>OU426979.1:13274401-13617261 GCA_911387785.2 Aelia acuminata | reverse complement strand
CCATACGTTTTATTTCATTTTTACGAAAAAAGTATACATAAACAAAAAGCAACGATGAACGAACGGGTTTCACGCATTAAATTCCGGATAGCTCTTGTTTATACAGCTAATTAATTTAATTATCGCAAATACAACCAGTGAAGGGGATGCAATTGAAATTTATAAATCGACTACCGGCTCTCTTTTGTTTTTCTACATTTCCTTTGTACTTTACATTCAACCGGCATAGAGCTTCTCTGCTATCCACATATTTAAAAGGGATCTATATAAGCCCCTTCAACGAGGCCTATTCCTAAGAAATTATAAAATCCCATCATCCCTTTTAACCGATTCGGCGGATATAACTGATCATGACTGCTCCTAGAGGTTCCTCGAGTGCCCGCCAGGAGCAGCACCTGCTCCACTCACAGAGCTCCCAGCTTAAAATTCATAACAAAATTTCAATAAAAACCCCCTTGTAACTGCCCGAAAGCATTAAGAAAATTTCTATTTTTTCCCATAGAATTATATAATTTACAAATTTAAACACAAAAGTCTAAAAACTGAGGCGTTGCTATAAGGACATGCAGGCCCCAGACTCATTAAACGATAGCTATTTAAATTTCAATAATTGTGACATTCTCACTTCTTGCTACTCCTCTAAGATGTCATCTCTCACAAGCCATGCTAACGATCCAGACCCCCACACTCTCTCAATAAACTGTATCCAGTAGCACATACTGTGACATACATACCCGAGTGATCCACGTACAACTTACTATATGATTATTGATACTCCTTTTGCTCTATCTTTTTCAATATTGTATGCATCCACTAAACGCCAATACACTGAAATAAGAGAAAAATAATGTACATGGCCATGCCTCTACAATATCACTCATCGATAGGGGTGACAGATGAGCCATAGAATAAAACCCCAGTTTCCTGTCACGCAGAATCTTGTTTCGTTTTCTAATTATTGTTCAAAGATTCCTAAATAAGTGTGCAACGTAACTAAACGATGGATGCTAACGAAAAAGAAAAGGAGAGCTAAGCTGGCAATAAAAAAATATGCACACATTTACAAAGAAAAGATGCTAGGCTCCTATCTCCGCAATGGTAAAAAAAATAAAGGTTTACAGATTAGGAAATTATGTTCTACAATTATTCTACGTATAATTATACTGTATATAACTTAAATTAGTGACTGCCAACTCCTATTAGTAAATAAACCTTTTCCCTTCATTTAAAGGCCATGATCGAAATAATCATTTCCATCATCAATGACCATTACGTAATTAGCAATCCATAAGAAAAAAAAACTGGCAGATGGGACCCTCCTCTATGTTTGTAACACCTGAGGATATGATATTGACGACTTTTAAATGAATATACTCCAACTATAATGTATAAACGATATACCATAATGAGTATGATAGTCCTTAGCCGCAAACTCAAAATTTAACCCATCAATCGATCCCCTAAGGTAATCCATGTCGATATCCTTTCAAAAAAATTTTATGGATACCCAATTAATGATCACATCTCTTCCCCTACTAGTATGGCATGGCTCTCATATCCATCCCAGCAATTTCCGGTCTTAATAATCTTCCTATAGGTCGGAGAAGAAGCCTTACCCCTCATCCAGTCTCCACCCTTTCTCAAAACGAAAATTTCCCAGAGACAGTTCCATTATGTTTTTTTATTTACTTGAGGTGGTCAAGTAGCCGGGAGAAAGATATTCCTTCGCCAACGGCCATACCACGTTGAACACACCGGTTCTCGTCCGATCACCGAAGTTAAGCAACGTCGGGCGTGGTTAGTACTTGGATGGGTGACCGCCTGGGAAAACCGCGTGCTGTTGGCACCTCTTTTTTCTTTTCCCGACTTTTTTTTTTATTTGTTTTGAGCATCTTTGAATCGTCTAACGGTCATTTATTTTATCGGCTATCAATAAGTAAAAAAAAAAAGTAAATAAAAAAAAAAAAAAAAAAAGATTCATCTCCCCCTTCCTCGGGCGACTTTTAAATAAACGTCCGTTGACATGCTGAAAATGTAACGATACCTATTTTTAATAATTTATTTCGATTTTGTCATACAGCTAAAGGAACGTCTCACCGCGGGAAACGAAAAAATAAAAATAAAATAATAATAAATTAATAAAATGAACGTACCTACCTACACCTTTCCTAAATGACGGGAAAGTCGAAAAAACGAACACAAAATGAAAGTAAATTTATAACATTTTCGGGCAGATAGGTTTTATATCCATACGTTTTATTTCATTTTTTACGAAAAAAGTATACATAAACAAAAAGCAACGATGAACGAACGGGTTTCACGCATTAAATTCCGGATAGCTCTTGTTTATACAGCTAATTAATTTAATTATCGCAAATACAACCAGTGAAGGGATGCAATTGAAATTTATAAATCGACTACCGGCTCTCTTTTGTTTTTCTACATTTCCTTTGTACTTTACATTCAACCGGCATAGAGCTTCTCTGCTATCCACATATTTAAAAGGGATCTATATAAGCCCCTTCAACGAGGCCTATTCCTAAGAAATTATAAAATCCCATCATCCCTTTTAACCGATTCGGCGGATATAACTGATCATGACTGCTCCTAGAGGTTCCTCGAGTGCCCGCCAGGAGCAGCACCTGCTCCACTCACAGAGCTCCCAGCTTAAAATTCATAACAAAATTTCAATAAAAACCCCCTTGTAACTGCCCGAAAGCATTAAGAAAATTTCTATTTTTTCCCATAGAATATATAATTTACAAATTTAAACACAAAAGTCTAAAAACTGAGGCGTTGCTATAAGGACATGCAGGCCCCAGACTCATTAAACGATAGCTATTTAAATTTCAATAATTGTGACATTCTCACTTCTTGCTACTCCTCTAAGATGTCATCTCTCACAAGCCATGCTAACGATCCAGACCCCCACACTCTCTCAATAAACTGTATCCAGTAGCACATACTGTGACATACATACCCGAGTGATCCACGTACAACTTACTATATGATTATTGATACTCCTTTTGCTCTATCTTTTTCAATATTGTATGCATCCACTAAACGCCAATACACTGAAATAAGAGAAAAATAATGTACATGGCCATGCCTCTACAATATCACTCATCGATAGGGGTGACAGATGAGCCATAGAATAAAACCCCAGTTTCCTGTCACGCAGAATCTTGTTTCGTTTTCTAATTATTGTTCAAAGATTCCTAAATAAGTGTGCAACGTAACTAAACGATGGATGCTAACGAAAAAGAAAAGGAGAGCTAAGCTGGCAATAAAAAAATATGCACACATTTACAAAGAAAAGATGCTAGGCTCCTATCTCCGCAATGGTAAAAAAAATAAAGGTTTACAGATTAGGAAATTATGTTCTACAATTATTCTACGTATAATTATACTGTATATAACTTAAATTAGTGACTGCCAACTCCTATTAGTAAATAAACCTTTTCCCTTCATTTAAAGGCCATGATCGAAATAATCATTTCCATCATCAATGACCATTACGTAATTAGCAATCCATAAGAAAAAAAAACTGGCAGATGGGACCCTCCTCTATGTTTGTAACACCTGAGGATATGATATTGACGACTTTTAAATGAAATATACTCCAACTATAATGTATAAACGATATACCATAATGAGTATGATAGTCCTTAGCCGCAAACTCAAAATTTAACCCATCAATCGATCCCCTAAGGTAATCCATGTCGATATCCTTTCAAAAAAATTTTATGGATACCCAATTAATGATCACATCTCTTCCCCTACTAGTATGGCATGGCTCTCATATCCATCCCAGCAATTTCCGGTCTTAATAATCTTCCTATAGGTCGGAGAAGAAGCCTTACCCCTCATCCAGTCTCCACCCTTTCTCAAAACGAAAATTTCCCAGAGACAGTTCCATTATGTTTTTTATTTACTTGAGGTGGTCAAGTAGCCGGGAGAAAGATATTCCTTCGCCAACGGCCATACCACGTTGAACACACCGGTTCTCGTCCGATCACCGAAGTTAAGCAACGTCGGGCGTGGTTAGTACTTGGATGGGTGACCGCCTGGGAAAACCGCGTGCTGTTGGCACCTCTTTTTTCTTTTCCCGACTTTTTTTTTTATTTGTTTTGAGCATCTTTGAATCGTCTAACGGTCATTTATTTTATCGGCTATCAATAAGTAAAAAAAAAAAGTAAATAAAAAAAAAAAAAAAAAAAGATTCATCTCCCCCTTCCTCGGGCGACTTTTAAATAAACGTCCGTTGACATGCTGAAAATGTAACGATACCTATTTTTAATAATTTATTTCGATTTTGTCATACAGCTAAAGGAACGTCTCACCGCGGGAAACGAAAAAATAAAAATAAAATAATAATAAATTAATAAAATGAACGTACCTACCTACACCTTTCCTAAATGACGGGAAAGTCGAAAAACGAACACAAAATGAAAGTAAATTTATAACATTTTCGGGCAGATAGGTTTTATATCCATACGTTTTATTTCATTTTTTACGAAAAAAGTATACATAAACAAAAAGCAACGATGAACGAACGGGTTTCACGCATTAAATTCCGGATAGCTCTTGTTTATACAGCTAATTAATTTAATTATCGCAAATACAACCAGTGAAGGGATGCAATTGAAATTTATAAATCGACTACCGGCTCTCTTTTGTTTTTCTACATTTCCTTTGTACTTTACATTCAACCGGCATAGAGCTTCTCTGCTATCCACATATTTAAAAGGGATCTATATAAGCCCCTTCAACGAGGCCTATTCCTAAGAAATTATAAAATCCCATCATCCCTTTTAACCGATTCGGCGGATATAACTGATCATGACTGCTCCTAGAGGTTCCTCGAGTGCCCGCCAGGAGCAGCACCTGCTCCACTCACAGAGCTCCCAGCTTAAAATTCATAACAAAATTTCAATAAAAACCCCCTTGTAACTGCCCGAAAGCATTAAGAAAATTTCTATTTTTTCCCATAGAATATATAATTTACAAATTTAAACACAAAAGTCTAAAAACTGAGGCGTTGCTATAAGGACATGCAGGCCCCAGACTCATTAAACGATAGCTATTTAAATTTCAATAATTGTGACATTCTCACTTCTTGCTACTCCTCTAAGATGTCATCTCTCACAAGCCATGCTAACGATCCAGACCCCCACACTCTCTCAATAAACTGTATCCAGTAGCACATACTGTGACATACATACCCGAGTGATCCACGTACAACTTACTATATGATTATTGATACTCCTTTTGCTCTATCTTTTTCAATATTGTATGCATCCACTAAACGCCAATACACTGAAATAAGAGAAAAATAATGTACATGGCCATGCCTCTACAATATCACTCATCGATAGGGGTGACAGATGAGCCATAGAATAAAACCCCAGTTTCCTGTCACGCAGAATCTTGTTTCGTTTTCTAATTATTGTTCAAAGATTCCTAAATAAGTGTGCAACGTAACTAAACGATGGATGCTAACGAAAAAGAAAAGGAGAGCTAAGCTGGCAATAAAAAAATATGCACACATTTACAAAGAAAAGATGCTAGGCTCCTATCTCCGCAATGGTAAAAAAAATAAAGGTTTACAGATTAGGAAATTATGTTCTACAATTATTCTACGTATAATTATACTGTATATAACTTAAATTAGTGACTGCCAACTCCTATTAGTAAATAAACCTTTTCCCTTCATTTAAAGGCCATGATCGAAATAATCATTTCCATCATCAATGACCATTACGTAATTAGCAATCCATAAGAAAAAAAAACTGGCAGATGGGACCCTCCTCTATGTTTGTAACACCTGAGGATATGATATTGACGACTTTTAAATGAAATATACTCCAACTATAATGTATAAACGATATACCATAATGAGTATGATAGTCCTTAGCCGCAAACTCAAAATTTAACCCATCAATCGATCCCCTAAGGTAATCCATGTCGATATCCTTTCAAAAAAATTTTATGGATACCCAATTAATGATCACATCTCTTCCCCTACTAGTATGGCATGGCTCTCATATCCATCCCAGCAATTTCCGGTCTTAATAATCTTCCTATAGGTCGGAGAAGAAGCCTTACCCCTCATCCAGTCTCCACCCTTTCTCAAAACGAAAATTTCCCAGAGACAGTTCCATTATGTTTTTTATTTACTTGAGGTGGTCAAGTAGCCGGGAGAAAGATATTCCTTCGCCAACGGCCATACCACGTTGAACACACCGGTTCTCGTCCGATCACCGAAGTTAAGCAACGTCGGGCGTGGTTAGTACTTGGATGGGTGACCGCCTGGGAAAACCGCGTGCTGTTGGCACCTCTTTTTTCTTTTCCCGACTTTTTTTTTTATTTGTTTTGAGCATCTTTGAATCGTCTAACGGTCATTTATTTTATCGGCTATCAATAAGTAAAAAAAAAAAGTAAATAAAAAAAAAAAAAAAAAAAGATTCATCTCCCCCTTCCTCGGGCGACTTTTAAATAAACGTCCGTTGACATGCTGAAAATGTAACGATACCTATTTTTAATAATTTATTTCGATTTTGTCATACAGCTAAAGGAACGTCTCACCGCGGGAAACGAAAAAATAAAAATAAAATAATAATAAATTAATAAAATGAACGTACCTACCTACACCTTTCCTAAATGACGGGAAAGTCGAAAAACGAACACAAAATGAAAGTAAATTTATAACATTTTCGGGCAGATAGGTTTTATATCCATACGTTTTATTTCATTTTTTACGAAAAAAGTATACATAAACAAAAAGCAACGATGAACGAACGGGTTTCACGCATTAAATTCCGGATAGCTCTTGTTTATACAGCTAATTAATTTAATTATCGCAAATACAACCAGTGAAGGGATGCAATTGAAATTTATAAATCGACTACCGGCTCTCTTTTGTTTTTCTACATTTCCTTTGTACTTTACATTCAACCGGCATAGAGCTTCTCTGCTATCCACATATTTAAAAGGGATCTATATAAGCCCCTTCAACGAGGCCTATTCCTAAGAAATTATAAAATCCCATCATCCCTTTTAACCGATTCGGCGGATATAACTGATCATGACTGCTCCTAGAGGTTCCTCGAGTGCCCGCCAGGAGCAGCACCTGCTCCACTCACAGAGCTCCCAGCTTAAAATTCATAACAAAATTTCAATAAAAACCCCCTTGTAACTGCCCGAAAGCATTAAGAAAATTTCTATTTTTTCCCATAGAATATATAATTTACAAATTTAAACACAAAAGTCTAAAAACTGAGGCGTTGCTATAAGGACATGCAGGCCCCAGACTCATTAAACGATAGCTATTTAAATTTCAATAATTGTGACATTCTCACTTCTTGCTACTCCTCTAAGATGTCATCTCTCACAAGCCATGCTAACGATCCAGACCCCCACACTCTCTCAATAAACTGTATCCAGTAGCACATACTGTGACATACATACCCGAGTGATCCACGTACAACTTACTATATGATTATTGATACTCCTTTTGCTCTATCTTTTTCAATATTGTATGCATCCACTAAACGCCAATACACTGAAATAAGAGAAAAATAATGTACATGGCCATGCCTCTACAATATCACTCATCGATAGGGGTGACAGATGAGCCATAGAATAAAACCCCAGTTTCCTGTCACGCAGAATCTTGTTTCGTTTTCTAATTATTGTTCAAAGATTCCTAAATAAGTGTGCAACGTAACTAAACGATGGATGCTAACGAAAAAGAAAAGGAGAGCTAAGCTGGCAATAAAAAAATATGCACACATTTACAAAGAAAAGATGCTAGGCTCCTATCTCCGCAATGGTAAAAAAAATAAAGGTTTACAGATTAGGAAATTATGTTCTACAATTATTCTACGTATAATTATACTGTATATAACTTAAATTAGTGACTGCCAACTCCTATTAGTAAATAAACCTTTTCCCTTCATTTAAAGGCCATGATCGAAATAATCATTTCCATCATCAATGACCATTACGTAATTAGCAATCCATAAGAAAAAAAAACTGGCAGATGGGACCCTCCTCTATGTTTGTAACACCTGAGGATATGATATTGACGACTTTTAAATGAAATATACTCCAACTATAATGTATAAACGATATACCATAATGAGTATGATAGTCCTTAGCCGCAAACTCAAAATTTAACCCATCAATCGATCCCCTAAGGTAATCCATGTCGATATCCTTTCAAAAAAATTTTATGGATACCCAATTAATGATCACATCTCTTCCCCTACTAGTATGGCATGGCTCTCATATCCATCCCAGCAATTTCCGGTCTTAATAATCTTCCTATAGGTCGGAGAAGAAGCCTTACCCCTCATCCAGTCTCCACCCTTTCTCAAAACGAAAATTTCCCAGAGACAGTTCCATTATGTTTTTTATTTACTTGAGGTGGTCAAGTAGCCGGGAGAAAGATATTCCTTCGCCAACGGCCATACCACGTTGAACACACCGGTTCTCGTCCGATCACCGAAGTTAAGCAACGTCGGGCGTGGTTAGTACTTGGATGGGTGACCGCCTGGGAAAACCGCGTGCTGTTGGCACCTCTTTTTTCTTTTCCCGACTTTTTTTTTTATTTGTTTTGAGCATCTTTGAATCGTCTAACGGTCATTTATTTTATCGGCTATCAATAAGTAAAAAAAAAAAGTAAATAAAAAAAAAAAAAAAAAAAGATTCATCTCCCCCTTCCTCGGGCGACTTTTAAATAAACGTCCGTTGACATGCTGAAAATGTAACGATACCTATTTTTAATAATTTATTTCGATTTTGTCATACAGCTAAAGGAACGTCTCACCGCGGGAAACGAAAAAATAAAAATAAAATAATAATAAATTAATAAAATGAACGTACCTACCTACACCTTTCCTAAATGACGGGAAAGTCGAAAAACGAACACAAAATGAAAGTAAATTTATAACATTTTCGGGCAGATAGGTTTTATATCCATACGTTTTATTTCATTTTTTACGAAAAAAGTATACATAAACAAAAAGCAACGATGAACGAACGGGTTTCACGCATTAAATTCCGGATAGCTCTTGTTTATACAGCTAATTAATTTAATTATCGCAAATACAACCAGTGAAGGGATGCAATTGAAATTTATAAATCGACTACCGGCTCTCTTTTGTTTTTCTACATTTCCTTTGTACTTTACATTCAACCGGCATAGAGCTTCTCTGCTATCCACATATTTAAAAGGGATCTATATAAGCCCCTTCAACGAGGCCTATTCCTAAGAAATTATAAAATCCCATCATCCCTTTTAACCGATTCGGCGGATATAACTGATCATGACTGCTCCTAGAGGTTCCTCGAGTGCCCGCCAGGAGCAGCACCTGCTCCACTCACAGAGCTCCCAGCTTAAAATTCATAACAAAATTTCAATAAAAACCCCCTTGTAACTGCCCGAAAGCATTAAGAAAATTTCTATTTTTTCCCATAGAATATATAATTTACAAATTTAAACACAAAAGTCTAAAAACTGAGGCGTTGCTATAAGGACATGCAGGCCCCAGACTCATTAAACGATAGCTATTTAAATTTCAATAATTGTGACATTCTCACTTCTTGCTACTCCTCTAAGATGTCATCTCTCACAAGCCATGCTAACGATCCAGACCCCCACACTCTCTCAATAAACTGTATCCAGTAGCACATACTGTGACATACATACCCGAGTGATCCACGTACAACTTACTATATGATTATTGATACTCCTTTTGCTCTATCTTTTTCAATATTGTATGCATCCACTAAACGCCAATACACTGAAATAAGAGAAAAATAATGTACATGGCCATGCCTCTACAATATCACTCATCGATAGGGGTGACAGATGAGCCATAGAATAAAACCCCAGTTTCCTGTCACGCAGAATCTTGTTTCGTTTTCTAATTATTGTTCAAAGATTCCTAAATAAGTGTGCAACGTAACTAAACGATGGATGCTAACGAAAAAGAAAAGGAGAGCTAAGCTGGCAATAAAAAAATATGCACACATTTACAAAGAAAAGATGCTAGGCTCCTATCTCCGCAATGGTAAAAAAAATAAAGGTTTACAGATTAGGAAATTATGTTCTACAATTATTCTACGTATAATTATACTGTATATAACTTAAATTAGTGACTGCCAACTCCTATTAGTAAATAAACCTTTTCCCTTCATTTAAAGGCCATGATCGAAATAATCATTTCCATCATCAATGACCATTACGTAATTAGCAATCCATAAGAAAAAAAAACTGGCAGATGGGACCCTCCTCTATGTTTGTAACACCTGAGGATATGATATTGACGACTTTTAAATGAAATATACTCCAACTATAATGTATAAACGATATACCATAATGAGTATGATAGTCCTTAGCCGCAAACTCAAAATTTAACCCATCAATCGATCCCCTAAGGTAATCCATGTCGATATCCTTTCAAAAAAATTTTATGGATACCCAATTAATGATCACATCTCTTCCCCTACTAGTATGGCATGGCTCTCATATCCATCCCAGCAATTTCCGGTCTTAATAATCTTCCTATAGGTCGGAGAAGAAGCCTTACCCCTCATCCAGTCTCCACCCTTTCTCAAAACGAAAATTTCCCAGAGACAGTTCCATTATGTTTTTTATTTACTTGAGGTGGTCAAGTAGCCGGGAGAAAGATATTCCTTCGCCAACGGCCATACCACGTTGAACACACCGGTTCTCGTCCGATCACCGAAGTTAAGCAACGTCGGGCGTGGTTAGTACTTGGATGGGTGACCGCCTGGGAAAACCGCGTGCTGTTGGCACCTCTTTTTTCTTTTCCCGACTTTTTTTTTTATTTGTTTTGAGCATCTTTGAATCGTCTAACGGTCATTTATTTTATCGGCTATCAATAAGTAAAAAAAAAAAGTAAATAAAAAAAAAAAAAAAAAAAGATTCATCTCCCCCTTCCTCGGGCGACTTTTAAATAAACGTCCGTTGACATGCTGAAAATGTAACGATACCTATTTTTAATAATTTATTTCGATTTTGTCATACAGCTAAAGGAACGTCTCACCGCGGGAAACGAAAAAATAAAAATAAAATAATAATAAATTAATAAAATGAACGTACCTACCTACACCTTTCCTAAATGACGGGAAAGTCGAAAAACGAACACAAAATGAAAGTAAATTTATAACATTTTCGGGCAGATAGGTTTTATATCCATACGTTTTATTTCATTTTTTACGAAAAAAGTATACATAAACAAAAAGCAACGATGAACGAACGGGTTTCACGCATTAAATTCCGGATAGCTCTTGTTTATACAGCTAATTAATTTAATTATCGCAAATACAACCAGTGAAGGGATGCAATTGAAATTTATAAATCGACTACCGGCTCTCTTTTGTTTTTCTACATTTCCTTTGTACTTTACATTCAACCGGCATAGAGCTTCTCTGCTATCCACATATTTAAAAGGGATCTATATAAGCCCCTTCAACGAGGCCTATTCCTAAGAAATTATAAAATCCCATCATCCCTTTTAACCGATTCGGCGGATATAACTGATCATGACTGCTCCTAGAGGTTCCTCGAGTGCCCGCCAGGAGCAGCACCTGCTCCACTCACAGAGCTCCCAGCTTAAAATTCATAACAAAATTTCAATAAAAACCCCCTTGTAACTGCCCGAAAGCATTAAGAAAATTTCTATTTTTTCCCATAGAATATATAATTTACAAATTTAAACACAAAAGTCTAAAAACTGAGGCGTTGCTATAAGGACATGCAGGCCCCAGACTCATTAAACGATAGCTATTTAAATTTCAATAATTGTGACATTCTCACTTCTTGCTACTCCTCTAAGATGTCATCTCTCACAAGCCATGCTAACGATCCAGACCCCCACACTCTCTCAATAAACTGTATCCAGTAGCACATACTGTGACATACATACCCGAGTGATCCACGTACAACTTACTATATGATTATTGATACTCCTTTTGCTCTATCTTTTTCAATATTGTATGCATCCACTAAACGCCAATACACTGAAATAAGAGAAAAATAATGTACATGGCCATGCCTCTACAATATCACTCATCGATAGGGGTGACAGATGAGCCATAGAATAAAACCCCAGTTTCCTGTCACGCAGAATCTTGTTTCGTTTTCTAATTATTGTTCAAAGATTCCTAAATAAGTGTGCAACGTAACTAAACGATGGATGCTAACGAAAAAGAAAAGGAGAGCTAAGCTGGCAATAAAAAAATATGCACACATTTACAAAGAAAAGATGCTAGGCTCCTATCTCCGCAATGGTAAAAAAAATAAAGGTTTACAGATTAGGAAATTATGTTCTACAATTATTCTACGTATAATTATACTGTATATAACTTAAATTAGTGACTGCCAACTCCTATTAGTAAATAAACCTTTTCCCTTCATTTAAAGGCCATGATCGAAATAATCATTTCCATCATCAATGACCATTACGTAATTAGCAATCCATAAGAAAAAAAAACTGGCAGATGGGACCCTCCTCTATGTTTGTAACACCTGAGGATATGATATTGACGACTTTTAAATGAAATATACTCCAACTATAATGTATAAACGATATACCATAATGAGTATGATAGTCCTTAGCCGCAAACTCAAAATTTAACCCATCAATCGATCCCCTAAGGTAATCCATGTCGATATCCTTTCAAAAAAATTTTATGGATACCCAATTAATGATCACATCTCTTCCCCTACTAGTATGGCATGGCTCTCATATCCATCCCAGCAATTTCCGGTCTTAATAATCTTCCTATAGGTCGGAGAAGAAGCCTTACCCCTCATCCAGTCTCCACCCTTTCTCAAAACGAAAATTTCCCAGAGACAGTTCCATTATGTTTTTTATTTACTTGAGGTGGTCAAGTAGCCGGGAGAAAGATATTCCTTCGCCAACGGCCATACCACGTTGAACACACCGGTTCTCGTCCGATCACCGAAGTTAAGCAACGTCGGGCGTGGTTAGTACTTGGATGGGTGACCGCCTGGGAAAACCGCGTGCTGTTGGCACCTCTTTTTTCTTTTCCCGACTTTTTTTTTTATTTGTTTTGAGCATCTTTGAATCGTCTAACGGTCATTTATTTTATCGGCTATCAATAAGTAAAAAAAAAAAGTAAATAAAAAAAAAAAAAAAAAAAGATTCATCTCCCCCTTCCTCGGGCGACTTTTAAATAAACGTCCGTTGACATGCTGAAAATGTAACGATACCTATTTTTAATAATTTATTTCGATTTTGTCATACAGCTAAAGGAACGTCTCACCGCGGGAAACGAAAAAATAAAAATAAAATAATAATAAATTAATAAAATGAACGTACCTACCTACACCTTTCCTAAATGACGGGAAAGTCGAAAAACGAACACAAAATGAAAGTAAATTTATAACATTTTCGGGCAGATAGGTTTTATATCCATACGTTTTATTTCATTTTTTACGAAAAAAGTATACATAAACAAAAAGCAACGATGAACGAACGGGTTTCACGCATTAAATTCCGGATAGCTCTTGTTTATACAGCTAATTAATTTAATTATCGCAAATACAACCAGTGAAGGGATGCAATTGAAATTTATAAATCGACTACCGGCTCTCTTTTGTTTTTCTACATTTCCTTTGTACTTTACATTCAACCGGCATAGAGCTTCTCTGCTATCCACATATTTAAAAGGGATCTATATAAGCCCCTTCAACGAGGCCTATTCCTAAGAAATTATAAAATCCCATCATCCCTTTTAACCGATTCGGCGGATATAACTGATCATGACTGCTCCTAGAGGTTCCTCGAGTGCCCGCCAGGAGCAGCACCTGCTCCACTCACAGAGCTCCCAGCTTAAAATTCATAACAAAATTTCAATAAAAACCCCCTTGTAACTGCCCGAAAGCATTAAGAAAATTTCTATTTTTTCCCATAGAATATATAATTTACAAATTTAAACACAAAAGTCTAAAAACTGAGGCGTTGCTATAAGGACATGCAGGCCCCAGACTCATTAAACGATAGCTATTTAAATTTCAATAATTGTGACATTCTCACTTCTTGCTACTCCTCTAAGATGTCATCTCTCACAAGCCATGCTAACGATCCAGACCCCCACACTCTCTCAATAAACTGTATCCAGTAGCACATACTGTGACATACATACCCGAGTGATCCACGTACAACTTACTATATGATTATTGATACTCCTTTTGCTCTATCTTTTTCAATATTGTATGCATCCACTAAACGCCAATACACTGAAATAAGAGAAAAATAATGTACATGGCCATGCCTCTACAATATCACTCATCGATAGGGGTGACAGATGAGCCATAGAATAAAACCCCAGTTTCCTGTCACGCAGAATCTTGTTTCGTTTTCTAATTATTGTTCAAAGATTCCTAAATAAGTGTGCAACGTAACTAAACGATGGATGCTAACGAAAAAGAAAAGGAGAGCTAAGCTGGCAATAAAAAAATATGCACACATTTACAAAGAAAAGATGCTAGGCTCCTATCTCCGCAATGGTAAAAAAAATAAAGGTTTACAGATTAGGAAATTATGTTCTACAATTATTCTACGTATAATTATACTGTATATAACTTAAATTAGTGACTGCCAACTCCTATTAGTAAATAAACCTTTTCCCTTCATTTAAAGGCCATGATCGAAATAATCATTTCCATCATCAATGACCATTACGTAATTAGCAATCCATAAGAAAAAAAAACTGGCAGATGGGACCCTCCTCTATGTTTGTAACACCTGAGGATATGATATTGACGACTTTTAAATGAAATATACTCCAACTATAATGTATAAACGATATACCATAATGAGTATGATAGTCCTTAGCCGCAAACTCAAAATTTAACCCATCAATCGATCCCCTAAGGTAATCCATGTCGATATCCTTTCAAAAAAATTTTATGGATACCCAATTAATGATCACATCTCTTCCCCTACTAGTATGGCATGGCTCTCATATCCATCCCAGCAATTTCCGGTCTTAATAATCTTCCTATAGGTCGGAGAAGAAGCCTTACCCCTCATCCAGTCTCCACCCTTTCTCAAAACGAAAATTTCCCAGAGACAGTTCCATTATGTTTTTTATTTACTTGAGGTGGTCAAGTAGCCGGGAGAAAGATATTCCTTCGCCAACGGCCATACCACGTTGAACACACCGGTTCTCGTCCGATCACCGAAGTTAAGCAACGTCGGGCGTGGTTAGTACTTGGATGGGTGACCGCCTGGGAAAACCGCGTGCTGTTGGCACCTCTTTTTTCTTTTCCCGACTTTTTTTTTTATTTGTTTTGAGCATCTTTGAATCGTCTAACGGTCATTTATTTTATCGGCTATCAATAAGTAAAAAAAAAAAAGTAAATAAAAAAAAAAAAAAAAAAAAAGATTCATCTCCCCCTTCCTCGGGCGACTTTTAAATAAACGTCCGTTGACATGCTGAAAATGTAACGATACCTATTTTTAATAATTTATTTCGATTTTGTCATACAGCTAAAGGAACGTCTCACCGCGGGAAACGAAAAAATAAAAATAAAATAATAATAAATTAATAAAATGAACGTACCTACCTACACCTTTCCTAAATGACGGGAAAGTCGAAAAACGAACACAAAATGAAAGTAAATTTATAACATTTTCGGGCAGATAGGTTTTATATCCATACGTTTTATTTCATTTTTTACGAAAAAAGTATACATAAACAAAAAGCAACGATGAACGAACGGGTTTCACGCATTAAATTCCGGATAGCTCTTGTTTATACAGCTAATTAATTTAATTATCGCAAATACAACCAGTGAAGGGATGCAATTGAAATTTATAAATCGACTACCGGCTCTCTTTTGTTTTTCTACATTTCCTTTGTACTTTACATTCAACCGGCATAGAGCTTCTCTGCTATCCACATATTTAAAAGGGATCTATATAAGCCCCTTCAACGAGGCCTATTCCTAAGAAATTATAAAATCCCATCATCCCTTTTAACCGATTCGGCGGATATAACTGATCATGACTGCTCCTAGAGGTTCCTCGAGTGCCCGCCAGGAGCAGCACCTGCTCCACTCACAGAGCTCCCAGCTTAAAATTCATAACAAAATTTCAATAAAAACCCCCTTGTAACTGCCCGAAAGCATTAAGAAAATTTCTATTTTTTCCCATAGAATATATAATTTACAAATTTAAACACAAAAGTCTAAAAACTGAGGCGTTGCTATAAGGACATGCAGGCCCCAGACTCATTAAACGATAGCTATTTAAATTTCAATAATTGTGACATTCTCACTTCTTGCTACTCCTCTAAGATGTCATCTCTCACAAGCCATGCTAACGATCCAGACCCCCACACTCTCTCAATAAACTGTATCCAGTAGCACATACTGTGACATACATACCCGAGTGATCCACGTACAACTTACTATATGATTATTGATACTCCTTTTGCTCTATCTTTTTCAATATTGTATGCATCCACTAAACGCCAATACACTGAAATAAGAGAAAAATAATGTACATGGCCATGCCTCTACAATATCACTCATCGATAGGGGTGACAGATGAGCCATAGAATAAAACCCCAGTTTCCTGTCACGCAGAATCTTGTTTCGTTTTCTAATTATTGTTCAAAGATTCCTAAATAAGTGTGCAACGTAACTAAACGATGGATGCTAACGAAAAAGAAAAGGAGAGCTAAGCTGGCAATAAAAAAATATGCACACATTTACAAAGAAAAGATGCTAGGCTCCTATCTCCGCAATGGTAAAAAAAATAAAGGTTTACAGATTAGGAAATTATGTTCTACAATTATTCTACGTATAATTATACTGTATATAACTTAAATTAGTGACTGCCAACTCCTATTAGTAAATAAACCTTTTCCCTTCATTTAAAGGCCATGATCGAAATAATCATTTCCATCATCAATGACCATTACGTAATTAGCAATCCATAAGAAAAAAAAACTGGCAGATGGGACCCTCCTCTATGTTTGTAACACCTGAGGATATGATATTGACGACTTTTAAATGAAATATACTCCAACTATAATGTATAAACGATATACCATAATGAGTATGATAGTCCTTAGCCGCAAACTCAAAATTTAACCCATCAATCGATCCCCTAACGTAATCCATGTCGATATCCTTTCAAAAAAATTTTATGGATACCCAATTAATGATCACATCTCTTCCCCTACTAGTATGGCATGGCTCTCATATCCATCCCAGCAATTTCCGGTCTTAATAATCTTCCTATAGGTCGGAGAAGAAGCCTTACCCCTCATCCAGTCTCCACCCTTTCTCAAAACGAAAATTTCCCAGAGACAGTTCCATTATGTTTTTTATTTACTTGAGGTGGTCAAGTAGCCGGGAGAAAGATATTCCTTCGCCAACGGCCATACCACGTTGAACACACCGGTTCTCGTCCGATCACCGAAGTTAAGCAACGTCGGGCGTGGTTAGTACTTGGATGGGTGACCGCCTGGGAAAACCGCGTGCTGTTGGCACCTCTTTTTTCTTTTCCCGACTTTTTTTTTTATTTGTTTTGAGCATCTTTGAATCGTCTAAAGGTCATTTATTTTATCGGCTATCAATAAGTAAAAAAAAAAAGTAAATAAAAAAAAAAAAAAAAAGATTCATCTCCCCCTTCCTCGGGCGACTTTTAAATAAACGTCCGTTGACATGCTGAAAATGTAACGATACCTATTTTTAATAATTTATTTCGATTTTGTCATACAGCTAAAGGAACGTCTCACCGCGGGAAACGAAAAAATAAAAATAAAATAATAATAAATTAATAAAATGAACGTACCTACCTACACCTTTCCTAAATGACGGGAAAGTCGAAAAACGAACACAAAATGAAAGTAAATTTATAACATTTTCGGGCAGATAGGTTTTATATCCATACGTTTTATTTCATTTTTTACGAAAAAAGTATACATAAACAAAAAGCAACGATGAACGAACGGGTTTCACGCATTAAATTCCGGATAGCTCTTGTTTATACAGCTAATTAATTTAATTATCGCAAATACAACCAGTGAAGGGATGCAATTGAAATTTATAAATCGACTACCGGCTCTCTTTTGTTTTTCTACATTTCCTTTGTACTTTACATTCAACCGGCATAGAGCTTCTCTGCTATCCACATATTTAAAAGGGATCTATATAAGCCCCTTCAACGAGGCCTATTCCTAAGAAATTATAAAATCCCATCATCCCTTTTAACCGATTCGGCGGATATAACTGATCATGACTGCTCCTAGAGGTTCCTCGAGTGCCCGCCAGGAGCAGCACCTGCTCCACTCACAGAGCTCCCAGCTTAAAATTCATAACAAAATTTCAATAAAAACCCCCTTGTAACTGCCCGAAAGCATTAAGAAAATTTCTATTTTTTCCCATAGAATATATAATTTACAAATTTAAACACAAAAGTCTAAAAACTGAGGCGTTGCTACAAGGACATGCAGGCCCCAGACTCATTAAACGATAGCTATTTAAATTTCAATAATTGTGACATTCTCACTTCTTGCTACTCCTCTAAGATGTCATCTCTCACAAGCCATGCTAACGATCCAGACCCCCACACTCTCTCAATAAACTGTATCCAGTAGCAGATACTGTGACATACATACCCGAGTGATCCACGTACAACTTACTATATGATTATTGATACTCCTTTTGCTCTATCTTTTTCAATATTGTATGCATCCACTAAACGCCAATACACTGAAATAAGAGAAAAATAATGTACATGGCCATGCCTCTACAATATCACTCATCGATAGGGGTGACAGATGAGCCATAGAATAAAACCCCAGTTTCCTGTCACGCAGAATCTTGTTTCGTTTTCTAATTATTGTTCAAAGATTCCTAAATAAGTGTGCAACGTAACTAAACGATGGATGCTAATGAAAAAGAAAAGGAGAGCTAAGCTGGCAATAAAAAAATATGCACACATTTACAAAGAAAAGATGCTAGGCTCCTATCTCCGCAATGGTAAAAAAAATAAAGGTTTACAGATTAGGAAATTATGTTCTACAATTATTCTACGTATAATTATACTGTATATAACTTAAATTAGTGACTGCCAACTCCTATTAGTAAATAAACCTTTTCCCTTCATTTAAAGGCCATGATCGAAATAATCATTTCCATCATCAATGACCATTACGTAATTAGCAATCCATAAGAAAAAAAAACTGGCAGATGGGACCCTCCTCTATGTTTGTAACACCTGAGGATATGATATTGACGACTTTTAAATGAAATATACTCCAACTATAATGTATAAACGATATACCATAATGAGTATGATAGTCCTTAGCCGCAAACTCAAAATTTAACCCATCAATCGATCCCCTAAGGTAATCCATGTCGATATCCTTTCAAAAAAATTTTATGGATACCCAATTAATGATCACATCTCTTCCCCTACTAGTATGGCATGGCTCTCATATCCATCCCAGCAATTTCCGGTCTTAATAATCTTCCTATAGGTCGGAGAAGAAGCCTTACCCCTCATCCAGTCTCCACCCTTTCTCAAAACGAAAATTTCCCAGAGACAGTTCCATTATGTTTTTTATTTACTTGAGGTGGTCAAGTAGCCGGGAGAAAGATATTCCTTCGCCAACGGCCATACCACGTTGAACACACCGGTTCTCGTCCGATCACCGAAGTTAAGCAACGTCGGGCGTGGTTAGTACTTGGATGGGTGACCGCCTGGGAAAACCGCGTGCTGTTGGCACCTCTTTTTTCTTTTCCCGACTTTTTTTTTTATTTGTTTTGAGCATCTTTGAATCGTCTAAAGGTCATTTATTTTATCGGCTATCAATAAGTAAAAAAAAAAAGTAAATAAAAAAAAAAAAAAAAAGATTCATCTCCCCCTTCCTCGGGCGACTTTTAAATAAACGTCCGTTGACATGCTGAAAATGTAACGATACCTATTTTTAATAATTTATTTCGATTTTGTCATACAGCTAAAGGAACGTCTCACCGCGGGAAACGAAAAAATAAAAATAAAATAATAATAAATTAATAAAATGAACGTACCTACCTACACCTTTCCTAAATGACGGGAAAGTCGAAAAACGAACACAAAATGAAAGTAAATTTATAACATTTTCGGGCAGATAGGTTTTATATCCATACGTTTTATTTCATTTTTTACGAAAAAAGTATACATAAACAAAAAGCAACGATGAACGAACGGGTTTCACGCATTAAATTCCGGATAGCTCTTGTTTATACAGCTAATTAATTTAATTATCGCAAATACAACCAGTGAAGGGATGCAATTGAAATTTATAAATCGACTACCGGCTCTCTTTTGTTTTTCTACATTTCCTTTGTACTTTACATTCAACCGGCATAGAGCTTCTCTGCTATCCACATATTTAAAAGGGATCTATATAAGCCCCTTCAACGAGGCCTATTCCTAAGAAATTATAAAATCCCATCATCCCTTTTAACCGATTCGGCGGATATAACTGATCATGACTGCTCCTAGAGGTTCCTCGAGTGCCCGCCAGGAGCAGCACCTGCTCCACTCACAGAGCTCCCAGCTTAAAATTCATAACAAAATTTCAATAAAAACCCCCTTGTAACTGCCCGAAAGCATTAAGAAAATTTCTATTTTTTCCCATAGAATATATAATTTACAAATTTAAACACAAAAGTCTAAAAACTGAGGCGTTGCTACAAGGACATGCAGGCCCCAGACTCATTAAACGATAGCTATTTAAATTTCAATAATTGTGACATTCTCACTTCTTGCTACTCCTCTAAGATGTCATCTCTCACAAGCCATGCTAACGATCCAGACCCCCACACTCTCTCAATAAACTGTATCCAGTAGCAGATACTGTGACATACATACCCGAGTGATCCACGTACAACTTACTATATGATTATTGATACTCCTTTTGCTCTATCTTTTTCAATATTGTATGCATCCACTAAACGCCAATACACTGAAATAAGAGAAAAATAATGTACATGGCCATGCCTCTACAATATCACTCATCGATAGGGGTGACAGATGAGCCATAGAATAAAACCCCAGTTTCCTGTCACGCAGAATCTTGTTTCGTTTTCTAATTATTGTTCAAAGATTCCTAAATAAGTGTGCAACGTAACTAAACGATGGATGCTAACGAAAAAGAAAAGGAGAGCTAAGCTGGCAATAAAAAAATATGCACACATTTACAAAGAAAAGATGCTAGGCTCCTATCTCCGCAATGGTAAAAAAAATAAAGGTTTACAGATTAGGAAATTATGTTCTACAATTATTCTACGTATAATTATACTGTATATAACTTAAATTAGTGACTGCCAACTCCTATTAGTAAATAAACCTTTTCCCTTCATTTAAAGGCCATGATCGAAATAATCATTTCCATCATCAATGACCATTACGTAATTAGCAATCCATAAGAAAAAAAAACTGGCAGATGGGACCCTCCTCTATGTTTGTAACACCTGAGGATATGATATTGACGACTTTTAAATGAAATATACTCCAACTATAATGTATAAACGATATACCATAATGAGTATGATAGTCCTTAGCCGCAAACTCAAAATTTAACCCATCAATCGATCCCCTAACGTAATCCATGTCGATATCCTTTCAAAAAAATTTTATGGATACCCAATTAATGATCACATCTCTTCCCCTACTAGTATGGCATGGCTCTCATATCCATCCCAGCAATTTCCGGTCTTAATAATCTTCCTATAGGTCGGAGAAGAAGCCTTACCCCTCATCCAGTCTCCACCCTTTCTCAAAACGAAAATTTCCCAGAGACAGTTCCATTATGTTTTTTATTTACTTGAGGTGGTCAAGTAGCCGGGAGAAAGATATTCCTTCGCCAACGGCCATACCACGTTGAACACACCGGTTCTCGTCCGATCACCGAAGTTAAGCAACGTCGGGCGTGGTTAGTACTTGGATGGGTGACCGCCTGGGAAAACCGCGTGCTGTTGGCACCTCTTTTTTCTTTTCCCGACTTTTTTTTTTATTTGTTTTGAGCATCTTTGAATCGTCTAACGGTCATTTATTTTATCGGCTATCAATAAGTAAAAAAAAAAAGTAAATAAAAAAAAAAAAAAAAAAAGATTCATCTCCCCCTTCCTCGGGCGACTTTTAAATAAACGTCCGTTGACATGCTGAAAATGTAACGATACCTATTTTTAATAATTTATTTCGATTTTGTCATACAGCTAAAGGAACGTCTCACCGCGGGAAACGAAAAAATAAAAATAAAATAATAATAAATTAATAAAATGAACGTACCTACCTACACCTTTCCTAAATGACGGGAAAGTCGAAAAACGAACACAAAATGAAAGTAAATTTATAACATTTTCGGGCAGATAGGTTTTATATCCATACGTTTTATTTCATTTTTTACGAAAAAAGTATACATAAACAAAAAGCAACGATGAACGAACGGGTTTCACGCATTAAATTCCGGATAGCTCTTGTTTATACAGCTAATTAATTTAATTATCGCAAATACAACCAGTGAAGGGATGCAATTGAAATTTATAAATCGACTACCGGCTCTCTTTTGTTTTTCTACATTTCCTTTGTACTTTACATTCAACCGGCATAGAGCTTCTCTGCTATCCACATATTTAAAAGGGATCTATATAAGCCCCTTCAACGAGGCCTATTCCTAAGAAATTATAAAATCCCATCATCCCTTTTAACCGATTCGGCGGATATAACTGATCATGACTGCTCCTAGAGGTTCCTCGAGTGCCCGCCAGGAGCAGCACCTGCTCCACTCACAGAGCTCCCAGCTTAAAATTCATAACAAAATTTCAATAAAAACCCCCTTGTAACTGCCCGAAAGCATTAAGAAAATTTCTATTTTTTCCCATAGAATATATAATTTACAAATTTAAACACAAAAGTCTAAAAACTGAGGCGTTGCTATAAGGACATGCAGGCCCCAGACTCATTAAACGATAGCTATTTAAATTTCAATAATTGTGACATTCTCACTTCTTGCTACTCCTCTAAGATGTCATCTCTCACAAGCCATGCTAACGATCCAGACCCCCACACTCTCTCAATAAACTGTATCCAGTAGCACATACTGTGACATACATACCCGAGTGATCCACGTACAACTTACTATATGATTATTGATACTCCTTTTGCTCTATCTTTTTCAATATTGTATGCATCCACTAAACGCCAATACACTGAAATAAGAGAAAAATAATGTACATGGCCATGCCTCTACAATATCACTCATCGATAGGGGTGACAGATGAGCCATAGAATAAAACCCCAGTTTCCTGTCACGCAGAATCTTGTTTCGTTTTCTAATTATTGTTCAAAGATTCCTAAATAAGTGTGCAACGTAACTAAACGATGGATGCTAACGAAAAAGAAAAGGAGAGCTAAGCTGGCAATAAAAAAATATGCACACATTTACAAAGAAAAGATGCTAGGCTCCTATCTCCGCAATGGTAAAAAAAATGAAGGTTTACAGATTAGGAAATTATGTTCTACAATTATTCTACGTATAATTATACTGTATATAACTTAAATTAGTGACTGCCAACTCCTATTAGTAAATAAACCTTTTCCCTTCATTTAAAGGCCATGATCGAAATAATCATTTCCATCATCAATGACCATTACGTAATTAGCAATCCATAAGAAAAAAAAACTGGCAGATGGGACCCTCCTCTATGTTTGTAACACCTGAGGATATGATATTGACGACTTTTAAATGAAATATACTCCAACTATAATGTATAAACGATATACCATAATGAGTATGATAGTCCTTAGCCGCAAACTCAAAATTTAACCCATCAATCGATCCCCTAAGGTAATCCATGTCGATATCCTTTCAAAAAAATTTTATGGATACCCAATTAATGATCACATCTCTTCCCCTACTAGTATGGCATGGCTCTCATATCCATCCCAGCAATTTCCGGTCTTAATAATCTTCCTATAGGTCGGAGAAGAAGCCTTACCCCTCATCCAGTCTCCACCCTTTCTCAAAACGAAAATTTCCCAGAGACAGTTCCATTATGTTTTTTATTTACTTGAGGTGGTCAAGTAGCCGGGAGAAAGATATTCCTTCGCCAACGGCCATACCACGTTGAACACACCGGTTCTCGTCCGATCACCGAAGTTAAGCAACGTCGGGCGTGGTTAGTACTTGGATGGGTGACCGCCTGGGAAAACCGCGTGCTGTTGGCACCTCTTTTTTCTTTTCCCGACTTTTTTTTTTATTTGTTTTGAGCATCTTTGAATCGTCTAACGGTCATTTATTTTATCGGCTATCAATAAGTAAAAAAAAAAAAGTAAAAAAAAAAAAAAAAAAAAAAAAGATTCATCTCCCCCTTCCTCGGGCGACTTTTAAATAAACGTCCGTTGACATGCTGAAAATGTAACGATACCTATTTTTAATAATTTATTTCGATTTTGTCATACAGCTAAAGGAACGTCTCACCGCGGGAAACGAAAAAATAAAAATAAAATAATAATAAATTAATAAAATGAACGTACCTACCTACACCTTTCCTAAATGACGGGAAAGTCGAAAAACGAACACAAAATGAAAGTAAATTTATAACATTTTCGGGCAGATAGGTTTTATATCCATACGTTTTATTTCATTTTTTACGAAAAAAGTATACATAAACAAAAAGCAACGATGAACGAACGGGTTTCACGCATTAAATTCCGGATAGCTCTTGTTTATACAGCTAATTAATTTAATTATCGCAAATACAACCAGTGAAGGGATGCAATTGAAATTTATAAATCGACTACCGGCTCTCTTTTGTTTTTCTACATTTCCTTTGTACTTTACATTCAACCGGCATAGAGCTTCTCTGCTATCCACATATTTAAAAGGGATCTATATAAGCCCCTTCAACGAGGCCTATTCCTAAGAAATTATAAAATCCCATCATCCCTTTTAACCGATTCGGCGGATATAACTGATCATGACTGCTCCTAGAGGTTCCTCGAGTGCCCGCCAGGAGCAGCACCTGCTCCACTCACAGAGCTCCCAGCTTAAAATTCATAACAAAATTTCAATAAAAACCCCCTTGTAACTGCCCGAAAGCATTAAGAAAATTTCTATTTTTTCCCATAGAATATATAATTTACAAATTTAAACACAAAAGTCTAAAAACTGAGGCGTTGCTATAAGGACATGCAGGCCCCAGACTCATTAAACGATAGCTATTTAAATTTCAATAATTGTGACATTCTCACTTCTTGCTACTCCTCTAAGATGTCATCTCTCACAAGCCATGCTAACGATCCAGACCCCCACACTCTCTCAATAAACTGTATCCAGTAGCACATACTGTGACATACATACCCGAGTGATCCACGTACAACTTACTATATGATTATTGATACTCCTTTTGCTCTATCTTTTTCAATATTGTATGCATCCACTAAACGCCAATACACTGAAATAAGAGAAAAATAATGTACATGGCCATGCCTCTACAATATCACTCATCGATAGGGGTGACAGATGAGCCATAGAATAAAACCCCAGTTTCCTGTCACGCAGAATCTTGTTTCGTTTTCTAATTATTGTTCAAAGATTCCTAAATAAGTGTGCAACGTAACTAAACGATGGATGCTAACGAAAAAGAAAAGGAGAGCTAAGCTGGCAATAAAAAAATATGCACACATTTACAAAGAAAAGATGCTAGGCTCCTATCTCCGCAATGGTAAAAAAAATAAAGGTTTACAGATTAGGAAATTATGTTCTACAATTATTCTACGTATAATTATACTGTATATAACTTAAATTAGTGACTGCCAACTCCTATTAGTAAATAAACCTTTTCCCTTCATTTAAAGGCCATGATCGAAATAATCATTTCCATCATCAATGACCATTACGTAATTAGCAATCCATAAGAAAAAAAAACTGGCAGATGGGACCCTCCTCTATGTTTGTAACACCTGAGGATATGATATTGACGACTTTTAAATGAAATATACTCCAACTATAATGTATAAACGATATACCATAATGAGTATGATAGTCCTTAGCCGCAAACTCAAAATTTAACCCATCAATCGATCCCCTAAGGTAATCCATGTCGATATCCTTTCAAAAAAATTTTATGGATACCCAATTAATGATCACATCTCTTCCCCTACTAGTATGGCATGGCTCTCATATCCATCCCAGCAATTTCCGGTCTTAATAATCTTCCTATAGGTCGGAGAAGAAGCCTTACCCCTCATCCAGTCTCCACCCTTTCTCAAAACGAAAATTTCCCAGAGACAGTTCCATTATGTTTTTTATTTACTTGAGGTGGTCAAGTAGCCGGGAGAAAGATATTCCTTCGCCAACGGCCATACCACGTTGAACACACCGGTTCTCGTCCGATCACCGAAGTTAAGCAACGTCGGGCGTGGTTAGTACTTGGATGGGTGACCGCCTGGGAAAACCGCGTGCTGTTGGCACCTCTTTTTTCTTTTCCCGACTTTTTTTTTTATTTGTTTTGAGCATCTTTGAATCGTCTAACGGTCATTTATTTTATCGGCTATCAATAAGTAAAAAAAAAAAGTAAATAAAAAAAAAAAAAAAAAAAAGATTCATCTCCCCCTTCCTCGGGCGACTTTTAAATAAACGTCCGTTGACATGCTGAAAATGTAACGATACCTATTTTTAATAATTTATTTCGATTTTGTCATACAGCTAAAGGAACGTCTCACCGCGGGAAACGAAAAAATAAAAATAAAATAATAATAAATTAATAAAATGAACGTACCTACCTACACCTTTCCTAAATGACGGGAAAGTCGAAAAACGAACACAAAATGAAAGTAAATTTATAACATTTTCGGGCAGATAGGTTTTATATCCATACGTTTTATTTCATTTTTTACGAAAAAAGTATACATAAACAAAAAGCAACGATGAACGAACGGGTTTCACGCATTAAATTCCGGATAGCTCTTGTTTATACAGCTAATTAATTTAATTATCGCAAATACAACCAGTGAAGGGATGCAATTGAAATTTATAAATCGACTACCGGCTCTCTTTTGTTTTTCTACATTTCCTTTGTACTTTACATTCAACCGGCATAGAGCTTCTCTGCTATCCACATATTTAAAAGGGATCTATATAAGCCCCTTCAACGAGGCCTATTCCTAAGAAATTATAAAATCCCATCATCCCTTTTAACCGATTCGGCGGATATAACTGATCATGACTGCTCCTAGAGGTTCCTCGAGTGCCCGCCAGGAGCAGCACCTGCTCCACTCACAGAGCTCCCAGCTTAAAATTCATAACAAAATTTCAATAAAAACCCCCTTGTAACTGCCCGAAAGCATTAAGAAAATTTCTATTTTTTCCCATAGAATATATAATTTACAAATTTAAACACAAAAGTCTAAAAACTGAGGCGTTGCTATAAGGACATGCAGGCCCCAGACTCATTAAACGATAGCTATTTAAATTTCAATAATTGTGACATTCTCACTTCTTGCTACTCCTCTAAGATGTCATCTCTCACAAGCCATGCTAACGATCCAGACCCCCACACTCTCTCAATAAACTGTATCCAGTAGCACATACTGTGACATACATACCCGAGTGATCCACGTACAACTTACTATATGATTATTGATACTCCTTTTGCTCTATCTTTTTCAATATTGTATGCATCCACTAAACGCCAATACACTGAAATAAGAGAAAAATAATGTACATGGCCATGCCTCTACAATATCACTCATCGATAGGGGTGACAGATGAGCCATAGAATAAAACCCCAGTTTCCTGTCACGCAGAATCTTGTTTCGTTTTCTAATTATTGTTCAAAGATTCCTAAATAAGTGTGCAACGTAACTAAACGATGGATGCTAACGAAAAAGAAAAGGAGAGCTAAGCTGGCAATAAAAAAATATGCACACATTTACAAAGAAAAGATGCTAGGCTCCTATCTCCGCAATGGTAAAAAAAATGAAGGTTTACAGATTAGGAAATTATGTTCTACAATTATTCTACGTATAATTATACTGTATATAACTTAAATTAGTGACTGCCAACTCCTATTAGTAAATAAACCTTTTCCCTTCATTTAAAGGCCATGATCGAAATAATCATTTCCATCATCAATGACCATTACGTAATTAGCAATCCATAAGAAAAAAAAACTGGCAGATGGGACCCTCCTCTATGTTTGTAACACCTGAGGATATGATATTGACGACTTTTAAATGAAATATACTCCAACTATAATGTATAAACGATATACCATAATGAGTATGATAGTCCTTAGCCGCAAACTCAAAATTTAACCCATCAATCGATCCCCTAAGGTAATCCATGTCGATATCCTTTCAAAAAAATTTTATGGATACCCAATTAATGATCACATCTCTTCCCCTACTAGTATGGCATGGCTCTCATATCCATCCCAGCAATTTCCGGTCTTAATAATCTTCCTATAGGTCGGAGAAGAAGCCTTACCCCTCATCCAGTCTCCACCCTTTCTCAAAACGAAAATTTCCCAGAGACAGTTCCATTATGTTTTTTATTTACTTGAGGTGGTCAAGTAGCCGGGAGAAAGATATTCCTTCGCCAACGGCCATACCACGTTGAACACACCGGTTCTCGTCCGATCACCGAAGTTAAGCAACGTCGGGCGTGGTTAGTACTTGGATGGGTGACCGCCTGGGAAAACCGCGTGCTGTTGGCACCTCTTTTTTCTTTTCCCGACTTTTTTTTTTATTTGTTTTGAGCATCTTTGAATCGTCTAACGGTCATTTATTTTATCGGCTATCAATAAGTAAAAAAAAAAAAGTAAATAAAAAAAAAAAAAAAAAAAAGATTCATCTCCCCCTTCCTCGGGCGACTTTTAAATAAACGTCCGTTGACATGCTGAAAATGTAACGATACCTATTTTTAATAATTTATTTCGATTTTGTCATACAGCTAAAGGAACGTCTCACCGCGGGAAACGAAAAAATAAAAATAAAATAATAATAAATTAATAAAATGAACGTACCTACCTACACCTTTCCTAAATGACGGGAAAGTCGAAAAACGAACACAAAATGAAAGTAAATTTATAACATTTTCGGGCAGATAGGTTTTATATCCATACGTTTTATTTCATTTTTTACGAAAAAAGTATACATAAACAAAAAGCAACGATGAACGAACGGGTTTCACGCATTAAATTCCGGATAGCTCTTGTTTATACAGCTAATTAATTTAATTATCGCAAATACAACCAGTGAAGGGATGCAATTGAAATTTATAAATCGACTACCGGCTCTCTTTTGTTTTTCTACATTTCCTTTGTACTTTACATTCAACCGGCATAGAGCTTCTCTGCTATCCACATATTTAAAAGGGATCTATATAAGCCCCTTCAACGAGGCCTATTCCTAAGAAATTATAAAATCCCATCATCCCTTTTAACCGATTCGGCGGATATAACTGATCATGACTGCTCCTAGAGGTTCCTCGAGTGCCCGCCAGGAGCAGCACCTGCTCCACTCACAGAGCTCCCAGCTTAAAATTCATAACAAAATTTCAATAAAAACCCCCTTGTAACTGCCCGAAAGCATTAAGAAAATTTCTATTTTTTCCCATAGAATATATAATTTACAAATTTAAACACAAAAGTCTAAAAACTGAGGCGTTGCTATAAGGACATGCAGGCCCCAGACTCATTAAACGATAGCTATTTAAATTTCAATAATTGTGACATTCTCACTTCTTGCTACTCCTCTAAGATGTCATCTCTCACAAGCCATGCTAACGATCCAGACCCCCACACTCTCTCAATAAACTGTATCCAGTAGCACATACTGTGACATACATACCCGAGTGATCCACGTACAACTTACTATATGATTATTGATACTCCTTTTGCTCTATCTTTTTCAATATTGTATGCATCCACTAAACGCCAATACACTGAAATAAGAGAAAAATAATGTACATGGCCATGCCTCTACAATATCACTCATCGATAGGGGTGACAGATGAGCCATAGAATAAAACCCCAGTTTCCTGTCACGCAGAATCTTGTTTCGTTTTCTAATTATTGTTCAAAGATTCCTAAATAAGTGTGCAACGTAACTAAACGATGGATGCTAACGAAAAAGAAAAGGAGAGCTAAGCTGGCAATAAAAAAATATGCACACATTTACAAAGAAAAGATGCTAGGCTCCTATCTCCGCAATGGTAAAAAAAATGAAGGTTTACAGATTAGGAAATTATGTTCTACAATTATTCTACGTATAATTATACTGTATATAACTTAAATTAGTGACTGCCAACTCCTATTAGTAAATAAACCTTTTCCCTTCATTTAAAGGCCATGATCGAAATAATCATTTCCATCATCAATGACCATTACGTAATTAGCAATCCATAAGAAAAAAAAACTGGCAGATGGGACCCTCCTCTATGTTTGTAACACCTGAGGATATGATATTGACGACTTTTAAATGAAATATACTCCAACTATAATGTATAAACGATATACCATAATGAGTATGATAGTCCTTAGCCGCAAACTCAAAATTTAACCCATCAATCGATCCCCTAAGGTAATCCATGTCGATATCCTTTCAAAAAAATTTTATGGATACCCAATTAATGATCACATCTCTTCCCCTACTAGTATGGCATGGCTCTCATATCCATCCCAGCAATTTCCGGTCTTAATAATCTTCCTATAGGTCGGAGAAGAAGCCTTACCCCTCATCCAGTCTCCACCCTTTCTCAAAACGAAAATTTCCCAGAGACAGTTCCATTATGTTTTTTATTTACTTGAGGTGGTCAAGTAGCCGGGAGAAAGATATTCCTTCGCCAACGGCCATACCACGTTGAACACACCGGTTCTCGTCCGATCACCGAAGTTAAGCAACGTCGGGCGTGGTTAGTACTTGGATGGGTGACCGCCTGGGAAAACCGCGTGCTGTTGGCACCTCTTTTTTCTTTTCCCGACTTTTTTTTTTATTTGTTTTGAGCATCTTTGAATCGTCTAACGGTCATTTATTTTATCGGCTATCAATAAGTAAAAAAAAAAAAGTAAATAAAAAAAAAAAAAAAAAAAAGATTCATCTCCCCCTTCCTCGGGCGACTTTTAAATAAACGTCCGTTGACATGCTGAAAATGTAACGATACCTATTTTTAATAATTTATTTCGATTTTGTCATACAGCTAAAGGAACGTCTCACCGCGGGAAACGAAAAAATAAAAATAAAATAATAATAAATTAATAAAATGAACGTACCTACCTACACCTTTCCTAAATGACGGGAAAGTCGAAAAACGAACACAAAATGAAAGTAAATTTATAACATTTTCGGGCAGATAGGTTTTATATCCATACGTTTTATTTCATTTTTTACGAAAAAAGTATACATAAACAAAAAGCAACGATGAACGAACGGGTTTCACGCATTAAATTCCGGATAGCTCTTGTTTATACAGCTAATTAATTTAATTATCGCAAATACAACCAGTGAAGGGATGCAATTGAAATTTATAAATCGACTACCGGCTCTCTTTTGTTTTTCTACATTTCCTTTGTACTTTACATTCAACCGGCATAGAGCTTCTCTGCTATCCACATATTTAAAAGGGATCTATATAAGCCCCTTCAACGAGGCCTATTCCTAAGAAATTATAAAATCCCATCATCCCTTTTAACCGATTCGGCGGATATAACTGATCATGACTGCTCCTAGAGGTTCCTCGAGTGCCCGCCAGGAGCAGCACCTGCTCCACTCACAGAGCTCCCAGCTTAAAATTCATAACAAAATTTCAATAAAAACCCCCTTGTAACTGCCCGAAAGCATTAAGAAAATTTCTATTTTTTCCCATAGAATATATAATTTACAAATTTAAACACAAAAGTCTAAAAACTGAGGCGTTGCTATAAGGACATGCAGGCCCCAGACTCATTAAACGATAGCTATTTAAATTTCAATAATTGTGACATTCTCACTTCTTGCTACTCCTCTAAGATGTCATCTCTCACAAGCCATGCTAACGATCCAGACCCCCACACTCTCTCAATAAACTGTATCCAGTAGCACATACTGTGACATACATACCCGAGTGATCCACGTACAACTTACTATATGATTATTGATACTCCTTTTGCTCTATCTTTTTCAATATTGTATGCATCCACTAAACGCCAATACACTGAAATAAGAGAAAAATAATGTACATGGCCATGCCTCTACAATATCACTCATCGATAGGGGTGACAGATGAGCCATAGAATAAAACCCCAGTTTCCTGTCACGCAGAATCTTGTTTCGTTTTCTAATTATTGTTCAAAGATTCCTAAATAAGTGTGCAACGTAACTAAACGATGGATGCTAACGAAAAAGAAAAGGAGAGCTAAGCTGGCAATAAAAAAATATGCACACATTTACAAAGAAAAGATGCTAGGCTCCTATCTCCGCAATGGTAAAAAAAATAAAGGTTTACAGATTAGGAAATTATGTTCTACAATTATTCTACGTATAATTATACTGTATATAACTTAAATTAGTGACTGCCAACTCCTATTAGTAAATAAACCTTTTCCCTTCATTTAAAGGCCATGATCGAAATAATCATTTCCATCATCAATGACCATTACGTAATTAGCAATCCATAAGAAAAAAAAACTGGCAGATGGGACCCTCCTCTATGTTTGTAACACCTGAGGATATGATATTGACGACTTTTAAATGAAATATACTCCAACTATAATGTATAAACGATATACCATAATGAGTATGATAGTCCTTAGCCGCAAACTCAAAATTTAACCCATCAATCGATCCCCTAAGGTAATCCATGTCGATATCCTTTCAAAAAAATTTTATGGATACCCAATTAATGATCACATCTCTTCCCCTACTAGTATGGCATGGCTCTCATATCCATCCCAGCAATTTCCGGTCTTAATAATCTTCCTATAGGTCGGAGAAGAAGCCTTACCCCTCATCCAGTCTCCACCCTTTCTCAAAACGAAAATTTCCCAGAGACAGTTCCATTATGTTTTTTATTTACTTGAGGTGGTCAAGTAGCCGGGAGAAAGATATTCCTTCGCCAACGGCCATACCACGTTGAACACACCGGTTCTCGTCCGATCACCGAAGTTAAGCAACGTCGGGCGTGGTTAGTACTTGGATGGGTGACCGCCTGGGAAAACCGCGTGCTGTTGGCACCTCTTTTTTCTTTTCCCGACTTTTTTTTTTATTTGTTTTGAGCATCTTTGAATCGTCTAACGGTCATTTATTTTATCGGCTATCAATAAGTAAAAAAAAAAAAGTAAATAAAAAAAAAAAAAAAAAAAAGATTCATCTCCCCCTTCCTCGGGCGACTTTTAAATAAACGTCCGTTGACATGCTGAAAATGTAACGATACCTATTTTTAATAATTTATTTCGATTTTGTCATACAGCTAAAGGAACGTCTCACCGCGGGAAACGAAAAAATAAAAATAAAATAATAATAAATTAATAAAATGAACGTACCTACCTACACCTTTCCTAAATGACGGGAAAGTCGAAAAACGAACACAAAATGAAAGTAAATTTATAACATTTTCGGGCAGATAGGTTTTATATCCATACGTTTTATTTCATTTTTTACGAAAAAAGTATACATAAACAAAAAGCAACGATGAACGAACGGGTTTCACGCATTAAATTCCGGATAGCTCTTGTTTATACAGCTAATTAATTTAATTATCGCAAATACAACCAGTGAAGGGATGCAATTGAAATTTATAAATCGACTACCGGCTCTCTTTTGTTTTTCTACATTTCCTTTGTACTTTACATTCAACCGGCATAGAGCTTCTCTGCTATCCACATATTTAAAAGGGATCTATATAAGCCCCTTCAACGAGGCCTATTCCTAAGAAATTATAAAATCCCATCATCCCTTTTAACCGATTCGGCGGATATAACTGATCATGACTGCTCCTAGAGGTTCCTCGAGTGCCCGCCAGGAGCAGCACCTGCTCCACTCACAGAGCTCCCAGCTTAAAATTCATAACAAAATTTCAATAAAAACCCCCTTGTAACTGCCCGAAAGCATTAAGAAAATTTCTATTTTTTCCCATAGAATATATAATTTACAAATTTAAACACAAAAGTCTAAAAACTGAGGCGTTGCTATAAGGACATGCAGGCCCCAGACTCATTAAACGATAGCTATTTAAATTTCAATAATTGTGACATTCTCACTTCTTGCTACTCCTCTAAGATGTCATCTCTCACAAGCCATGCTAACGATCCAGACCCCCACACTCTCTCAATAAACTGTATCCAGTAGCACATACTGTGACATACATACCCGAGTGATCCACGTACAACTTACTATATGATTATTGATACTCCTTTTGCTCTATCTTTTTCAATATTGTATGCATCCACTAAACGCCAATACACTGAAATAAGAGAAAAATAATGTACATGGCCATGCCTCTACAATATCACTCATCGATAGGGGTGACAGATGAGCCATAGAATAAAACCCCAGTTTCCTGTCACGCAGAATCTTGTTTCGTTTTCTAATTATTGTTCAAAGATTCCTAAATAAGTGTGCAACGTAACTAAACGATGGATGCTAACGAAAAAGAAAAGGAGAGCTAAGCTGGCAATAAAAAAATATGCACACATTTACAAAGAAAAGATGCTAGGCTCCTATCTCCGCAATGGTAAAAAAAATAAAGGTTTACAGATTAGGAAATTATGTTCTACAATTATTCTACGTATAATTATACTGTATATAACTTAAATTAGTGACTGCCAACTCCTATTAGTAAATAAACCTTTTCCCTTCATTTAAAGGCCATGATCGAAATAATCATTTCCATCATCAATGACCATTACGTAATTAGCAATCCATAAGAAAAAAAAACTGGCAGATGGGACCCTCCTCTATGTTTGTAACACCTGAGGATATGATATTGACGACTTTTAAATGAAATATACTCCAACTATAATGTATAAACGATATACCATAATGAGTATGATAGTCCTTAGCCGCAAACTCAAAATTTAACCCATCAATCGATCCCCTAAGGTAATCCATGTCGATATCCTTTCAAAAAAATTTTATGGATACCCAATTAATGATCACATCTCTTCCCCTACTAGTATGGCATGGCTCTCATATCCATCCCAGCAATTTCCGGTCTTAATAATCTTCCTATAGGTCGGAGAAGAAGCCTTACCCCTCATCCAGTCTCCACCCTTTCTCAAAACGAAAATTTCCCAGAGACAGTTCCATTATGTTTTTTATTTACTTGAGGTGGTCAAGTAGCCGGGAGAAAGATATTCCTTCGCCAACGGCCATACCACGTTGAACACACCGGTTCTCGTCCGATCACCGAAGTTAAGCAACGTCGGGCGTGGTTAGTACTTGGATGGGTGACCGCCTGGGAAAACCGCATGCTGTTGGCACCTCTTTTTTCTTTTCCCGACTTTTTTTTTTATTTGTTTTGAGCATCTTTGAATCGTCTAACGGTCATTTATTTTATCGGCTATCAATAAGTAAAAAAAAAAAAGTAAATAAAAAAAAAAAAAAAAAAAAGATTCATCTCCCCCTTCCTCGGGCGACTTTTAAATAAACGTCCGTTGACATGCTGAAAATGTAACGATACCTATTTTTAATAATTTATTTCGATTTTGTCATACAGCTAAAGGAACGTCTCACCGCGGGAAACGAAAAAATAAAAATAAAATAATAATAAATTAATAAAATGAACGTACCTACCTACACCTTTCCTAAATGACGGGAAAGTCGAAAAACGAACACAAAATGAAAGTAAATTTATAACATTTTCGGGCAGATAGGTTTTATATCCATACGTTTTATTTCATTTTTTACGAAAAAAGTATACATAAACAAAAAGCAACGATGAACGAACGGGTTTCACGCATTAAATTCCGGATAGCTCTTGTTTATACAGCTAATTAATTTAATTATCGCAAATACAACCAGTGAAGGGATGCAATTGAAATTTATAAATCGACTACCGGCTCTCTTTTGTTTTTCTACATTTCCTTTGTACTTTACATTCAACCGGCATAGAGCTTCTCTGCTATCCACATATTTAAAAGGGATCTATATAAGCCCCTTCAACGAGGCCTATTCCTAAGAAATTATAAAATCCCATCATCCCTTTTAACCGATTCGGCGGATATAACTGATCATGACTGCTCCTAGAGGTTCCTCGAGTGCCCGCCAGGAGCAGCACCTGCTCCACTCACAGAGCTCCCAGCTTAAAATTCATAACAAAATTTCAATAAAAACCCCCTTGTAACTGCCCGAAAGCATTAAGAAAATTTCTATTTTTTCCCATAGAATATATAATTTACAAATTTAAACACAAAAGTCTAAAAACTGAGGCGTTGCTACAAGGACATGCAGGCCCCAGACTCATTAAACGATAGCTATTTAAATTTCAATAATTGTGACATTCTCACTTCTTGCTACTCCTCTAAGATGTCATCTCTCACAAGCCATGCTAACGATCCAGACCCCCACACTCTCTCAATAAACTGTATCCAGTAGCACATACTGTGACATACATACCCGAGTGATCCACGTACAACTTACTATATGATTATTGATACTCCTTTTGCTCTATCTTTTTCAATATTGTATGCATCCACTAAACGCCAATACACTGAAATAAGAGAAAAATAATGTACATGGCCATGCCTCTACAATATCACTCATCGATAGGGGTGACAGATGAGCCATAGAATAAAACCCCAGTTTCCTGTCACGCAGAATCTTGTTTCGTTTTCTAATTATTGTTCAAAGATTCCTAAATAAGTGTGCAACGTAACTAAACGATGGATGCTAACGAAAAAGAAAAGGAGAGCTAAGCTGGCAATAAAAAAATATGCACACATTTACAAAGAAAAGATGCTAGGCTCCTATCTCCGCAATGGTAAAAAAAATAAAGGTTTACAGATTAGGAAATTATGTTCTACAATTATTCTACGTATAATTATACTGTATATAACTTAAATTAGTGACTGCCAACTCCTATTAGTAAATAAACCTTTTCCCTTCATTTAAAGGCCATGATCGAAATAATCATTTCCATCATCAATGACCATTACGTAATTAGCAATCCATAAGAAAAAAAAACTGGCAGATGGGACCCTCCTCTATGTTTGTAACACCTGAGGATATGATATTGACGACTTTTAAATGAAATATACTCCAACTATAATGTATAAACGATATACCATAATGAGTATGATAGTCCTTAGCCGCAAACTCAAAATTTAACCCATCAATCGATCCCCTAAGGTAATCCATGTCGATATCCTTTCAAAAAAATTTTATGGATACCCAATTAATGATCACATCTCTTCCCCTACTAGTATGGCATGGCTCTCATATCCATCCCAGCAATTTCCGGTCTTAATAATCTTCCTATAGGTCGGAGAAGAAGCCTTACCCCTCATCCAGTCTCCACCCTTTCTCAAAACGAAAATTTCCCAGAGACAGTTCCATTATGTTTTTTATTTACTTGAGGTGGTCAAGTAGCCGGGAGAAAGATATTCCTTCGCCAACGGCCATACCACGTTGAACACACCGGTTCTCGTCCGATCACCGAAGTTAAGCAACGTCGGGCGTGGTTAGTACTTGGATGGGTGACCGCCTGGGAAAACCGCGTGCTGTTGGCACCTCTTTTTTCTTTTCCCGACTTTTTTTTTTATTTGTTTTGAGCATCTTTGAATCGTCTAACGGTCATTTATTTTATCGGCTATCAATAAGTAAAAAAAAAAAGTAAATAAAAAAAAAAAAAAAAAAAAGATTCATCTCCCCCTTCCTCGGGCGACTTTTAAATAAACGTCCGTTGACATGCTGAAAATGTAACGATACCTATTTTTAATAATTTATTTCGATTTTGTCATACAGCTAAAGGAACGTCTCACCGCGGGAAACGAAAAAATAAAAATAAAATAATAATAAATTAATAAAATGAACGTACCTACCTACACCTTTCCTAAATGACGGGAAAGTCGTAAAACGAACACAAAATGAAAGTAAATTTATAACATTTTCGGGCAGATAGGTTTTATATCCATACGTTTTATTTCATTTTTTACGAAAAAAGTATACATAAACAAAAAGCAACGATGAACGAACGGGTTTCACGCATTAAATTCCGGATAGCTCTTGTTTATACAGCTAATTAATTTAATTATCGCAAATACAACCAGTGAAGGGATGCAATTGAAATTTATAAATCGACTACCGGCTCTCTTTTGTTTTTCTACATTTCCTTTGTACATTCCATTCAACCGGCATAGAGCTTCTCTGCTATCCACATATTTAAAAGGGATCTATATAAGCCCCTTCAACGAGGCCTATTCCTAAGTAATTATAAAATCCCATCATCCCTTTTAACCGATTCGGCGGATATAACTGATCATGACTGCTCCTAGAGGTTCCTCGAGTGCCCGCCAGGAGCAGCACCTGCTCCACTCACAGAGCTCCCAGCTTAAAATTCATAACAAAATTTCAATAAAAACCCCCTTGTAACTGCCCGAAAGCATTAAGAAAATTTCTATTTTTTCCCATAGAATATATAATTTACAAATTTAAACACAAAAGTCTAAAAACTGAGGCGTTGCTATAAGGACATGCAGGCCCCAGACTCATTAAACGATAGCTATTTAAATTTCAATAATTGTGACATTCTCACTTCTTGCTACTCCTCTAAGATGTCATCTCTCACAAGCCATGCTAACGATCCAGACCCCCACACTCTCTCAATAAACTGTATCCAGTAGCACATACTGTGACATACATACCCGAGTGATCCACGTACAACTTACTATATGATTATTGATACTCCTTTTGCTCTATCTTTTTCAATATTGTATGCATCCACTAAACGCCAATACACTGAAATAAGAGAAAAATAATGTACATGGCCATGCCTCTACAATATCACTCATCGATATGGGTGACAGATGAGCCATAGAATAAAACCCCAGTTTCCTGTCACGCAGAATCTTGTTTCGTTTTCTAATTATTGTTCAAAGATTCCTAAATAAGTGTGCAACGTAACTAAACGATGGATGCTAACGAAAAAGAAAAGGAGAGCTAAGCTGGCAATAAAAAAATATGCACACATTTACAAAGAAAAGATGCTAGGCTCCTATCTCCGCAATGGTAAAAAAAATGAAGGTTTACAGATTAGGAAATTATGTTCTACAATTATTCTACGTATAATTATACTGTATATAACTTAAATTAGTGACTGCCAACTCCTATTAGTAAATAAACCTTTTCCCTTCATTTAAAGGCCATGATCGAAATAATCATTTCCATCATCAATGACCATTACGTAATTAGCAATCCATAAGAAAAAAAAACTGGCAGATGGGACCCTCCTCTATGTTTGTAACACCTGAGGATATGATATTGACGACTTTTAAATGAAATATACTCCAACTATAATGTATAAACGATATACCATAATGAGTATGATAGTCCTTAGCCGCAAACTCAAAATTTAACCCATCAATCGATCCCCTAAGGTAATCCATGTCGATATCCTTTCAAAAAAATTTTATGGATACCCAATTAATGATCACATCTCTTCCCCTACTAGTATGGCATGGCTCTCATATCCATCCCAGCAATTTCCGGTCTTAATAATCTTCCTATAGGTCGGAGAAGAAGCCTTACCCCTCATCCAGTCTCCACCCTTTCTCAAAACGAAAATTTCCCAGAGACAGTTCCATTATGTTTTTTATTTACTTGAGGTGGTCAAGTAGCCGGGAGAAAGATATTCCTTCGCCAACGGCCATACCACGTTGAACACACCGGTTCTCGTCCGATCACCGAAGTTAAGCAACGTGGGGCGTGGTTAGTACTTGGATGGGTGACCGCCTGGGAAAACCGCGTGCTGTTGGCACCTCTTTTTTCTTTTCCCGACTTTTTTTTTTATTTGTTTTGAGCATCTTTGAATCGTCTAACGGTCATTTATTTTATCGGCTATCAATAAGTAAAAAAAAAAAGTAAATAAAAAAAAAAAAAAAAAACGATTCATCTCCCCCTTCCTCGGGCGACTTTTAAATAAACGTCCGTTGACATGCTGAAAATGTAACGATACCTATTTTTAATAATTTATTTCGATTTTGTCATACAGCTAAAGGAACGTCTCACCGCGGGAAACGAAAAAATAAAAATAAAATAATAATAAATTAATAAAATGAACGTACCTACCTACACCTTTCCTAAATGACGGGAAAGTCGAAAAACGAACACAAAATGAAAGTAAATTTATAACATTTTCGGGCAGATAGGTTTTATATCCATACGTTTTATTTCATTTTTTACGAAAAAAGTATACATAAACAAAAAGCAACGATGAACGAACGGGTTTCACGCATTAAATTCCGGATAGCTCTTGTTTATACAGCTAATTAATTTAATTATCGCAAATACAACCAGTGAAGGGATGCAATTGAAATTTATAAATCGACTACCGGCTCTCTTTTGTTTTTCTACATTTCCTTTGTACATTCCATTCAACCGGCATAGAGCTTCTCTGCTATCCACATATTTAAAAGGGATCTATATAAGCCCCTTCAACGAGGCCTATTCCTAAGAAATTATAAAATCCCATCATCCCTTTTAACCGATTCGGCGGATATAACTGATCATGACTGCTCCTAGAGGTTCCTCGAGTGCCCGCCAGGAGCAGCACCTGCTCCACTCACAGAGCTCCCAGCTTAAAATTCATAACAAAATTTCAATAAAAACCCCCTTGTAACTGCCCGAAAGCATTAAGAAAATTTCTATTTTTTCCCATAGAATATATAATTTACAAATTTAAACACAAAAGTCTAAAAACTGAGGCGTTGCTATAAGGACATGCAGGCCCCAGACTCATTAAACGATAGCTATTTAAATTTCAATAATTGTGACATTCTCACTTCTTGCTACTCCTCTAAGATGTCATCTCTCACAAGCCATGCTAACGATCCAGACCCCCACACTCTCTCAATAAACTGTATCCAGTAGCACATACTGTGACATACATACCCGAGTGATCCACGTACAACTTACTATATGATTATTGATACTCCTTTTGCTCTATCTTTTTCAATATTGTATGCATCCACTAAACGCCAATACACTGAAATAAAAGAAAAATAATGTACATGGCCATGCCTCTACAATATCACTCATCGATAGGGGTGACAGATGAGCCATAGAATAAAACCCCAGTTTCCTGTCACGCAGAATCTTGTTTCGTTTTCTAATTATTGTTCAAAGATTCCTAAATAAGTGTGCAACGTAACTAAACGATGGATGCTAACGAAAAAGAAAAGGAGAGCTAAGCTGGCAATAAAAAAATATGCACACATTTACAAAGAAAAGATGCTAGGCTCCTATCTCCGCAATGGTAAAAAAAATGAAGGTTTACAGATTAGGAAATTATGTTCTACAATTATTCTACGTATAATTATACTGTATATAACTTAAATTAGTGACTGCCAACTCCTATTAGTAAATAAACCTTTTCCCTTCATTTAAAGGCCATGATCGAAATAATCATTTCCATCATCAATGACCATTACGTAATTAGCAATCCATAAGAAAAAAAAACTGGCAGATGGGACCCTCCTCTATGTTTGTAACACCTGAGGATATGATATTGACGACTTTTAAATGAAATATACTCCAACTATAATGTATAAACGATATACCATAATGAGTATGATAGTCCTTAGCCGCAAACTCAAAATTTAACCCATCAATCGATCCCCTAAGGTAATCCATGTCGATATCCTTTCAAAAAAATTTTATGGATACCCAATTAATGATCACATCTCTTCCCCTACTAGTATGGCATGGCTCTCATATCCATCCCAGCAATTTCCGGTCTTAATAATCTTCCTATAGGTCGGAGAAGAAGCCTTACCCCTCATCCAGTCTCCACCCTTTCTCAAAACGAAAATTTCCCAGAGACAGTTCCATTATGTTTTTTATTTACTTGAGGTGGTCAAGTAGCCGGGAGAAAGATATTCCTTCGCCAACGGCCATACCACGTTGAACACACCGGTTCTCGTCCGATCACCGAAGTTAAGCAACGTGGGGCGTGGTTAGTACTTGGATGGGTGACCGCCTGGGAAAACCGCGTGCTGTTGGCACCTCTTTTTTCTTTTCCCGACTTTTTTTTTTATTTGTTTTGAGCATCTTTGAATCGTCTAACGGTCATTTATTTTATCGGCTATCAATAAGTAAAAAAAAAAAGTAAATAAAAAAAAAAAAAAAAAACGATTCATCTCCCCCTTCCTCGGGCGACTTTTAAATAAACGTCCGTTGACATGCTGAAAATGTAACGATACCTATTTTTAATAATTTATTTCGATTTTGTCATACAGCTAAAGGAACGTCTCACCGCGGGAAACGAAAAAATAAAAATAAAATAATAATAAATTAATAAAATGAACGTACCTACCTACACCTTTCCTAAATGACGGGAAAGTCGAAAAACGAACACAAAATGAAAGTAAATTTATAACATTTTCGGGCAGATAGGTTTTATATCCATACGTTTTATTTCATTTTTTACGAAAAAAGGATACATAAACAAAAAGCAACGATGAACGAACTGGTTTCACGCATTAAATTCCGGATAGCTCTTGTTTATACAGCTAATTAATTTAATTATCGCAAATACAACCAGTGAAGGGATGCAATTGAAATTTATAAATCGACTACCGGCTCTCTTTTGTTTTTCTACATTTCCTTTGTACATTCCATTCAACCGGCATAGAGCTTCTCTGCTATCCACATATTTAAAAGGGATCTATATAAGCCCCTTCAACGAGGCCTATTCCTAAGAAATTATAAAATCCCATCATCCCTTTTAACCGATTCGGCGGATATAACTGATCATGACTGCTCCTAGAGGTTCCTCGAGTGCCCGCCAGGAGCAGCACCTGCTCCACTCACAGAGCTCCCAGCTTAAAATTCATAACAAAATTTCAATAAAAACCCCCTTGTAACTGCCCGAAAGCATTAAGAAAATTTCTATTTTTTCCCATAGAATATATAATTTACAAATTTAAACACAAAAGTCTAAAAACTGAGGCGTTGCTATAAGGACATGCAGGCCCCAGACTCATTAAACGATAGCTATTTAAATTTCAATAATTGTGACATTCTCACTTCTTGCTACTCCTCTAAGATGTCATCTCTCACAAGCCATGCTAACGATCCAGACCCCCACACTCTCTCAATAAACTGTATCCAGTAGCACATACTGTGACATACATACCCGAGTGATCCACGTACAACTTACTATATGATTATTGATACTCCTTTTGCTCTATCTTTTTCAATATTGTATGCATCCACTAAACGCCAATACACTGAAATAAGAGAAAAATAATGTACATGGCCATGCCTCTACAATATCACTCATCGATAGGGGTGACAGATGAGCCATAGAATAAAACCCCAGTTTCCTGTCACGCAGAATCTTGTTTCGTTTTCTAATTATTGTTCAAAGATTCCTAAATAAGTGTGCAACGTAACTAAACGATGGATGCTAACGAAAAAGAAAAGGAGAGCTAAGCTGGCAATAAAAAAATATGCACACATTTACAAAGAAAAGATGCTAGGCTCCTATCTCCGCAATGGTAAAAAAAATGAAGGTTTACAGATTAGGAAATTATGTTCTACAATTATTCTACGTATAATTATACTGTATATAACTTAAATTAGTGACTGCCAACTCCTATTAGTAAATAAACCTTTTCCCTTCATTTAAAGGCCATGATCGAAATAATCATTTCCATCATCAATGACCATTACGTAATTAGCAATCCATAAGAAAAAAAAACTGGCAGATGGGACCCTCCTCTATGTTTGTAACACCTGAGGATATGATATTGACGACTTTTAAATGAAATATACTCCAACTATAATGTATAAACGATATACCATAATGAGTATGATAGTCCTTAGCCGCAAACTCAAAATTTAACCCATCAATCGATCCCCTAAGGTAATCCATGTCGATATCCTTTCAAAAAAATTTTATGGATACCCAATTAATGATCACATCTCTTCCCCTACTAGTATGGCATGGCTCTCATATCCATCCCAGCAATTTCCGGTCTTAATAATCTTCCTATAGGTCGGAGAAGAAGCCTTACCCCTCATCCAGTCTCCACCCTTTCTCAAAACGAAAATTTCCCAGAGACAGTTCCATTATGTTTTTTATTTACTTGAGATGGTCAAGTAGCCGGGAGAAAGATATTCCTTCGCCAACGGCCATACCACGTTGAACACACCGGTTCTCGTCCGATCACCGAAGTTAAGCAACGTCGGGCGTGGTTAGTACTTGGATGGGTGACCGCCTGGGAAAACCGCGTGCTGTTGGCACCTCTTTTTTCTTTTCCCGACTTTTTTTTTTATTTGTTTTGAGCATCTTTGTATCGTCTAACGGTCATTTATTTTATCGGCTATCAATAAGTAAAAAAAAAAAGTAAATAAAAAAAAAAAAAAAAAAAAGATTCATCTCCCCCTTCCTCGGGCGACTTTTAAATAAACATCCGTTGACATGCTGAAAATGTAACGATACCTATTTTTAATAATTTATTTCGATTTTGTCATACAGCTAAAGGAACGTCTCACCGCGGGAAACGAAAAAATAAAAATAAAATAATAATAAATTAATAAAATGAACGTACCTACCTACACCTTTCCTAAATGACGGGAAAGTCGAAAAACGAACACAAAATGAAAGTAAATTTATAACATTTTCGGGCAGATAGGTTTTATATCCATACGTTTTATTTCATTTTTTACGAAAAAAGTATACATAAACAAAAAGCAACGATGAACGAACGGGTTTCACGCATTAAATTCCGGATAGCTCTTGTTTATACAGCTAATTAATTTAATTATCGCAAATACAACCAGTGAAGGGATGCAATTGAAATTTATAAATCGACTACCGGCTCTCTTTTGTTTTTCTACATTTCCTTTGTACATTCCATTCAACCGGCATAGAGCTTCTCTGCTATCCACATATTTAAAAGGGATCTATATAAGCCCCTTCAACGAGGCCTATTCCTAAGAAATTATAAAATCCCATCATCCCTTTTAACCGATTCGGCGGATATAACTGATCATGACTGCTCCTAGAGGTTCCTCGAGTGCCCGCCAGGAGCAGCACCTGCTCCACTCACAGAGCTCCCAGCTTAAAATTCATAACAAAATTTCAATAAAAACCCCCTTGTAACTGCCCGAAAGCATTAAGAAAATTTCTATTTTTTCCCATAGAATATATAATTTACAAATTTAAACACAAAAGTCTAAAAACTGAGGCGTTGCTATAAGGACATGCAGGCCCCAGACTCATTAAACGATAGCTATTTAAATTTCAATAATTGTGACATTCTCACTTCTTGCTACTCCTCTAAGATGTCATCTCTCACAAGCCATGCTAACGATCCAGACCCCCACACTCTCTCAATAAACTGTATCCAGTAGCACATACTGTGACATACATACCCGAGTGATCCACGTACAACTTACTATATGATTATTGATACTCCTTTTGCTCTATCTTTTTCAATATTGTATGCATCCACTAAACGCCAATACACTGAAATAAGAGAAAAATAATGTACATGGCCATGCCTCTACAATATCACTCATCGATAGGGGTGACAGATGAGCCATAGAATAAAACCCCAGTTTCCTGTCACGCAGAATCTTGTTTCGTTTTCTAATTATTGTTCAAAGATTCCTAAATAAGTGTGCAACGTAACTAAACGATGGATGCTAACGAAAAAGAAAAGGAGAGCTAAGCTGGCAATAAAAAAATATGCACACATTTACAAAGAAAAGATGCTAGGCTCCTATCTCCGCAATGGTAAAAAAAATGAAGGTTTACAGATTAGGAAATTATGTTCTACAATTATTCTACGTATAATTATACTGTATATAACTTAAATTAGTGACTGCCAACTCCTATTAGTAAATAAACCTTTTCCCTTCATTTAAAGGCCATGATCGAAATAATCATTTCCATCATCAATGACCATTACGTAATTAGCAATCCATAAGAAAAAAAAACTGGCAGATGGGACCCTCCTCTATGTTTGTAACACCTGAGGATATGATATTGACGACTTTTAAATGAAATATACTCCAACTATAATGTATAAACGATATACCATAATGAGTATGATAGTCCTTAGCCGCAAACTCAAAATTTAACCCATCAATCGATCCCCTAAGGTAATCCATGTCGATATCCTTTCAAAAAAATTTTATGGATACCCAATTAATGATCACATCTCTTCCCCTACTAGTATGGCATGGCTCTCATATCCATCCCAGCAATTTCCGGTCTTAATAATCTTCCTATAGGTCGGAGAAGAAGCCTTACCCCTCATCCAGTCTCCACCCTTTCTCAAAACGAAAATTTCCCAGAGACAGTTCCATTATGTTTTTTATTTACTTGAGGTGGTCAAGTAGCCGGGAGAAAGATATTCCTTCGCCAACGGCCATACCACGTTGAACACACCGGTTCTCGTCCGATCACCGAAGTTAAGCAACGTGGGGCGTGGTTAGTACTTGGATGGGTGACCGCCTGGGAAAACCGCGTGCTGTTGGCACCTCTTTTTTCTTTTCCCGACTTTTTTTTTTATTTGTTTTGAGCATCTTTGAATCGTCTAACGGTCATTTATTTTATCGGCTATCAATAAGTAAAAAAAAAAAGTAAATAAAAAAAAAAAAAAAAAAAAGATTCATCTCCCCCTTCCTCGGGCGACTTTTAAATAAACGTCCGTTGACATGCTGAAAATGTAACGATACCTATTTTTAATAATTTATTTCGATTTTGTCATACAGCTAAAGGAACGTCTCACCGCGGGAAACGAAAAAATAAAAATAAAATAATAATAAATTAATAAAATGAACGTACCTACCTACACCTTTCCTAAATGACGGGAAAGTCGAAAAACGAACACAAAATGAAAGTAAATTTATAACATTTTCGGGCAGATAGGTTTTATATCCATACGTTTTATTTCATTTTTTACGAAAAAAGGATACATAAACAAAAAGCAACGATGAACGAACTGGTTTCACGCATTAAATTCCGGATAGCTCTTGTTTATACAGCTAATTAATTTAATTATCGCAAATACAACCAGTGAAGGGATGCAATTGAAATTTATAAATCGACTACCGGCTCTCTTTTGTTTTTCTACATTTCCTTTGTACATTCCATTCAACCGGCATAGAGCTTCTCTGCTATCCACATATTTAAAAGGGATCTATATAAGCCCCTTCAACGAGGCCTATTCCTAAGAAATTATAAAATCCCATCATCCCTTTTAACCGATTCGGCGGATATAACTGATCATGACTGCTCCTAGAGGTTCCTCGAGTGCCCGCCAGGAGCAGCACCTGCTCCACTCACAGAGCTCCCAGCTTAAAATTCATAACAAAATTTCAATAAAAACCCCCTTGTAACTGCCCGAAAGCATTAAGAAAATTTCTATTTTTTCCCATAGAATATATAATTTACAAATTTAAACACAAAAGTCTAAAAACTGAGGCGTTGCTATAAGGACATGCAGGCCCCAGACTCATTAAACGATAGCTATTTAAATTTCAATAATTGTGACATTCTCACTTCTTGCTACTCCTCTAAGATGTCATCTCTCACAAGCCATGCTAACGATCCAGACCCCCACACTCTCTCAATAAACTGTATCCAGTAGCACATACTGTGACATACATACCCGAGTGATCCACGTACAACTTACTATATGATTATTGATACTCCTTTTGCTCTATCTTTTTCAATATTGTATGCATCCACTAAACGCCAATACACTGAAATAAGAGAAAAATAATGTACATGGCCATGCCTCTACAATATCACTCATCGATAGGGGTGACAGATGAGCCATAGAATAAAACCCCAGTTTCCTGTCACGCAGAATCTTGTTTCGTTTTCTAATTATTGTTCAAAGATTCCTAAATAAGTGTGCAACGTAACTAAACGATGGATGCTAACGAAAAAGAAAAGGAGAGCTAAGCTGGCAATAAAAAAATATGCACACATTTACAAAGAAAAGATGCTAGGCTCCTATCTCCGCAATGGTAAAAAAAATGAAGGTTTACAGATTAGGAAATTATGTTCTACAATTATTCTACGTATAATTATACTGTATATAACTTAAATTAGTGACTGCCAACTCCTATTAGTAAATAAACCTTTTCCCTTCATTTAAAGGCCATGATCGAAATAATCATTTCCATCATCAATGACCATTACGTAATTAGCAATCCATAAGAAAAAAAAACTGGCAGATGGGACCCTCCTCTATGTTTGTAACACCTGAGGATATGATATTGACGACTTTTAAATGAAATATACTCCAACTATAATGTATAAACGATATACCATAATGAGTATGATAGTCCTTAGCCGCAAACTCAAAATTTAACCCATCAATCGATCCCCTAAGGTAATCCATGTCGATATCCTTTCAAAAAAATTTTATGGATACCCAATTAATGATCACATCTCTTCCCCTACTAGTATGGCATGGCTCTCATATCCATCCCAGCAATTTCCGGTCTTAATAATCTTCCTATAGGTCGGAGAAGAAGCCTTACCCCTCATCCAGTCTCCACCCTTTCTCAAAACGAAAATTTCCCAGAGACAGTTCCATTATGTTTTTTATTTACTTGAGATGGTCAAGTAGCCGGGAGAAAGATATTCCTTCGCCAACGGCCATACCACGTTGAACACACCGGTTCTCGTCCGATCACCGAAGTTAAGCAACGTCGGGCGTGGTTAGTACTTGGATGGGTGACCGCCTGGGAAAACCGCGTGCTGTTGGCACCTCTTTTTTCTTTTCCCGACTTTTTTTTTTATTTGTTTTGAGCATCTTTGTATCGTCTAACGGTCATTTATTTTATCGGCTATCAATAAGTAAAAAAAAAAAGTAAATAAAAAAAAAAAAAAAAAAAAGATTCATCTCCCCCTTCCTCGGGCGACTTTTAAATAAACATCCGTTGACATGCTGAAAATGTAACGATACCTATTTTTAATAATTTATTTCGATTTTGTCATACAGCTAAAGGAACGTCTCACCGCGGGAAACGAAAAAATAAAAATAAAATAATAATAAATTAATAAAATGAACGTACCTACCTACACCTTTCCTAAATGACGGGAAAGTCGAAAAACGAACACAAAATGAAAGTAAATTTATAACATTTTCGGGCAGATAGGTTTTATATCCATACGTTTTATTTCATTTTTTACGAAAAAAGTATACATAAACAAAAAGCAACGATGAACGAACGGGTTTCACGCATTAAATTCCGGATAGCTCTTGTTTATACAGCTAATTAATTTAATTATCGCAAATACAACCAGTGAAGGGATGCAATTGAAATTTATAAATCGACTACCGGCTCTCTTTTGTTTTTCTACATTTCCTTTGTACATTCCATTCAACCGGCATAGAGCTTCTCTGCTATCCACATATTTAAAAGGGATCTATATAAGCCCCTTCAACGAGGCCTATTCCTAAGAAATTATAAAATCCCATCATCCCTTTTAACCGATTCGGCGGATATAACTGATCATGACTGCTCCTAGAGGTTCCTCGAGTGCCCGCCAGGAGCAGCACCTGCTCCACTCACAGAGCTCCCAGCTTAAAATTCATAACAAAATTTCAATAAAAACCCCCTTGTAACTGCCCGAAAGCATTAAGAAAATTTCTATTTTTTCCCATAGAATATATAATTTACAAATTTAAACACAAAAGTCTAAAAACTGAGGCGTTGCTATAAGGACATGCAGGCCCCAGACTCATTAAACGATAGCTATTTAAATTTCAATAATTGTGACATTCTCACTTCTTGCTACTCCTCTAAGATGTCATCTCTCACAAGCCATGCTAACGATCCAGACCCCCACACTCTCTCAATAAACTGTATCCAGTAGCACATACTGTGACATACATACCCGAGTGATCCACGTACAACTTACTATATGATTATTGATACTCCTTTTGCTCTATCTTTTTCAATATTGTATGCATCCACTAAACGCCAATACACTGAAATAAGAGAAAAATAATGTACATGGCCATGCCTCTACAATATCACTCATCGATAGGGGTGACAGATGAGCCATAGAATAAAACCCCAGTTTCCTGTCACGCAGAATCTTGTTTCGTTTTCTAATTATTGTTCAAAGATTCCTAAATAAGTGTGCAACGTAACTAAACGATGGATGCTAACGAAAAAGAAAAGGAGAGCTAAGCTGGCAATAAAAAAATATGCACACATTTACAAAGAAAAGATGCTAGGCTCCTATCTCCGCAATGGTAAAAAAAATGAAGGTTTACAGATTAGGAAATTATGTTCTACAATTATTCTACGTATAATTATACTGTATATAACTTAAATTAGTGACTGCCAACTCCTATTAGTAAATAAACCTTTTCCCTTCATTTAAAGGCCATGATCGAAATAATCATTTCCATCATCAATGACCATTACGTAATTAGCAATCCATAAGAAAAAAAAACTGGCAGATGGGACCCTCCTCTATGTTTGTAACACCTGAGGATATGATATTGACGACTTTTAAATGAAATATACTCCAACTATAATGTATAAACGATATACCATAATGAGTATGATAGTCCTTAGCCGCAAACTCAAAATTTAACCCATCAATCGATCCCCTAAGGTAATCCATGTCGATATCCTTTCAAAAAAATTTTATGGATACCCAATTAATGATCACATCTCTTCCCCTACTAGTATGGCATGGCTCTCATATCCATCCCAGCAATTTCCGGTCTTAATAATCTTCCTATAGGTCGGAGAAGAAGCCTTACCCCTCATCCAGTCTCCACCCTTTCTCAAAACGAAAATTTCCCAGAGACAGTTCCATTATGTTTTTTATTTACTTGAGGTGGTCAAGTAGCCGGGAGAAAGATATTCCTTCGCCAACGGCCATACCACGTTGAACACACCGGTTCTCGTCCGATCACCGAAGTTAAGCAACGTGGGGCGTGGTTAGTACTTGGATGGGTGACCGCCTGGGAAAACCGCGTGCTGTTGGCACCTCTTTTTTCTTTTCCCGACTTTTTTTTTTATTTGTTTTGAGCATCTTTGAATCGTCTAACGGTCATTTATTTTATCGGCTATCAATAAGTAAAAAAAAAAAGTAAATAAAAAAAAAAAAAAAAAAAAGATTCATCTCCCCCTTCCTCGGGCGACTTTTAAATAAACGTCCGTTGACATGCTGAAAATGTAACGATACCTATTTTTAATAATTTATTTCGATTTTGTCATACAGCTAAAGGAACGTCTCACCGCGGGAAACGAAAAAATAAAAATAAAATAATAATAAATTAATAAAATGAACGTACCTACCTACACCTTTTCTAAATGACGGGAAAGTCGAAAAACGAACACAAAATGAAAGTAAATTTATAACATTTTCGGGCAGATAGGTTTTATATCCATACGTTTTATTTCATTTTTTACGAAAAAAGTATACATAAACAAAAAGCAACGATGAACGAACGGGTTTCACGCATTAAATTCCGGATAGCTCTTGTTTATACAGCTAATTAATTTAATTATCGCAAATACAACCAGTGAAGGGATGCAATTGAAATTTATAAATCGACTACCGGCTCTCTTTTGTTTTTCTACATTTCCTTTGTACATTCCATTCAACCGGCATAGAGCTTCTCTGCTATCCACATATTTAAAAGGGATCTATATAAGCCCCTTCAACGAGGCCTATTCCTAAGAAATTATAAAATCCCATCATCCCTTTTAACCGATTCGGCGGATATAACTGATCATGACTGCTCCTAGAGGTTCCTCGAGTGCCCGCCAGGAGCAGCACCTGCTCCACTCACAGAGCTCCCAGCTTAAAATTCATAACAAAATTTCAATAAAAACCCCCTTGTAACTGCCCGAAAGCATTAAGAAAATTTCTATTTTTTCCCATAGAATATATAATTTACAAATTTAAACACAAAAGTCTAAAAACTGAGGCGTTGCTATAAGGACATGCAGGCCCCAGACTCATTAAACGATAGCTATTTAAATTTCAATAATTGTGACATTCTCACTTCTTGCTACTCCTCTAAGATGTCATCTCTCACAAGCCATGCTAACGATCCAGACCCCCACACTCTCTCAATAAACTGTATCCAGTAGCACATACTGTGACATACATACCCGAGTGATCCACGTACAACTTACTATATGATTATTGATACTCCTTTTGCTCTATCTTTTTCAATATTGTAAGCATCCACTAAACGCCAATACACTGAAATAAGAGAAAAATAATGTACATGGCCATGCCTCTACAATATCACTCATCGATAGGGGTGACAGATGAGCCATAGAATAAAACCCCAGTTTCCTGTCACGCAGAATCTTGTTTCGTTTTCTAATTATTGTTCAAAGATTCCTAAATAAGTGTGCAACGTAACTAAACGATGGATGCTAACGAAAAAGAAAAGGAGAGCTAAGCTGGCAATAAAAAAATATGCACACATTTACAAAGAAAAGATGCTAGGCTCCTATCTCCGCAATGGTAAAAAAAATGAAGGTTTACAGATTAGGAAATTATGTTCTACAATTATTCTACGTATAATTATACTGTATATAACTTAAATTAGTGACTGCCAACTCCTATTAGTAAATAAACCTTTTCCCTTCATTTAAAGGCCATGATCGAAATAATCATTTCCATCATCAATGACCATTACGTAATTAGCAATCCATAAGAAAAAAAAACTGGCAGATGGGACCCTCCTCTATGTTTGTAACACCTGAGGATATGATATTGACGACTTTTAAATGAAATATACTCCAACTATAATGTATAAACGATATACCATAATGAGTATGATAGTCCTTAGCCGCAAACTCAAAATTTAACCCATCAATCGATCCCCTAAGGTAATCCATGTCGATATCCTTTCAAAAAAATTTTATGGATACCCAATTAATGATCACATCTCTTCCCCTACTAGTATGGCATGGCTCTCATATCCATCCCAGCAATTTCCGGTCTTAATAATCTTCCTATAGGTCGGAGAAGAAGCCTTACCCCTCATCCAGTCTCCACCCTTTCTCAAAACGAAAATTTCCCAGAGACAGTTCCATTATGTTTTTTATTTACTTGAGGTGGTCAAGTAGCCGGGAGAAAGATATTCCTTCGCCAACGGCCATACCACGTTGAACACACCGGTTCTCGTCCGATCACCGAAGTTAAGCAACGTCGGGCGTGGTTAGTACTTGGATGGGTGACCGCCTGGGAAAACCGCGTGCTGTTGGCACCTCTTTTTTGTTTTGCCGACTTTTTTTTATTAATTTTTTATTTGTTTTGAGCATCTTTGAATCGTCTAACGGTCATTTATTTTATCGGCTATCAATAAGTAAAAAAATAAATAAATAAAAAAAAAAAAAAAAAGATTCATCTCCCCCTTCCTCGGGCGACTTTTAAATAAACGTCCGTTGACATGCTGAAAATGTAACGATACCTATTTTTAATAATTTATTTCCATTTTGTCATACAGCTAAAGGAACGTCTCACCGCGGGAAACGAAAAAATAAAAATAAAATAATAATAAATTAATAAAATGAACGTACCTACACCTTTCCTAAATGACGGGAAAGTCGAAAAGCAGCAGGGTCGAAAAACGAACACAAAATGAAAGTAAATTTATAACATTTTCGGGCAGATAGGTTTTATATCCATACGTTTTATTTCATTTTTTACGAAAAAAGTATACAAACAAAAAGCATCGATGAACGAACGGGTTTCATGCATTAAATTCCGGATAGCTCTTGTTTATACAGGTAATTAATTTAATTATCGCAAATACAACCAGTGAAGGGATGCAATTGAAATTTATAAATCGACTACCGGCTCTCTTTTGTTTTTCTACATTTCCTCTCGCGTGTATCAACCGGCTTAGAGCTTCTCTGCTATCCATCTATTTAAAAGGGATCTATATAAGCCCTCTCAAAGAGGCGTATTCCTAGGAAATTATAAAATCCCATCTTCCCTTTTAACCGATTCGGCGGATATAACTGATCATGACTGCTCCTAGAGGTTCCTCGAGTGCCCGCCAGGACCAGCACCTGCTCCACTCACAGAGCTCCCAGCTTAAAATTCATAACAAAATTTCAATAAAAACCCCCTTGTAACTGCCCGAAAGCATTAAGAAAATTTCTATTTTTTCCCATAGAATATATAATTTACAAATTTAAACACAAAAGTCTAAAAACTGAGGCGTTGCTATTAGGACATGCAACATCCCTGCCCGACCGCAGGCTCATTAAACGATAGCTATTTAAATTTCAATAATTGTAACATTCTCACTTCTTGCTACTCCTCTAAGATGTCATCTCTCACAAGCCATGCTAACGATCCAGACCCCCACACTCTCTCAATAAACTGTATCCAGTAGCACATACTGTGACATACATACCCGAGTGATCCACGTACAACTTACTATATGATTATTGATACTCTTTTTGCGCTATCTTTTTCAGTATTGTATGCATCCACTAAACGCCAATACACTGAAATAAGAGAAAAATAATGTACATGGCCATGCCTCTACAATATCACTCATCGATAGGGGTGACAGATGAGCCATAGAATAAAACCCCAGTTTCCTGTCATGCAGAATCTTGTTTCGTTTTCTAATTATTGTTCAAAGATTCCTAAATAAGTGTGCAATGTAACTAAACGATGGATGCTAACGAAAAAGAAAAGGAGAGCTAAGCTGGCAATAAAAAAATATGCACACATTTACAAAGAAAAAGGGGAACGATGCTAGGCTCCTATCTCTGCAATGGTAAAAAAAATAAAGGTTTACAGATTAGGAAATTATGTTCTACAATTATTCTATGTATAATTATACTGTATATAACTTAAATTAGCGACTGCCAACTCCTATAAGCAAATAAACCTTTTCCTTTCATTTAAAGGCCATGATTGAAATAATCACTTCCATCATCAATGACCATTACGTAATTAGCAATCCATAAGAAAAAAAAACTGGCAGATGGGACCCTCCTCTATGTTTGTAACACCTGAGGATATGATATTGACGACTTTTAAATGAAATATACTCCAACTATAATGTATAAACGATATACCATAATGAGTATGATAGTCCTTAGCCGCAAACTCAAAATTTAACCCATCAATCGATCCCCTAAGGTAATCCATGTCGATATCCTTTCAAAAAAATTTTATGGATACCCAATTAATGATCACATCTCTTCCCCTACTAGTATGGCATGGCTCTCATATCCATCCCAGCAATTTCCGGTCTTAATAATCTTCCTATAGGTCGGAGAAGAAGCCTTACCCCTCATCCAGTCTCCACCCTTTCTCAAAATGAAAATTTCCCAGAGACAGTTCCATTATGTTTTTTATTTACTTGAGGTGGTCAAGTAGCCGGGAGAAAGATATTCCTTCGCCAACGGCCATACCACGTTGAACACACCGGTTCTCGTCCGATCACCGAAGTTAAGCAACGTCGGGCGTGGTTAGTACTTGGATGGGTGACCGCCTGGGAAAACCGCGTGCTGTTGGCACCTCTTTTTTGTTTTGCCGACTTTTTTTTATTAATTTTTTATTTGTTTTGAGCATCTTTGAATCGTCTAACGGTCATTTATTTTATCGGCTATCAATAAGTAAAAAAATAAATAAATAAAAAAAATGAAAAATCAAAATCAATAAGTAAAAAAATAAATAAATAAAAAAAAAAAAAAAAAAGATTCATCTCCCCCTTCCTCGGGCGACTTTTAAATAAACGTCCGTTGACATGCTGAAAATGTAACGATACCTATTTTTAATAATTTATTTCCATTTTGTCATACAGCTAAAGGAACGTCTCACCGCGGGAAACGAAAAAATAAAAATAAAATAATAATAAAGTAATAAAATGAACGTACCTACACCTTTCCTAAATGACGGGAAAGTCGAAAAGCAGCAGGGTCGAAAAACGAACACAAAATGAAAGTAAATTTATAACATTTTCGGGCAGATAGGTTTTATATCCATACGTTTTATTTCATTTTTTACGAAAAAAGTATACAAACAAAAAGCATCGATGAACGAACGTGTTTCACGCATTAAATTCCGGATAGCTCTTGTTTATACAGGTAATTAATTTAATTATCGCAAATACAACCAGTGAAGGGATGCAATTGAAATTTATAAATCGACTACCGGCTCTCTTTTGTTTTTCTACATTTCCTCTCGCGTGTATCAACCGGCTTAGAGCTTCTCTGCTATCCATCTATTTAAAAGGGATCTATATAAGCCCTCTCAAAGAGGCGTATTCCTAGGAAATTATAAAATCCCATCTTCCCTTTTAACCCTTAAGGTCCCAAATTCAGAAATAGGCGAAAAAATTTTTTTATCTCTCTTCTACGTCGACAAATGACTTCAAAATAATGTAATATGAAAGATATGATACGAAATTATTTTATTGGTGCATAATAGGTTTCCTGTGCCTATGGGCAACACTGGGACTTGCTGTACTGTCATTGTTGCCTTGAAGCAACATCGGGAATTCCAGGTCCATTTTATCCAGAGTACCAAGGTTGCCCTGAGGCAACATTTTTAAATCACTGAAGTAATTTGTATACATCATAATATGATATATAAAAATAGAATTTTATATTATTATTATATATCATATATTTATGTTCTATATAATGAGGTTATGAATTGAATTGCCACTGGTACGTAAAAAATGTATATTTTTTGTCTACATAAATAAAATACATAGTCTTTTATTTTTGTCTACATAAATAAAATAGTTAGTCTACATCAATATAAATTCACAAAAACGCCATTTTTTCAAAAATTTTACTTTACATACATTAGATAACATGTTTTCAACAGCTAAAAAAGAAAAGAAGAAGGGAAAAACAAACACAGAAACAACAACAAAAACTGAAAATAAGGCAAATTAAAAGGGGATAGGTGGTTCTGCGGTGGAAGCAACAAAAATCTGCTATTTTTCATGAGCAGAAAGGAAGCAGTTTTTGTTTCTGACAAAGTAGAACCGCAGATCACATTTTATACACATACAAGTTCTGTCATTACAAAAGCGACATCTGCCCTTTGTAGTGTATTGGGGAAAATGACCAACCTGGTCACCTATTTATTAGGAAGTGGACTTATTTGTGGCGATGAAGATGGGCGTCCTCTTTTATTTTTATTGGTCAGAACTCTGCCATACATCTGCTGACCAATGGCAACTTCGTACCTGAAGTCTTTTAGAGTAATTTTTGACCCTGAGTGGTCTTTTTTATAAATTAACCACGAGTTACTTACAGTGATGTCCAAAAAGTGTGTAAAAATGGACATATATCACTTTTTGAACTTGTGAGGGGTTCTGTAGAGTGAGACCAACATCCCACCCACATCCACTCCTCCCATAAAAGAGTTGTATTCCGAAATTATTTTCGGACAGGGAATGGAGATAGATTTCTTTTCTTTCCCATTCCACCCTCTTATATTGCCTACTGGCTCACTCCCTACATAAGAAGATATAAGAAGTACCCCTTTATTATCAATCCATCTAATAACGGACACAGATTTATCCGTATCCGTTACCTCATCAAATGATCCCCTTTTTGGACTATTTTTTTTCTGTCTCTAAGATTTTGGAGGCTTTTAGAGAACGATCCGGCCTCAGTGTACCCAAACTGTACAAAGAATATTTAGATTTTAGGAGCCAAATAAGCTCTTTCTAAATAACCTTGGTACCAATATGCTTATTTCCGAGGGATCATCATCTTGAGGCTTTGAGACCAATTCACAACTACCATTTTCAAGAGCATAGCTCAGTAACATCTGCCCACTCGATTTGTATCCGCTCATCTAAAAAAATATAAATCAATAAATAAATACAATGAAAAATGTCTACAGAACTTACAAGTCCCAGAGTAGCCTCAAAGCAACTTTCCATAATCACGGAGTTCCCAAAGTGGCCCTTAGGCAACGACTCCAGATCATGTAATTCCCACTGTTGCTTTCAGGCAACTAGGAGTAAAACATCAATAAAATTGTTTCCTCTCAATAAAACCAGCATCCAATAGGCTCAAATAAAACAACATACTCCAATGCATTAAAGAAAAAAAAATCACATCATAAGAACAATGAGAAACAAATAAAATGATAGAAAATAACTTACCTTACCCTGTCGGTTAGCCATGTTGAACTCAACTGAAGCCTTCCTCACTGCAAAGCCACATGGCTTCTACATTTTTGGCGGTAACTCATCTGATAGGCTCTTTTCAGTGGGAGGGAAAGTTGAAGAATGTATTGTAACCAATCAGGACCACAGAAGTTTACTGGCTCCGTTTAAATATAGCGTGAAATACGGTGTTGCCCCAGAGCAACTCTGGGACATTAAGGGTTAACCGATTCGGCGGATATAACTGATCATGACTGCTCCTAGAGGTTCCTCGAGTGCCCGCCAGGAGCAGCACCTGCTCCACTCACAGAGCTCCCAGCTTAAAATTCATAACAAAATTTCAATAAAAACCCCATTGTAACTGCCCGAAAGCGTTAAGAAAATTTCTATTTTTTCCCATAGAATATATAATTTACAAATTTAAACACAAAAGTCTAAAAACTGAGGCGTTGCTATTAGGACATGCAACATCCCTGCCCGACCGCAGGCTCATTAAACGATAGCTATTTAAATTTCAATAATTGTAACATTCTCACTTCTTGCTACTCCTCTAAGATGTCATCTCTCACAAGCCATGCTAACGATCCAGACCCCCACACTCTCTCAATAAACTGTATCCAGTAGCACATACTGTGACATACATACCCGAGTGATCCACGTACAACTTACTATATGATTATTGATACTCTTTTTGCGCTATCTTTTTCAGTATTGTATGCATCCACTAAACGCCAATACACTGAAATAAGAGAAAAATAATGTACATGGCCATGCCTCTACAATATCACTCATCGATAGGGGTGACAGATGAGCCATAGAATAAAACCCCAGTTTCCTGTCATGCAGAATCTTGTTTCGTTTTCTAATTATTGTTCAAAGATTCCTAAATAAGTGTGCAATGTAACTAAACGATGGATGCTAACGAAAAAGAAAAGGAGAGCTAAGCTGGCAATAAAAAAATATGCACACATTTACAAAGAAAAAGGGGAACGATGCTAGGCTCCTATCTCTGCAATGGTAAAAAAAATAAAGGTTTACAGATTAGGAAATTATGTTCTACAATTATTCTATGTATAATTATACTGTATATAACTTAAATTAGCGACTGCCAACTCCTATAAGCAAATAAACCTTTTCCTTTCATTTAAAGGCCATGATTGAAATAATCACTTCCATCATCAATGACCATTATGTAATTAGCAATCCATAAGGAAAAAAAAAAAAAAAAAAAATTAAAAAAAACTGGTAGATAGCACCCTCCTCTATTTTTGTAACGCCTGAGGATATGATATTGACGACTTTTAAATGAAATATACTCCAACTATAATGTATAAACGATATACCATAATGAGTATGATAGTCCTTAGCCGCAAACTCAAAATTTAACCCATCAATCGATCCCCTAAGGTAATCCATGTCGATATCCTTTCAAAAAAATTTTATGGATACCCAATTAATGATCACATCTCTTCCCCTACTAGTATGGCATGGCTCTCATATCCATCCCAGCAATTTCCGGTCTTAATAATCTTCCTATAGGTCGGAGAAGAAGCCTTACCCCTCATCCAGTCTCCACCCTTTCTCAAAACGAAAATTTCCCAGAGACAGTTCCATTATGTTTTTTATTTACTTGAGGTGGTCAAGTAGCCGGGAGAAAGATATTCCTTCGCCAACGGCCATACCACGTTGAACACACCGGTTCTCGTCCGATCACCGAAGTTAAGCAACGTCGGGCGTGGTTAGTACTTGGATGGGTGACCGCCTGGGAAAACCGCGTGCTGTTGGCACCTCTTTTTTGTTTTGCCGACTTTTTTTTATTAATTTTTTATTTGTTTTGAGCATCTTTGAATCGTCTAACGGTCATTTATTTTATCGGCTATCAATAAGTAAAAAAATAAATAAATAAAAAAAAAAAAAAAAAGATTCATCTCCCCCTTCCTCGGGCGACTTTTAAATAAACGTCCGTTGACATGCTGAAAATGTAACGATACCTATTTTTAATAATTTATTTCCATTTTGTCATACAGCTAAAGGAACGTCTCACCGCGGGAAACGAAAAAATAAAAATAAAATAATAATAAATTAATAAAATGAACGTACCTACACCTTTCCTAAATGACGGGAAAGTCGAAAAGCAGCAGGGTCGAAAAACGAACACAAAATGAAAGTAAATTTATAACATTTTCGGGCAGATAGGTTTTATATCCATACGTTTTATTTCATTTTTTACGAAAAAAGTATACAAAGAAAAAGCATCGATGAACGAACGGGTTTCACGCATTAAATTCCGGATAGCTCTTGTTTATACAGGTAATAAATTTAATTATCGCAACTACAACCAGTGAAGGGATGCAATTGAAATTTATAAATCGACTACCGGCTCTCTTTTGTTTTTCTACATTTCCTCTCGCGTGTATCAACCGGCTTAGAGCTTCTCTGCTATCCATCTATTTAAAAGGGATCTATATAAGCCCTCTCAAAGAGGCGTATTCCTAGGAAATTATAAAATCCCATCTTCCCTTTTAACCGATTCGGCGGATATAACTGATCATGACTGCTCCTAGAGGTTCCTCGAGTGCCCGCCAGGAGCAGCACCTGCTCCACTCACAGAGCTCCCAGCTTAAAATTCATAACAAAATTTCAATAAAAACCCCATTGTAACTGCCCGAAAGCGTTAAGAAAATTTCTATTTTTTCCCATAGAATATATAATTTACAAATTTAAACACAAAAGTCTAAAAACTGAGGCGTTGCTATTAGGACATGCAACATCCCTGCCCGACCGCAGGCTCATTAAACGATAATAATAATAATAATAATAATAATAAAGGCTTAACGAACCCGAAGGCTCGACGCCGACACCACCACTCGCTCCCCGCACACCTCCATCCATCGACCGTCTTCCAGACCTAACTTCGATAGATCCGCCCGAACGCAATCCTCCCACCTCCGTCTCGGCCTGCCCCTCGGACGTTTCCCATCCGGCTCCGCGCTTATTAATCTTTTCGGAATACGTTCACAGCCAAGTTTTGCAATTTTACACGCCCATTTCATTCTTCTTGCTGCAATCACGTCAATTATATTTACTGGGTAAAGTTCACTCAGTTCGGCGTTGTGTAAGCGTCTAAATTCTCCGGTTATTTCATCCCTCTTCGGTCCAAATATTCTACGCAGCACCTTATTTTCAAAAACTCTAAGCCGTTGCTCATCCCTCAATGTCAGCGGCCAAGTTTCGCATCCGTAAACGACCGTTGGAAGAATAATAGTTTTGTAAATCCTAATTTTTAAGTTTTGGGACAGAAGGCGGGAGCTAAGCAATTTCGCGACTGAAAAGTAGCAAGCATTACCGGCTTTTAATCTAGCCTTAATTTCCTCTTCGATTTCGTTTTTTCTAGTTACCATCGCCCCTAAATATCTAAATTTCTCTACCTGTTCAAACGTATTCCCCCCTACATTGATATCCGCGAAATCCTCACCACTTCTACGACTAACCATATATTTTGTCTTATCCGTATTCATTTCTAGCCCAAGTTCTTGTCCGGCTTTCATCAACGTTTTTGTGTTCATTTCTATGGTTTCCACGTCCTCCCCAAGCAATACCAAATCATCGGCATATCCGAGCACGGGTATATTCCCTCCCAAATTCAAACCCTTTCCGGTACGTGTCACCTCCCTAATGGCATATTCCAGCGCTAAATTAAATAAAACAGGTGAGAGAGAATCTCCTTGTTTCAAACCAGAGCGGACCTCGAACTTCTCAGAGAAATAATTACCGATTCTAACTTTATTGAACGTTTCGGTCATACACATTTTTACTAAGTTTACTAATTTTTTTGGTATTCCCTGCTCGACCAGAATGTTATACAACTTTTGGCGGTTAATAGAGTCATATGCCTTTTTGAAATCGATAAAAAGCTGATGTACGATTCCGTTATATTCTAATTTTTTCTCTAATATTTGGCGAAGAGAGAATATTTGGTCTACGGTTGATCGGTTTTGCCTGAAACCACATTGATATTCTCCGATAATTTCCTCGGCGTATTCAGTGATTCGACTAGTTAGGATTAACGTAAATATTTTATAGCAAACCGGAAGGAGTGAGATTCCGCGATAGTTATTTCAATCCGTTTTTGATCCCTTTTTGTGAATCGGAATGAGAATAGACTCTTTCCAGTTTTACTTTAGGGAGATCCATGACTTTTTTGTGGTGTTTGGGTGAACTAATAAAATGTGAGTAGGGCGTTCAAACCTACGTCACACCCTCCAGCAAGCCTGGGGGGCCGCTCTCATTGTTGGTCAGCGAGTCCTACGGACTTAGCCGGGAGGAACTTCCTAGGAATTTCCACCGACCATCCCCACATCAGCCACCCGTGGGACGCTCCCCATACGCGGTAATGAGTCCGCGCGAGGCATTAAACGATAGCTATTTAAATTTCAATAATTGTAACATTCTCACTTCTTGCTACTCCTCTAAGATGTCATCTCTCACAAGCCACGCTAACGATCCAGACCCCCACACTCTCTCAATAAACTGTATCCAGTAGCACATACTGTGACATACATACCCGAGTGATCCACGTACAACTTACTATATGATTATTGATACTCTTTTTGCGCTATCTTTTTCAGTATTGTATGCATCCACTAAACGCCAATACACTGAAATAAGAGAAAAATAATGTACATGGCCATGCCTCTACAATATCACTCATCGATAGGGGTGACAGATGAGCCATAGAATAAAACCACAGTTTCCTGTCATGCAGAATCTTGTTTCGTTTTCTAATTATTGTTCAAAGATTCCTAAATAAGTGTGCAATGTAACTAAACGATGGATGCTAACGAAAAAGAAAAGGAGAGCTAAGCTGGCAATAAAAAATATGCACACATTTACAAAGAAAAAGGGGAACGATGCTAGGCTCCTATCTCTGCAATGGTAAAAAAAATAAAGGTTTACAGATTAGGAAATTATGTTCTACAATTATTCTATGTATAATTATACTGTATATAACTTAAATTAGCGACTGCCAACTCCTATAAGCAAATAAACCTTTTCCTTTCATTTAAAGGCCATGATTGAAATAATCACTTCCATCATCAATGACCATTATGTAATTAGCAATCCATAAGGAAAAAAAAAAAAAAAAATTAAAAAAAACTGGTAGATAGCACCCTCCTCTATTTTTGTAACGCCTGAGGATATGATATTGACGACTTTTAAATGGAATATACTCCAACTATAATGTATAAACAATATACCATAATTAGTATGATAGTCTTTAGCCGCAAACTCAAAATTTAACCCATCAATCGATCCCCTAAGATAATCCATGTCCATATCCTTTCAAAAAAATTTTATGGATACCCAATTAATGATCACATCTCTTCCCCTACTAGTATGGCATGGCTCTCATATCCATCCCAGCAATTTTCGGTCTTAATAATCTTCCTATAGGTCGGAGAAGAAGCCTTACCCCTCATCCAGTCTCCATCCTTTCTCAAAACGAAAATTTCCCAGAGACAGTTCCATTATGATTTGTATTTACTTGAGGTGGTCAAGTAGCAGGGAGAGAGATATTCCTTCGCCAACGGCCATACCACGTTGAACACACCGGTTCTCGTCCGATCACCGAAGTTAAGCAACGGTCGGGCGTGGTTAGTACTTGGATGGGTGACCGCCTGGGAAAACCGCGTGCTGTTGGCACCTCTTTTTTGTTTTGCCGACTTTTTTTTATTAATTTTTTATTTGTTTTGAGCATCTTTGAATCGTCTAACGGTCATTTATTTTATCGGCTATCAATAAGTAAAAAAATAAATAAATAAAAAAAAAAAAAAAAAGATTCATCTCCCCCTTCCTCGGGCGACTTTTAAATAAACGTCCGTTGACATGCTGAAAATGTAACGATACCTATTTTTAATAATTTATTTCCATTTTGTCATACAGCTAAAGGAACGTCTCACCGCGGGAAACGAAAAAATAAAAATAAAATAATAATAAATTAATAAAATGAACGTACCTACACCTTTCCTAAATGACGGGAAAGTCGAAAAGCAGCAGGGTCGAAAAACGAACACAAAATGAAAGTAAATTTATAACATTTTCGGGCAGATAGGTTTTATATCCATACGTTTTATTTCATTTTTTACGAAAAAAGTATACAAAGAAAAAGCATCGATGAACGAACGGGTTTCACGCATTAAATTCCGGATAGCTCTTGTTTATACAGGTAATTAATTTAATTATCGCAAATACAACCAGTGAAGGGATGCAATTGAAATTTATAAATCGACTACCGGCTCTCTTTTGTTTTTCTACATTTCCTCTCGCGTGTATCAACCGGCTTAGAGCTTCTCTGCTATCCATCTATTTAAAAGGGATCTATATAAGCCCTCTCAAAGAGGCATATTCCTAGGAAATTATAAAATCCCATCTTCCCTTTTAACCGATTCGGCGGATATAACTGATCATGACTGCTCCTAGAGGTTCCTCGAGTGCCCGCCAGGAGCAGCACCTGCTCCACTCACAGAGCTCCCAGCTTAAAATTCATAACAAAATTTCAATAAAAACCCCATTGTAACTGCCCGAAAGCGTTAAGAAAATTTCTATTTTTTCCCATAGAATATATAATTTACAAATTTAAACACAAAAGTCTAAAAACTGAGGCGTTGCTATTAGGACATGCAACATCCCTGCCCGACCGCAGGCTCATTAAACGATAGCTATTTAAATTTCAATAATTGTAACATTCTCACTTCTTGCTACTCCTCTAAGATGTCATCTCTCACAAGCCATGCTAACGATCCAGACCCCCACACTCTCTCAATAAACTGTATCCAGTAGCACATACTGTGACATACATACCCGAGTGATCCACGTACAACTTACTATATGATTATTGATACTCCTTTTGCGCTATCTTTTCAATATTGTATGCATCCACTAAACGTCAATACACTGAAATAAGAGAAAAATAATTTACATGGCCATGCCTCCACAATATCACTCATCGATAGGGGGCAGAAGAGCCCTAGGCAAAAACCTCAGTTTTCCTGTCACTCAGAATCTTCTTTCGTTTTTTAATTATTGTTAAAAGATTCCTAAATAAGTGTGCGATGTAACTAAACGATGGATGCTAACGAAAAAGAAAAGGAGAGCTAAGCTGGCAATAAAAAAATATGCACACATTTACAAAGAAAAAGGGGAACGATGCTACGCTCCTATCTCCACAACGGTAAAAAAAATTAAAGGTTTACAGATTAGAAAATTATTCTATGTTTAATTATACTGTATATAACTTAAATTAGCGACTGCCACCTCCTATAAGCAAATAAACCTTTTCCCTTATTTTAAAGGCCATGATCGAAATAATCATTTCCATCATCAATGACCATTATGTAATTAGCAATCCATAAGAAAAAAAAACTGGCAGATTGGACCCTCCTCTATTTTTGTAACACCTGAGGATATGATATTGACGACTTTTAAATGAAATATACTCCAACTATAATGTCCCAACCCCAGGCTCATTAAATGATAATATGATAGCTATTTAAATTTCAATAATTGTAACATTCTCACTTCTCACTACTCCTCTAAGATGTCATCTCTCACAAGACCCCCACACTCTCTCAATAAACTGTATCCAGTAGCACATACTGTGACATACATACCCGAGTGATCCACGTACAACTTACTATATGATTATTGATACTCCTTTTGCGCTATCTTTTCAATATTGTATGCATCCACTAAACCCCAATACACTGAAATAAGAGAAAAATAATGTACACGGCCATGCCTCTACAATATCACTCATCGATAGGGGTGACAGATGAGCCCTAGACAAAAACCCCAGTTTCCTGTCGCTCAGAATCTCCTTTCGTTTTTTAATTATTGTTCAAAGATTCCTAAATAAGTGTGCAATGTAACTAAAGGATGGATGCTAACGAAAAAGAAAAGGAGAGCTAAGCTGGCAATAAAAAAATATGCACACATTTACAAAGAAAAAGGGGAACGATGCTACGCTCCTATCTCCACAACGGTAAAAAAAATTAAAGGTTTACAGATTAGAAAATTATTCTATGTTTAATTATACTGTATATAACTTAAATTAGCGACTGCCACCTCCTATAAGCAAATAAACCTTTTCCCTTCTTTTAAAGGCCATGATCGAAATAATCATTTCCATCATCAATGACCATTATGTAATTAGCAATCCATAAGAAAAAAAAACTGGCAGATTGGACCCTCCTCTATTTTTGTAACACCTGAGGATATGATATTGACGACTTTTAAATGAAATATACTCCAACTATAATGTCCCAACCCCAGGCTCATTAAATGATAATATGATAGCTATTTAAATTTCAATAATTGTAACATTCTCACTTCTCACTACTCCTCTAAGATGTCATCTCTCACAAGACCCCCACACTCTCTCAATAAACTGTATCCAGTAGCACATACTGTGACATACATACCCGAGTGATCCACGTACAACTTACTATATGATTATTGATACTCCTTTTGCGCTATCTTTTCAATATTGTATGCATCCACTAAACCCCAATACACTGAAATAAGAGAAAAATAATGTACACGGCCATGCCTCTACAATATCACTCATCGATAGGGGTGACAGATGAGCCCTAGACAAAAACCCCAGTTTCCTGTCGCTCAGAATCTCCTTTCGTTTTTTAATTATTGTTCAAAGATTCCTAAATAAGTGTGCAATGTAACTAAAGGATGGATGCTAACGAAAAAGAAAAGGAGAACTAAGCTGGCGATAAAAACATATGCACACAATTACAAAGAAAAAGGGGCAGGATGCTATGCTCCTGTCTCCACAATGGTAAAAAAAATAAAGGTTTACAGATTAGGAAATTATGTTCTACAATTATTCTATGTATAATTATACTGTATATAACTTAAATTAGCGACTGCCAACTCCTATAAGCAAATAAACCTTTTCCCTTCCTTTGTAATTAGCAATCCATAAGAAAAAAAAGAAAAAAACTGGCAGATAGCACCCTCCTCTGTTTTTGTAAAACCTGAGGATATGATATTGATGACTTTTATATAAAATATACTCCAACTATAATGTATAAACAATATACCATAATGAATATGATATTCTTTAGCCGCAAACTCAAAATTTAACCCATCAATCGATCCCCTAAGATAATCCATGTCGATATCCTTTCAAATTATTTTATGGATTCCCAATTAATGATCCCATCTCTTCCCCTACTAGTATGACATGGCTCTCATATCCATCCCAGCCATTTTCGGTCTTAATAATCTTCCTATAGGTCGGAGAAGAAGCCTTACCCCTCATCCAGTCTCCATCCTTTCTCAAAACGAAAATTTCCCAGAGACAGTTCCATTATGATTTGTATTTACTTGAGGTGGTCAAGTAGCAGGGAGAGAGATATTCCTTCGCCAACGGCCATACCACGTTGAACACACAGGTTCTCGTCCGATCACCGAAGTTAAGCAACGGTCGGGCGTGGTTAGTACTTGGATGGGTGACCGCCTGGGAAAACCGCGTGCTGTTGGCACCTCTTTTTTGTTTTGCCGACATTTTTAAATTTGTCTTGAGCATCTTTGAATCGTCTAACGGTCATTTATTTTATCTGCTATCAATAAGTAAAAAAAAAAAAAAAAAAAATTCATCTCCTCCTTCCTCGGGCGACTTTTAAATAAACGTTCGTTGACATGCTGAAAATGTAACGATACCTATTTTTAATAATTTATTTCGATTTTGTCATACAGCTGAAGGAACGTCTCACCGCGGGCAACGAAAAAAATAATAATAATAATAATAAATTAATAAAATGAAAAAGCGGAGGCGTTGCTATACGCATTACATGCCATTTCATACGATATAGAAACTTTATAGATTGGTACTAATGAAATTTTCTTTAGACCAAGTTTAATATTTTAATTTCAATTTTCTCAAAAGTGCATTTTTTTTAATTTTTTTAAAAATAAATGGGTCATACTGTCTAGGCCTATACATGGTTGTATATCAAATGATAATGGCTTGGAATGCGCTGTTTAAGGACTTCAATCTCATAGTCCTAGTCATATATGGAAAACATCTACAGCTATTTAATCATAAACTGCGTGATTTATGGAATTTTATCACTAGTTTTCAATTTTTTAGTAATGAATAGAAGAAGTTTTTATCCCACTTTTATATTTTGTTGTATTAATAAATATAATAATACTTATATTTTTTTTAAATATAAGAATTTAAAAAAATGCCCTTTTTGTGAAAATTGAAATTAAAATTTTAAAGTAGGTTTTAAGAGAATTGTAGTACCGACCTGTACATTGCCGTATATCATATGAAATGGCATGGAATGTGCTGTTAAAAGACACCAATCTCATAGTCCTAATCATATATGGAAAACATCTACAACTATTTTTAATTATAAAATACTAAATTTATTGAATTGTATCACTAGTTTTCAATTTTCATCCCACGTTTGAATTTTTCGTTGAATTGACATGGAATGACTCTTCTATTATTTTGTTACTTCTTATTGTTACTATCTGTAATTAATCTCATTTTCTAGCAATGGTACTTTACATAATGTTCATATATTTGTCATATTATTTTAGCTATGAGGAATATCTACACTTTTGGATCGAAACGTAGGCTATCCAAATAAAAAACTTTTGATTGAAAATCCTCAAATCAATCATTCTATCGTAAAGAAAACAGTTGACCATTACACAAACCTAACATAGCTTCCTTATCTTGTCATTAGAAAGTGATAATAAATCTTGACTGACCTCCATTTCAAACATTTTTCTTTTGTTTTTTCTTGTGAAAATTTCCGAAACATGTCGTATTAAATAACAATGACGCAAAAGAAATCCTGAGGAATCTACAATGACCCGCTTAAGCAGAGGATTTCATTGGAATCAATAAAGTAAAAAAATTAACATGTTAAACACGTAAAAAACAATTTATCTTGCGAGTCTTTTGTTCATTGTACTAAAATTTTATAATTCCGAGTAAAAAAGTAAGAGACTTATGTAATATGAAAATACCCAACTCAATGTAAATAATTTATTATTTAAAAAAAAATCATCTGCCTTCCTATCCTTGATTTTATGTACATATTAAGTTTTTTTTTTTTATGAGTATTGGTAAACAATTGATTTTAATTTAGAAAGATTAATAATAACAAACATTTACTGGTTAGTTATATATGCTGTTTTAAGCAATGATGGTTCGCCAGCGGTAAACTGGGTGTTAATGTACTCTTGAGGTAAGTAGGTACTATTGATGTCAAGTATTCTGTAATTATGATATTAAGGAATATCATACCTGATTTTAATAAACATGACGAGTTTGAGGGAGTATCCCTTCCCCTGATTACCGCGACCAACTTCGTAATGCGAGCTCTAGTTAGTTCTCGCAAACTTAAATTTTCAAACCGTAATTAATACGACTTTTTTTCGTGACTTTATATCTTAAGTGGTGAGACTATAGATTAGGGAGGGGAGGAAGGTTTTCTCCGACCCCACCAGAAACCACAACTATTCCCAACTTGCCCTCGCGTTCAATTTAGCTCTCGCACACGTAAATTTTTATTAACTAATTACTATGGGTTTTTTCCCTAGCTAATTACCTCTCGCAAAGCTAATTATTCAAAAAGTCTTTATTATGTGGTGTAGTTGTGGGGGAGAGGCGGGTTTGATCAAACATGACGAGTTTGATCAAATGAGAGAAATTAGAGCTGAAGTTGAGGAACTACAAATGTGATCAAGTTTATAAAATACTCCTCCCTTCGTTTACACAATTTTGACGTAACTTTTGCTGTCACATCACGATACAGACCATTAAGATGCTTCGTTATTTGGACCCCATAACCTGGATTTCGTGACAATGTTAAGTCAAAATTTTTCACGATCGCAACATTTTTTCCCTTACCATTTACATACTGTATACCATATGAGGAGGTGAGGTTCAAAACTCGTTCGTTCCATTTTTTTGAAACATTGAGATGGCAGTGGATTGAAAAATATATTGTAATGCCTTTCAACATACCTTATTAGATTGGAGCAAAACTTGTTATTTCATATGGATTTTCGCTATACAAAATAGCGGTTTGTTGCAGAACTGATTCTTTCCATAGCCCATTGTGTTTCAAAACTGGTTCGCTATTCGTTGTGAAGCAAAATTTCTCAGTTTGCACCCATCCCATTCGTTCACTTCAGCAGTTTCTGTTACCCTTTCTGAACAAAATATTGAAAGCTACTTAAACTCGCGTGTTTTATGTCTGTTTATATTCGATTCTTTTTACCTAGCTCTATTAGTAATTGATTTTCCAATGGCCCCAACAAGTTGAAAGAGGTTGATAATTTGCTAAAACAGCATTTTAGTGACGAGTGGAGGGCCAATGATTCATTGAAGTATTACGCACGAGTTCTCAATATATCTGCCAAAGACGAAGGAAACAACGAACGACAGGATGATTAAAAGGATGGCCTTAGGGTCTAGTTTTTTTTTTTTTTTTTTTTTTTTTTTTTGTTCGTAACATTTTTGTAGTCAGATGTTTTATATCAATACGCTGATATTTTTGAAAAAAATCATCAACAAACAATGTTTAGTTAAGTGTTTTAACCCATGTGAGTGATATTATTTTGTAAAATGATACTGAGTTTATTAATAAAATGGTTGTGAACCTAAATAAATATTAGCTTATTATAAAAAAAAAAAAAAAAAAAAAAAATTCGCTTTTGTTTTCTTCTCCTTGTATTATTATCCTTATTGGAAGATCAGTAAATCAGTAAATCAGTAAATATTTTCACTCCAGGCTTACTTCCACAGGGTAGCTGTACCTTCAGAAGGCAAAAAATCTGGTGCGTGCTCGCAACACACAACTTTCACTAACCAACGTACTTTGATTAGAAATTAATGCGTTTTGTTAATTGCCACTTCTCAAATGAACCGAACGGCTTTAATTATGAACAATTGTCTGTCATTAAAGGCGTACTCCGCATGCGTGGGCTCAACGAGTTTTATGAATTGACTGAGTATTTTTCTTTTTTTCTCCTCTTTATGTTTTCTTTATTTTTATCATATCTCATATTTAGCCATTTCTTACTTTTAGGCGTAACAAGAGACAGTTAATTTCTCCATATAAACAAAAACTTAGTAAAAATGTGTATGATCGAAACGTTCAATAAAATAAGAATCTAATAATTTAGCTCTAGAATATGTCATTAGGGAGGTGATAAATACCGGAAAGGGTTTGAATCTGGGGGAAATATATCCGTACTCGGCTACGCTGATGATTTGGTTTTGCTTGGTAAAATAATGATAAAGCTTACCTGATATTAAAGAACACCTAATTTTCATTAAACATGACGAATTTGATAAAGATCGTTAAAGCCGTTTTTGAGATCATCGAAAAAAGGTAAAAATTATGAAATAAAGTGCCCGCTCCGTTTGACGAATTTTGATGAAATGTTGGCTATCACATCTTTGGCATATACATACATCAAATACCCAGTTTGATCAAAATCGTTAAAGCCTTTTTTAGTAAATACAAAAAAACACGTGAAAATGATACAACATGTATTAAGTAAAGTCCCCCCTCCAGTTGATCAATTTTGATGAAATTTTTACAGTCATATTTCGGTCATATAAATAGATCAATTACTCAGTTTAATCAAAATCGTTAAAGCCGTTTTTGAGAAAATCGAAAAGAACTTAAAAAGTTATTACATAAAATACCCTCTTCCTTAGAGCAATTTCGATGAAATTTTTGCTGTCACATCGCGGGCATATACATACACTAAATACCCAATTTCAGGTTTGCACGGTTTATAGTTTTTGAGCTAGTCTGTTCACACACACACACACACACACACACACACACACACACACACAGACACACACACACACACACACACACACACACACACACACACACACACACACACACACACACAAGCACACACACAAAAACACACACACACACACACACACAAACACACACACACACACAAAAACACACACACACACAGACCATTTCGCGGGACTTGTTAATTGGACTCAGGGCACCCCAAAACGTGTATTTCCGTTGAAAACCGGAAGTCGAAATTTTCTCGATCGCAATACTTCAACTTACTATATATTTCATATATAGGTAAGTGAAAGTAAAAGACATGTGAAAATGATACAAAATTTATTTAGTAAGTGCCCCCTGCGGTTGATCAATTTTGATGAACTTTTTACAGTCATGTCTCGGGCATATTAATACATCAAATACTCAGCTTAATCAAAATCGTTAGAGCCGTTTTTGAGAAAATCGAAAAAAACGTAAAAAGTTATTAAATAAAGCACCCTCCCCCTTTGAGCTATTTAGATGAAATTTTTGCTGTCACATCGGGGGCTTATACATACACTAAATATCCAGTTTCACACACGCGCGCGCGCACACACACACACACACAGACCATTTCGCGGTACTTGGATATTTGGACTCAGGTGACCCCAAAACGTGTATTTCCGTTGAAAACCAGTAGTAAGTGTACTTACTATATACTATATATTCCATATATAGGTAATTGAAAGTAAAATACATTTCTATCTGGCCACTCTACAAGACGTGGTAAGTTTTTTGAGTTTTCCGAAAAACGTGTCCATGTGGAACAAACGAGTTTTTGGACCTCACCTCCTCATATATAAGTAAGTTGAAGTAAAAATATTTCGAAAATAAGGCAGGACTCTCAAACTAATGGAATTTTAATTTTCTTTAAACTGGATTATCTCTAGAACGGGTTACAGGTAAAACCTGTTTTTTTTTAGCAGAATTTAAAGCACAAGTATTTAAATCATAATTTAAACCATTTTGTCTAAAAGTGAAATAATTTTTTTTTTAAATGTTAATTCGGGGTGCGTAATAGTAGTGAGAACTTTTTGGTTTCTTAGGTACTGCTACACCCCTTACGAATATTTCCCAAATGTTTCTGACCATTTTCCCCAATATTTTCATGATTCGTCTGCAGTATGAATGGAATTGGTGGGAACTGTACTCGCATATGACCTCAAAAAACCGTGCTCTGCTCTCAGTGCCTCGGCAACGCTTCTAATAGCGAGGTTCCTCTGTAGTGAGTATGCTTATCTTAAGCTAGAGTCAGTATATGGTATTTTGGAATTACATGGGTATTAATAGTGAAAGCCAAAAAGAAAACAGAAATATTGTCTTGATAATAATAATTATAGTATTTGAAATAACCATTCAATATTAACCAATAAATACCTTGAAATAAACAGACCTACGTCTTGTATGGATCATTATCGGAGGATGGCATTTTACATCCATTTAAAAAAGTTTGCCATATTGCAATGTACCAGTTTGGAGGATGGACAAAAGAAGAGTGGGTATAATCCATTCTCTCAGCAAAAATCCTAGTATCAGTCCCGCGTTTTCTGATATATTTTATCGCAATAAATAAATAATGGTGTAGGTTTTTATCCTTTGCACGAATAATTGATACTTAATAATGTCATTGCCAATATACAGTTAGTAAAAAAAGTCTGTGTACACCACATTAAAATTTTGCCCAGGACATCAAAGGAAATGAAGAAAACATTTTTTATATCATTTTATTTTAAACTGTAACTTTGAAAGAATTAAAATTCACTACCAAAAGAAAAATAAGAATAACCTTAAAGATAAGGTAAAGATAATTGCTAATAGAACTCCTGAACCATTACAAAACAAGTCTGTGTACATTATAATATTATAAACTCCTTAAAATACTGTACAATAATAAACAAACGTTTTCAATATAAACAAAAAGCTTTATTTTAGTCAGTTGTCTTTATAGTGGCTGTGATTTGCGAGTTTTTCTGTTACATTGCTAAAAATGGAAATTTGTGTAGAAATTAGAAAATTTATTATTAATTTAAGAATTGAGGGAAAATCTTTGAGAGAAATCGCAGAAATAATTAAGACAGTTAAAAGAACAGAGGATTAAAATTAAAAGACAGCACTCTACAGTTAAAAGAATAATTAATCATTACCAAGAAACCAGTTATCTTCAAAGTAAACCTAGATCTGGGAGGCCCAAATAAATTTGAGAAATCACAGGCCTGCCATTTTGCGATCTGTGAATGATAATCCTACAATGAGTGCACCACTGCGCTGCAACAAGATTACCAGCTTATAGTAAAACCACAATAACAATGTTTTTTCCAAAAAAAAAAAAAATTATTTTTTGAAATAATTACTGTACATAGACTTTTTTTAATTTTGTATAAATAATTTTTATAAATGTCTTAAAACGTTGTTTATGAAATTTAAAATGTTTAAAAATGATCAAGTATAAAGGGTTAATTTATAAAGCAAAAATTAAAAGAATATTCTGTTACTTTTCCTTTTTTTCCTAGGCTAAAATTTGATTTTTGGCATGGTGTACATAGACTTTTTTTGCTAACTGTATATATATATATATTTTTGTCACAATTAGACCTTTTTTCAGTGGTCTTCTTACAGAAATTCATGATGTTCGCAGTAGGAAAGAGCCCTCAAGCTGCTGCAAGACATGGTCTCCAAGGTGTAGCGGCAGACTGCCCATGCTGCATATCTGCTTGAAGCAATTTGGCAGTGTCCGTCCCACCGAGAGCGTAAGCCGTTCCGGGTTCAAGAACAGTGACAAACTGCTCTAGGTCCATGGATTGGGGCTGCTCAGAGAGAGCCGTCCATGGACAGACCAGCCGCATCTTCATAAGATACATGGGGTAGTGTTATCACCCCTACAAATGGTCGGTGAGAGTTGCCTCCAGTAGGCTGACGGACCGGGGTGGTGCATATATCGGTGGGTGGTCGACGAAATCCCTATTGCGAGAGCCTTTGGGCACTCGGCCACCCTGCACCACTTATATCGCTACTCTGACATCTGCCTATTGCAGAAAACTACGAGTTTATACAGACATAGATGTATTTTTGTTTACCACTATTTTTGTATGTTTTCTATTTAAAAAAAAGGGGGGGGGGAGAAAAGGATGCTAAGATTGTAACTTTACCCGGTTGATATAATTGAAGTTATATTGTTGGTGCCTATGCGAACATCTTACTACTTCAGGGCATAGCCACGCCGTTTAATTTGGCATCGATCCTTACTAAAAAAGGACCAGTTTAAGGTTTTATTTATCTCTGAAGAGCGAGCGGTAGTCGATAGCTAGGATCTGATAAAACTAAGCAAGGCACTTTTTATCTGAAAAGCACGCGATGAGAGCATTTAAATCATAGGGTCCGTTTTCGAAGACCACATCCAGTTACTTTAATGACGCGATATCCAGTTACTTTTAGTAAACAGTTACTTCTTTTAAACACTTATGTTGGTACTAGTACTGAAGTGCGGCTTCAAATTAAGGCCCTATCTCCACTGAAAAGGAACCTTTTGGGGGTTTATTTATCTCTGAAGAGCGAGCGGGAGTCGAAAGCCAATCTATTCAAGCCAAACAAGACACAACTGAAATAAAGGCGATGGGAGTTAGATAACATGACGGTTATATAACCTCTCAGAACAGGCCACGCCCATCAGCCGCTCTTCAGTAACTTTACCCTTATTTTGATAATAATATTTATAACCTGTATTTGCAAATAATGGCCTAGATGAGAATAACAAGAATATATTTCAGCAATGAATATTTATTTATAATAGAACACACCCTTGTTCTATGTAGTATTTCATTTTCTTGCAAAAACTGAAATGGAATTATTTGTGTCAGAAATTTCTTGAGCTAATTTCGAAAGATCCATTTTTATTATTACTGAAATTACAAATCAAAGTTATCACTGTTTATAACCACTCCAGATTGTTGAAAGTAACTGTTTACTAAAAGTAACTGGATATAGCGTCGTGAAAGTCACTGGATGTGGTCTTCGCAAAGAGACCCAAATCATATAATAGGAAAGTAAGTGGAGGTGATGGGGTTAGTAGTTTGCATAGACCCCAACAGATAGTGACGCTCTTATACAGAAACAGTGATACCTTAGGAAGTACTCAACCCATGGGCTCTTGAATTTATTAGATAAATATTCAAAGTTAATAAATATTCTTTAGTAAATACAGCTATTATACTATTATACTATAATACAGCTAATATTATTGATTGTCTGCTTTTAGGTAAAAACTGACTAAGCTTAATGATGTTATTGGTGGCTTTATTTCTGCTGAGTGTTATATTGAGCCTTTTATGTTATTGGTTGTTCGGCTACTGGGATAGGAAGAATGTCTACAATGTCAAATTCAAAATTACTTTCCATACGTTGTATAAAGTATTGATCAAGAAAGAACATCTCGGGGACATTTTTTCAGATATTTACAGGTATAACTGATGTAGATTGAAGATGTAAATTATGCAAATTACAAGATTTTTAAGTTAAAACTTATTCATTTTTAGGAGGCACAAAGGCTACGGTCTTATTGGATTTTATACGCTGTTTGAACCAATGTTACTCGTGACAGATCCGAAACTAGTGGAAACGGTCATTGTAAAAGATTTCAACAAGTTCCATGACACAACGATGGAGATGAAGAAGGACGTCAACCCTTTATTCGCAATGAATGCGCACGTCGCCAAAGGGATCAAAAAGTGAATAACCTTCACATCTACAATTGCATTAATACTATAACAAATGAGACTTGTTGGAACAAACTGTAGTAAAGGAAAAACAGACAAACTACGGAGCGAAATTTACACTTCATGAAGGTTTGGTCTAAACTTTTTAGTAGTAGTAAGATTCGATGTGTGCTGAGCCAGCCCGAATTGATGGGTGAGAATTAAGTTTAGCGCTGCACAAGCTGGCCAAAACCCATTTTTAGAAATTTGAAATTTCTGGGAAATAATGACTGGAAGTTCAAATAGAGGACCTGTTGGATCATCCAAGATGATTCTTATCTCTTCCAGGCCCTTAATCCGGCGGATATTCTAATTCCAATCTCACCTTAGCCTTTACCTCGTCTGTGTGTCATAAATATTGGTCTACAAAATATATTAATTTCTTTTTTTTTTAATGAAGTATCGGCATCATCATATGATAGATAGTTCGAGGCCAGGTTTGTACTTCTTATCCAGATAGTTATGATTTTTTTTGTATTCAATATTAGTATCAATATGTTTTTGTTTTTTGGTAGATTAATATTAGAGCTAAAAAATAAATTTGAAGGTTAAAAAGTTATACTTCTGGTCATTTCTGGGCAACGAAATATTTTTTAGGATGATGTGTAATTATCGTAGATTATGTTTCATGAAAAAAATTCTGCGGATAGCTGAGGATGGGAAACTTATAATTTTTTATTTAAAAAATGTCAGTTTTATTAATTAATAAAAAAGATTAAATTTTGTTATATTTTCATTTATTTATATTTTAGGATCTTCTGGAAGAATTATAATAACCCGAAGGGAATTATTTGACATATTTTTAATGTCGAAAGCATTAGCTTTTAAAAAAAAAAAATAAGAAATTTTTTAAGTATTTTCTCATTGGAAAATATTGCCTAGCTAATAGCCTAGAGCAGGTGAAAGATCTAAAACATAAATTATCCATTTTCAGGAATGATTTCCAAGTAAGATGGGATGCTTCTTCAAGGAAAAGTAGATTTTTTGATAGCAGCAACAAGGAGTGGCTAAGTGGGACGATATCAATTAAAAGCTCAAGATCTGCTGGACGCCCTAAAAAATCATTTGGTAGTTTAAGTGAAAGAAGCTAGAGACGCAGAACAGAAAAACTCCATCAACTAGCACTCATATGAAACTAAGAGATTCTGGTGATATCAATGCGTCCCATGTTCTGAAGGATCTAACAAAAACTCCATCTCGTGCCATGAAATATAGGAAAGCATTTAAAAATATCAATTTGTCGGACAAAATAGAAAAACTACTTATCTGCTGATGAGAAGCTTTATTTATATATATTGGCTATTTGAGGTTCTATCAAGTGATCATTTCATAAATTAAGATATTTTTTTAAAATTTACTATGGATACGGAGAAACATTACGTAAAACTTTATCAATGGTATCCTATGACACCAACTGTAGACAAAGTTTTAAGGAATGGTATTGAACTGATAAAGAGCTCTCTGCTTTCTATTGGTATTTTATCTGAGGAAGCAGCAGAGGCCCGAAATAAACATTTTCGTGATTATAGAGAAAATAATGATAGACAATTTTCCCGGACAGAGTGCAATTTGGATGTAATTAATATATTAATATTGACATCAGATCCAGTTATCACAGGTATGAGAAGTGCAAGAAAAAAGGTATCAGGTGCGTTTTGTACGGAAACTTTAGAAATGTTGTCTCCCCCACCCGACATTGGCGATTCCGAAAGTTCATCAAGTGATGAGGAAAGTGAATAATGAATAATTAAATTGAAGACGCTTTTTTAAGAAAGGTTTTTATTTTTCTTCCAGGGATATAGGTTGTGTTTCGAAATGGTATTCAACAATGCTTAATGTGGGATTGGAATTAGGAAACAATAATATTTTTCTTAATCACCACAATTTTTTCTTTTTACCAATTTTACACTATTTTCATTTTTTAAAAATAATTGTAATAGATAAATTTATAATAAATCTGTATTAGTTACAAGTATATTTCATAGGTGCAATCTATGAAGAGCAAATAAAGAGAAAATAATATGAGCATAAATTGTAAACACTTGTAAAAACAGGGATCACAGTCGGTGTTGTAACGTAAACATTCATTTTATGAAAATGTTCAACATAGAATATTTTTTTAACTGCTAAAAAAATATTTTTAATACCTATTAGAAATATAGAAGCCATTTTGAGGAAGTTTGAATTAATACAATGATAGGAAATAGTTTTGACCAGCTTTTCGGGTAAAATGCCCCAGTGTGCGCTGGTAGGTTGAGTGTTGATTCGTTTTTTATAGCTTATATCATTCTGAATTAAATGATGTAATCATGTAGGTCAGAATAATAATAAACGGACCCGAGGGTTCGATGCCGATACCACAACTCGCTAGACATATTTATTTTTCGATGGTTTCTGAGTTACTGAATCGTTTGAGACCATTCAAATGACAGTGCAGTCAGTGATTTAAAACATATCGTTGGCTGTAAATGATAAGATGACCAAATTCGTTGGTTGGATAAAATGTGTAGCATTTTGATAGAGTGCGACTAACAGCTAGTATCCCATTTTCTTTGCAGAATCGGGAAGTGAGGAGTCAGATGAGACGCTTGTCAATATAGGAATAGGATTATTGGCAATGCAATTTTGCTCTCAACGATCCATGAATAGAGCAAAAAAGCTAAAAATTCATAAAATTAAACACCTGTCATCCATACAGACTCAGACTCTTATAAACCATCCCCAGATGGAACACTATTTGCTAATTCTGGAGGTAGTTAACATCGATTTCAACTATTGAAGTTATGGATTAATATCTGTTCTATTAGTTGACACCTACATTTAAGCCCTAAAACATTTTATAGATATATTAAAAAGGATATCAAATGATTCTCATGAACTTAATGAATACCATAAAAGTAACTAAAATATAATTGAACTAAAGGAAACCAACTAAAAGGCTTATTTAACTTGACTTTTACCATAATGAAGCAGGGTGGCAAGTTTTCAGGCCACTAGAAAATTTGCCACTACAACCTCACACAAATAAGCTTGAGTTTTCATCAAACTAACTTTCGATGGCAGCTCAGCTAACTAGTATAACTTAGCAAAATACCGTCAAATTTTGAACCAAAATAGTCAACCCTGAATCTTATGATTCACACTTTTTATGCAAAATGTCAACTATTGGAGCACTGTCAACTTATGGTACAATAATAAATTGTAGATGGAAAGAGCTTCGAAGTATCCAAGCATCGAATACGACCGCAGTGAGGTTCAAGGAAGTTCTACCCATTATGTACAGAGTAGCTGAAAATATGGTCAATTACTTGTCGGATAAGAAAATGGAACCTATCGCGGTATGGATTCATCAAATATTTTACAATTACAATAAACCATAAATGGTACTACTTTCGATATTCCCCTTCTGGCTTTGACAGCTGATAAGCACACTGCTATCTGTTGGTCACCATGCGAACTACTAGGACCGCTATCTTTCTCCTATTTCCCTCCTGTTTGAAAAAGAAGCGTCTTTTTACGTCAGACACTATCTCCCCCCATCTGAAATTTACACATCCATTATGTGTCAGTCAATATAATTCTCTAACATTTAAAAAAACCCGCGTCTCCCCACCCTTAGCTCCGTTATATGTCACTTTCTATCCAATTCCCCGACTATTTCGAAGAATCAGTATTTCGAACTGTATTCGGAGTCGGCAAAATGGTTTATAGTATAGAAACAAGTTTTGGTTAATAAAGGTTCTATTTTTTTGAAGAGGAATAGGATATTATATAATTGTTGGGTTTAGATATTTCAAAATTTGAAAGCAATTAGTAACTCACATCCTTTCATGTATGTCAATGTATGATTTTAATTTCTTCTTTCAAATATAAATATTACCCACAAGGTGGCTTCAGATTGTGAAAAATAACAGTAGAATTAGATAAGCATCTTCAATTAAATAAATCCTATCTCTTATTTTTTTTTTTTTTTTTTTTTACTTTTTTATGTGAATGTCAGTTCTTCAAAAAACTATGGGCGTAATGAAAATATAATAGGTTACAGAAAAACAAAGAAGTGGATAATGAGATAGTGTATAAACAAATTTTATGAAAAATTATTCTTAAAAAACGTATATTTTGAAAACAATATTAAGAAATGTATTTGAAATGAATCAACCGTCATGAAATAATATATTTAAGTTGGGTAAGTAAGCATAACGAATAGTTACATAATTACTTGTATTTGGAATGGTCTAGGTTCAATGTTAATATTTTAAAGGATCCAAAATACTAATAATTCGAAAAATGATAACATTTCGATGAAAAGTAATGTTCGGTAGATGCAAGGGTGGGGAGACGAGGGATTTTCAAAATTAATCATATGTACAGAAAGTACGATTAATCGATGTTTATTTGCCAGGATTAGGTGAAGGTGGTTAGGCTTGAGATGACGTCGCGGTCAGATACTAAAAAAAGGCGCGTAATATAATTCTAACCTAATCATAAATTCGGCCTTTAGCGGCTAAGAAGAGAGGTGGTGGGGATGGTAGTTCGCATGTTGACCAACAGATAGCAGTGTGCTTATCAGCTGTCAAAGCCAGAAGGGGAATAGCGAAAGTAGTACCCCATAAATAATTTGTTAATTTAATAACTGATTTAGTATTAATTTAATAACTTGTAAATAACCCCATTGTTAATTTTTGTGACACAGGCTAAGCAGTTGTCGTTCCTGTACACAATGGAAAATGCATGTTTATGCGGCTTCGGTATAGAATGTCACGCCTTTAACGACCCTGAAAATCATTTGGTGAAGTATTCTAAAAAAATATACAAATCTTCACCGTTCACGATGTTCTGTCACTTTTTATTGCCTAGGATTGCCAACATTCTCAAACTTAGGTAAATTTATACTAAATTAAAGTAAATTATATCTTCTAGCAGTTATTTCTAAAAATAACTGCTTTTATTTCGTTGTCAAAATAAAAGCAAAACGCCATTATCATTGTTGTCAAAACGCTATAAATTTTAAAGGTGCCTTTACATTTTGCGAACCTCACCCTCGAACACCCTATCCGTAACAGTGTTTGTCTAATCTAAAAACGACACGAACCCAAGGAGTATTACTATATCTTCTTGCCTTTGTGTTCGTTTTTGAGTTAGTAAGATAAGCTTCTCGACCTTCTTTTAGCATTTTTCTGACATTGCCTTTATCCATAATAAGATAGAGCAAAAGTCAAAACAGCAGTTAGTTCCAAGTAGATATGCGACATCGAAGGAAAACATGTATGATTTTCGACATAGATGTTTTTTAATTTATACATTCTTTAAACGTTAAAATATTAGTCTCCAAAAGTATTTAAATCGATGCTGAAGTGTAAGGCATGTTTATTTTTCACAATTAATTTATAAAAACATCGATGTTTTCGACATTGTTGGATTTTCATATTCATATATTAAAGATTCAAATGTTAGGACACAAACATATTCATACATTGATGTCGTTTCCATATCATATACAGAGAATCGTATGTCTGGTAAGTATTTTAAAAGATTTTGCGAGCAGCTGCATTAAATAAGTAATTCAATTATGATACTATGGTTTTGCGATTTTGTATTTTATTAACTTACTAGCTAGGTTGCCCGACTTCGCTCCGGTAGTTGTGTGCTAGTATAACAGAAAAAATTAGCACCTTGAAACTTCGGTTTTAACTTGGCATTAATATTAAGATTCGAGATCTGCAGAGTCCACCCAAATAAGGGACCCTATATACTTTATGGGGGATTGAAAATGGTAAAAAAAAAATTAATTTTACGCAAATCAAATATTCCTTTTTATCCTCAAATATAAGGAGTGATACAATATTATTGAAAAAATGCTGAAATTGGAGTTAGCCATTTTGTCAACTGAAAGGCTTATCATACATAGTAATCAAACCAACTCCTTTTTAATAACTACCATAAGAACACTTCAAACTTTTTGTTTTGATTTATATTCAGTCAAGTTATCTCTTTTTTATGTCTATTTTTATTCGCTCACTGTGCTACTAAGAAATGTTCAATCATATTGCATTATATTTACTTACATATTACATACTGATTAAATGTAATGTGTTGATCAATTAGCCTGTTTATGTAAAAATGAATTTGCTAAGGAATCCAGTTGGTCTAATTCATTGCAGAGATGTTAAATCATTATGCATCTTTTAAACGCAAAGGATAAACTACTTATTTACGCTTAATTTTTTAGAAATTTTGAAAGAACTGTGAAAAAATGTATAACCCTTATGGATGAAAAATATATAACTAACTGAATGAATGGAGAATAAACATTGAGTGAATCGCACCCTAGCGCTTCCTGGTAGTCTGCAGCTCAAACTAAATTTTTCATTCCCTAACCCGTAAAGGAAGGCTAATTACATGGTGCGAGAGGCTTAAAATTCCGACCCTTTTATCTTAAATTTTATACCCTAAAAATATAAACGGAAAACTTCTTCACGGTTAGGGTGTATACTGCTACACAATGACATAGCTTTCTTGGTAGTACGTGCAGTCGTTTTTGAGCCTTTTCGGCACGCACATTGTACACTTTGCTTTATAATATATATTGATTTGAAGTTGAAATTTATACAGAAATAAGAAAGGGTAGAAAGAACCGAGGTATAATGTCAAACATCGATGTTAAAAACAAATTTGTTATAATCAAAACATCGGTGTTAAATCATATTAGTTTTTGTCAAAAAAATCGGAACTAAAAACAACTTGGTTGTTGTAAAAACATAGATGTTAAAACATATTTGTTTCTGTTCAAAACAAATATGTTATAACATGTTTTTTTTTGTCCGAAACACCGATATTACAACATATTTGTTATTGTATAAACATCGATGTTAAAAACATCTTTGTTATAGTTAATACATCGATGTTAAGAGCATATATCTTGTTGTTTTTTGTCTAAAACATTGATGTTACAACATATTTATTTTTAAACAAAACATGTTTGAACCTTCAGATTGGGATCAAAAGCAAGCCGCCCAAACACCTTGCAATTGTGACTTTTGTGTTAATAAATAATGTTTTTATAATTAATGTTTAAAATAAAGTTTGATGTTTCAATGTTTCATTTTTAAATTAAGATAGTTTTCAATGTGTTCATCTTACTCCATGACCGGGGTAAGATGACGAATAGTTACTTTTTCAAAAAAAAAAAATTGGATCTCCTCATTGAACTTTAGTAACACAATTTTAAACAAGGTTAACATCAGGTACTATATTGACAAACTTTTCATTACATTTTCAGCTCTCTCATTCATTCAGAATGGTCAGAATAAAACATGACAGCTTAACCTCGTCATCTTACACCACCCTCCCCCTACACAATGTGCGTGCAGCTAAAACTCAAAAATTAGTCCCGTATCAAACTAGCTCTCTATCCCTTATCCAAGAAGAAGGTTCAAGTTTTTACCCGACGAGAGTGATATTTAATAAGTAAGGGCATGAAATTTCTTCCTCTCGCAAGATCTGGTCCAATACATGATCGATGGCCTAACGAATAATAAAGTTAATTTGAGCTTCTGACACCCAGGTAGCGCTAAGAGTTTTTATGGTTATTGTATCAGCTGCTATCTTTAAATTACTATAGATTAGAGTAAAGTGCACTGATTGAATACTTTAATTTTTATTTTAACTGATGAAATTATTTTACACCTCTTCTCTGAACTAAAAAAACAAAAAAAAAACAACAACAACAGTGTTGTTGAACAAATTAACAAAAACGAATATTGTATAAGTAAGACAAAGTAAAACATCGACAATATAAATCGAAAACAGTATTTAATAAGTTGATTTAATTACTATTTTATACAATGTCTAAAAGAAAATTCTTAAGTTTCGTAGATTAAAACCCCGCATAACAGGATGAAAATTTAATTTTTTTTTTATAAACACGTATTTTAAATAGTTATATATTTTTTTTTTCAAAAAAAGTTATTTACATCTTATATTTTAAGGGTTATCCTTTTATTCTTACTGTCACACAATCTCGTATCAACTACCTGAGCGAAGCCTCGTACTTAATTTGAATTCTCTTATGATTATTACTGTTAATATTAACTAAATGCACTATTGTTTTGTTTTTATTCTCAGAATTTTATCAGAAGATGGAGAGGAGTTCTTAAAATCATTCTTTCAAAAAATTATGGAGTGCAGATACAATTCAAACTCAGATAAAAACGACTTCATCGACTACCTCTTGAAATTAAACACAAAATTTAAAGAAGAAAATAAACCAGGTTGATTTATGTTTAATTATAATACTTATTATTATTTGCTAAGAACCTAAATAAATAAATTTAGGATTCCTTACATAAGTCAAACAGAACAAGGATCAACATAGATAGACCAACCTCAAATTCAAATATTTTGAATTTACTAGTTTATAAATAAAAAAATATAAAATTTTATTGCAGTCCTGATTACATATTAAAAATCATGGGAAATAAAAAAATTAATGCATATGTCAACTTTAAAACCATAAATGTCAACTTTCCAAACCTTTACATTTTGATGTATCAACTATTGGTTCATTTTAGAAGTTTCTAAGAAATCATTGTTTATAAAAACCGTAAATGTAGACCATAGGATATTGCATTCCTATTTTTCGAGAGGGATTGGTCTAACTAAATTCATAACAAAGATTATCCTAACATCAATATATTGGTAAATAGTGTCAATAATATCATATTTTTTTATTAAACTGTCAACTATTGGTACAGTTACCCTAAATCTATTGAATTAAAAGTACCCATATTATTATTTTTTTTAAGCATATTCAAATTTGGAGTTGGCGGCGCACTGCATGACATTTTACTTGGATAATACCGAGACCACCTCAAACCAACTTGCTTTCTTTCTTCTCGACTTGGCAAACCATCAGCAAGTTCAGGACAAGTTGCGGGAGGAAATTATTTCAATTTCAAATTCCCCAAAAGATTTCAATTTAGAAAAAGTCAACTCTATTAAATATTTGAACATGGCACTTGACGGTAAGCAACCAGAAAGAATTGTTTGAACTTATTGGGTTTGTTATTAATTTAAATTAAAAAAAAATTAAAATGTAAGATTTGTTAAAGTTCAGAAAAAGTTTGTTTGAAAAAGGGAGGAAAAACAAGTTTTTAATTTTAAGATTAATCACTGATCTTGCTTTAATGATGCAACAAATAATAGGAAAACAGTTCCAACATTGATACATGTTAACATGACATCCTAGGCAGTTCTATTTTCTATTGCCTATTTAAATAAAATTAAATTTGTGACTAAAAATTCATAACTAAATATTTATGCCAATAGGGAATAAATAAATAAGAAATTCCCCGGTGCTGATGGATTATATGGATTGGCAATGGATTTGTTCAAATCGGTTTAAACGAATAATAGTTATTAATCCCCCTCAAACATAATTTTCGTATGTTAATACTTATTCTCCTATTCGTGGTGGAGACACAACTAACATCATCAAAAACAATAAAAGCCATTATTGTGTAATTTTTATGTGTAACTATCCCGACTTTGTTTTAGATACATAGATTTTTATTTAGTATTACTTTATTATTATAATTGAAGCATGGAAATGCAAAAGGGTACAAGTGCCTTACAAATTTTTCCAGAAGTGACATGACTTAATACCCAGTAGGATAAACTACGTTCGGCGCTTATGGGTGATTCTCAAACTACGGGCAATTTTTACATTTTATTACATTTTCGCACTTTTTAGAGTGGTGAAAAAAAAAACTTACATGTATTTGGACCCATCCACAGCAAATCTACTATAATAGCAGTTCACGATCATTGCTTGAAATTCAGATAATTCAATCTATAATTTTATTGCCTCGGCAACGATTCAGTTACGTACGTCAATGAATAATTGTAAAAGTGCCTTAATTGCATTTATTGTTTAGTTTATTCCACATTTAATGCAGAATCGGATGATACCATAAGAAGTGTCATAATATTTTTTTATTAGGGGAAAACAATTCTGAAACATAAAATCATATTTATTTATTTTAAAAGGCATCGAAAAATAATTTAAGCAAAAATCTGTCCCCGATTTACCTAATATAATATATTGGTGATTCTCAGATGATACAATATATAGGTGATTCTCAGATGATACAATATATAGGTGATTCTCAGATTATGGGCAATTTTCATAAAAACATTTAAGGCACAATTTATGTCATTACCGAGCTAATTCTCGGGCGTGGGAATGACAGGAGTTTTCAACTTGGTAATGACATTTCCACATATTTTATTCGGCCAAAACCGCTGTTTAACTAATTGAGATTATTTCCTTTGCCAACTGACTTAGACAAACGATAGTCAAACAAATATGAAATAATGAAATAACTTGAAAAGAAAGCGTGTTAATACATGGCTTGGTAATGACAACAATAAAAGTACGTGACTTTTTTTACGAGGCACATGGGCGGAGGCCGGCTCCCAACTGAAATCGGTTAATCCACAGATGGTTTTCCTTAAACTCCATGGTGATCACTATACGCAAAAGAAATTTCCCCACTGAAATTTCCTCCTTTTTAAAGGCTTTATCTCTGCCGTTTTGTTTTGTGAGTGGTAATGACGTCAAAGTGAAGGGACAAAGTTTCGAAACTACTTAAACATACTTACAGTTAACTAACAATTAACAAAAAATATAATTCCGAATGCTCCAGTTATACTTTATGAGTGGAAATAAATTTCACTTTCATTAAACGTAGGTTTAAACAGAAAACAAATACATATTTACTACAAAATAGAGAGTGGTACAGTGCGTGGTAATGACATTCTAGTATGTTAAGTAATTATAAAATCATATTACTCATTAATATTTTCATTTTTAATATTTTATTATGAAGAAATGTACCTTCACAGTATAGCAGTGAAAAAAAAAAATCAGGTTAGCCTTAACCATTTAAGTAAAAGTTGTAATGGACTAAAACATTTGCTCCTAAAATGAGAATCAACAAACTTTCAATGAACTACTTTCTAACAAAAAAAATAATAGTTATCCCCATTTCTGAAGAATGGCTTTGGCACATTTAAAAATTTGGCAAAAACAAACTTTTATTTTATTTTTTTGGCACTTATACCCTTTTGAATTTCCACGCTTCACTTGTAATATTTGTTTTTAAACCATTTGAAAAACAAAATCTGTTACTTTTAATTTTTTTTTTTTGTTGACACATGAAGAAAGCTTAAGACTGCACACCCTAGGTACTTGGCTGTCCCGTACATGCACAGAGGACACTGCTATCGGCAATACTCCTATAGCTAAAGGAACCAAAGTCTTTGTTCCAGTCGAGTCGTTCCACAAAGACCCGGAGTACTTCCCTGACCCAGAGAAGTTCGTTCCAGAGAGATTTTTAGAAGAGAACAAGGATACTTTTCCCAAGTATGCTTTCCTTCCTTTTGGAGAGGGACCAAGGATATGTGTTGGTAGGTTATGCTATACGAACAATGGTATGTTATGTTAGCTGAATTGTATATGTACAGTGTCCCTGATGCAATGATCAAGGCTATCGATAATCTTGATCATTGCATCAGGGATACTGATCAAGGCTATCGATAATAGCGAAGGAGGGGCCCGGTGTGGCTGTGCGGTAAAGCGCCGTACTCCCATGCCGGAGCTGCGGGTTCGAGTCCCGCCCTGGTTGGTGCTTTTCTTTCGTAGGAGAAGTATCACCCAGTGCCATGGGTGTTAGTATGGGCAGTATAGGGCTTCAGGAGAAGCCTTAAAGTCCCAAAAAAAAAAAAAAAAAAAAAAAAAATAGCGAAGGAAGGTTTCATTCCAAACTTTTTTTCCAAAAATGTTTACCGTGCAAACATTGCAAAAAGGCCCAAACACACCCGATATATTATAAACTTACATTAATAAGCTAATTATAAATGATTATATTAAATAAGCTAATTTACTAAAAACAAATTCTCACAACAGGTTACAAATCAGCTTTACTCCAGATACGGTTGGCAGTGATATTCTTGCTTCTAAACTTCCACATCCTCCCGTACAGCGAAGATGGCAGAGAGAAAATCGTCTTGGAAAACACATCGTTACCAACCCCTAGTTCCAAGCTGATGTTCGAACCGATTAATGTGATAAGTAGGGCCAGAGTTTCTTGTAAATAAAAAATGCTAAATATGTACATATATCAAGGTTAGTGTGTTCATTAACATGTACAATAGAAACGAAAATCTGAGAGCCAGATTTATTTTGCTTTCTGGTGATCGAAGGATGGTTGTGGGGTTCTGTTACTGCTACAGGGACAAATGAAGATAAATTTTGTCAAAACTTCTGAAAGGAACAATGAAATTGGATTTATATAATTTTATTACTATAAATTGTTATGGAAAACTATTAAAGAGTCATGTGAATCAGCACAGCTTTTCAGATACTGGATCAAAGTTGAGAATGTAATAAATATGTATAAACTTGTGTCTTAATTTCTTTATTAAAATAAACTGAATTTTGAAAATATAATGTGAATTAGAAAGTTGAATTTATGTGAAATCATTAATAAATATACGATAAAATGCAATACGTGTTTTGATAATATGTAAACACCATTCCTCAACTTCACACATTTACCAAACTTATATGTTGGTATTTGTATATCTCCAAAAGTCGTAGAGTTTCTGTATGTGAGCTTCGCAAGATCCCAGAACATCTTGACACCTTGCTTAGAGATAATTGGTTCCGGATGATATTTATAATATGGGCAATAATAACCAATGAGCCCCATCTTCTCAGCAATGGCTTGACGCACAATCTAGTTGTGCCTCTGCAAGTACTCCTTACCCGCAAGTATTGCACTGTATAATAACAAACGCTTTTACTGGAATAAGGCTTTAGTCAGCTAAAGAACTTCACGTATTTTAGAATGAATAGAAAAGTAAATAACTAAACATTTTAAACATATGTCATAAAAATACAGAATACTTAAATCAGATTATAACATTCTTCCTCCCTTTAGTTTAAAACATAATCCTTCAATCTTTCCTGCCATGTGCTATGAAGCATTCCATGCTGTGTTTCGGCGCACTCACAATTATCGCTTAGCATTATACTTACGACCACAGGTATCTTACTCACATGAATAAGTATCTTATTTTCCTTTTCATTTTTGGAGACGCAGAAGAATAGTTATCCCCTTATTGGGAGCTTGTCTGAGGAATGAAGGGTCCCAATAAAGCGTGCTCAGTAATTTTTAGTATATGTATATATATATTGATAAAAATAAAAATTATTACATAAAAGCTTCTGGTAATAGAAGAAACAAAAATAACACTTCTTTGAAATAAATATAAAAAATAATAGTCTCCTCTGACTCCTAAATAACAAAATAAAATTAACTGATGAATTTCTTTTAAAGTCCTACGAATGAACGGAGTAATAAGCAGTTTCACTCACCGGCGCGCTGCGGTAATTCTTTCCCAGGTTCGGCTCTGAGTTTGTAACTGAGGGATGTGGCACAGCAGGTATAAGAGTCTCATTTCACACTTAAATTACAGCTCGTGGAAGCCAACACTCGTAATAATAACACCCTTTTCTCAGAAGTCACCATGATGCCTTTTCTTCGAATTCGATCACTAACGCTCATTTGAAAATCAATTGATCGATCCTGATCGATCCGCTACACCACCCCCCTCCTAATGACGGAGTCATATATCAAAGGTCACTTTCCTCCTCACAGCGCGTCCGGAACGCGTCCGATACTGTTGTGGGTCAGGAGAGGAAACTTTTTTTGCGCTTGCCGGACCGGAACTTACAGCTGACCCCCTTCTCGACGATTCTGACATTTGCTGGCTGATGCTTCCAGGTTCTTCTTCTTCCGCAGGGATGAAATAGGCAGGTTTCAACCTATCCAATGAAACGGTGACTTCTCTACCACCTATTTCTATGGTGTAGGTCTTTTCTCCGCGATTAATGACTTTATAAGGCCCAGAGTAGGGTGGTACCAGCGGTTTCCGCACTGCATCCTCGCGTAGGAAGACATGTGAGCAAGACATAAGATCCTTATGGACAAAAGTCTTCCTGCTATCTGCGCTACGAAGGCTTGGTTTAAGGCGCGATAGATCCTCCCTCAAAAACTGAAGATCGATACATTGCTCCTGCTGAGTGGTGGATTCAGTTAGGAAATCCCCAGGCAATCTCAAGCTAGTTCCATACAGAGCTTCAGCCACACTCATAGCCATATCCTCTCTGAATGAAGCGCGCAGTCCAAGAAGTACAGAAGGTAACACTTGGGTCCATTTCGTGCAACTAAGGTGTGCCATTAGGGCAGCTTTGAGGCTTCTATGCCACCGCTCGATACACCCATTGGATTGTGGATGGTAGGCAGTGGTACGTCGCTTGTCAATTCCCATGATGACGGTGAGGCGCTGGAACATTGCTGATTCAAATTGCCTACCCTGATCCGTGGTAAGCCTGATAGGGACTCCAAATCGCGCAATCCAATGCGTGTAAAACGCTTGCGTCACTGTTTCTGCAGTTATGTCACTTAAGGGAACTGCTTCAGGCCAGCGGGTGGCTCGGTCAATCATTGTTAGACAATACCGATTTCCATCCGAAGGCAAAAGTGGTCCTATAATGTCAATATGTACATGGTGAAAGCGCCCCGATTGCTGAAAGGTTCCTAACGGCGTAGTTGTATGACGATTTATCTTCGCTCTCTGACATGGTATGCATGCCCTGGCCCATTCCGCGATATCTTGGTTCATGCTAGGCCAATAGAATCTTTGGGCAATTAATTTTCTCGATGCGTTGATGCCAGGATGACTCAAATTATGAAGCCTTTCAAATGTGGGTTTACGGAAAGCAAGAGGTAGATAAGGGCGTGCCCTAGCTGTGCCCATTTCGCATAGCAAAGATTCCTCGCATCCTGGTATTTGGACCAGCTTTAGCTCATTTTTGGTTGACTTCTTCAGCTCCTGTAGCTCGGGGTCAATCTTCTGTTCTGACGCGAGAGCCTGGAAATCATCCGGAGTATTGATGGTGTCCACTCGTGACAGGGCGTCTGCAACGATATTAGATTGGTCGGATTGGTGTACTATATTGGTCGTGAACTGACTGATGAAATTCAGATGTCTGACACGCCTAGGGGTTGCATTATCAGCCTTCTGAGTAAATGCGTGTATCAAAGGCTTATGGTCCGTAATGATGGTAAAAGACAGGCCTTCTAAAAGCGGTCGAAAATACTTGACGGACTCATAAATTGCTAGGAGTTCCCTGTCGTAAGCAGAATAATTTTTCTGCGCTGATGTTAATGCACGGGAAAAGAAACCCAGTGGCTTCCAAATTCCGCTTATCTTTTGTTGAAGGACACCTCCAATCCCTGAATCTGATGCATCACAAGCAAGTGATACTTCCCCCTCGATAGTTGGGTGTGCTAGCTGCGCTGCTTCCGCAATGCTCCGCTTGCTTGCTTCAAATGCTGCGATAGACTCTTCCGTCCAGGGTACCGGCGTCTTGTCCTTTCGCCTTGTGTTGTGAAGAAGCTGATTTAAAGGCTTCTGGATGTGGGCTGCTTTTGGAATGCACCGGCGATAAAAATTGAGCATTCCCAGAAAACGCCGCAATTGGCAAATAGTATCGGGCTGAGGGAAATCCACAATAGCTTGTACCTTGTTGGGAAGAGGCTTGATACCTGTAGCACTGACGCGGTAGCCTAAAAAATCCACTTCCGGTTTTCCAAAAACACACTTCCCTGCGTTCAGCGTGAGACCACTTTTTTCTAGACGCTTGAAAATTTCTTGCAGATGCCCCTCGTGCTCTTCCGGCGTACGAGATGCAACTAGAATATCATCCAAGAACGCGAACACAAACGTAAGTCCTTGTAGTACGCCATCCACAAATCTCTGGAATGTGGACGCAGCATTTTTAAGTCCAGGACACATCCTCAAAAATTCCTCTAGTCCGAACGGAGTGATGATTGCTGTCTTAGCTATGTCTTCCTCCGCTATAGGAATATGATAATACGCGCGCTCTATATCTAGGGTCGAAAACATTGCAGCCCCGTCTAGGGTAGTGGTAAAGTCCAATACATTGGGAACGGCGTATCGGTCAGGTACCGTCTGTGCATTTAGCCGACGATAGTCGCCACAAACTCGCAAACTCCCATCTTTCTTTTCCACAACGTGTAATGGGCTAGACCAAGGACTATTGGATGGTCTACACAGTCCTTCTGCTCTCATATCCAGGAACAACTGCTTCACTTTAAGATACTTCTGTGGATGCAACCGCCTCGCTTTGCTTTTGACCGGTTGACCCTTAGTTTCGATGTGATGCTTAACAAGGCTAGGTGAAACTCCACGAATTGGACGCGGTCGAAGTAGGTTAGGGAACTTCTTTAAAATATGCGCGTAAGGACAATCGCCTAGAACCATCGACACTGTAGGAATAGCAGCAGTGGAAACTTTACCTTGAGCCGAGAGTCCTGATGTCCTGTCGATCAGCTTGCTATTGTGCATGTCTACTACCAACTGATGATGGCTTAAGAAGTCTGCGCCGAGTATTGCTCGCCCTACATCAGCTATTATAAAAGTCCAGCGGTAGTTTTTGCGAAGACCAAGGTCCAGAACTCTTGAACTTTCTCCATAGGTGGCAATGTTGGTATTATTAGCTGCTACAAGCTTGAAAAACGTAGGTTCCATCCGGGAGTTTCGGGGACGAGGAATAATGGAAACAGCAGCCCCTGTGTCTACAAGAAAACGCTGTCCACTTTTTCGGTCCACAATGAAGAGTCGACGGTGTGGCTGTGGAGTGATGGATTCCGCCGCATCCACCACTATATTTAGTTTAAAGGTTGGCTGTCAGAGAGTCGTGGTTTCCAGGAACAGGGCTGAGTGCATTTTTTTGCTTTTGTCTTGAATCTCTGATGATAAAAACAAAGGGTTCTGGGCTTTGATTTAGACCTGTTTCTTGAATGCTCTCGGTTAAAGCTACCCTGAAATTTACTCCGTGAACGCGACTCTAATCGAAGCTCTGCGACCTCTGCTCGCAGCCGTTCTAGTTCCTTTAAGATGAGTGCATTCCCTGCTGACGAAGATCCTTCTGCTACCCCCGCCGTGCATATCTCAGTCCGTTCCACCTCCGTAATTTTATCTGCGCATTCTGCTAGTTTATTTAAATCTTCTTGCCCAGTCGCGACCAAAATCCTTTGCACCCGATTCGGCAGATTCCTCAACCATAGTGTACTTATCACTTTTTCACTTACAATGTTGCCAGCCTGCTGCCGCATCTGCCTTAGCAACTGACTTGGTTTCTGATCACCTAATTGAGTCTCACTGAGCAATTTTTCGATGCGTTTCCGCTCAGAGTCCCCATATATGCTGAGTAGGCGAGACTTCAAATCCTCATATGGATTCTTACCAGGGTTGTCTATAATGTCCGATATCTGAGTCAGGATATCAAAATCTAACCCTGCAATTACCGCTTGATATTGCATATGCGGTGAGGTTATTCTGGACGTCGCAAAGACGGCTTCAATTTGAGCAAACCATAATTTAGGGTTCGGTTCCCAAAATTGGGGAAGTCTGCTTGTAGCGCCTCTAAAAGCCGTTATTTCTGCTTCAAATTGTGGTACACTCTGTGGGAAAGCACTATGTTGCCCAATTAGAGGGGCTTTCGGTTGCTCCTCCCCTTTACTGATAGGTGGTTCTTCATCTGAAGACATGACGCTGGTAAAAAAAAAAAATAAGTCTATCTACTTAAGTTATATATATAAATATTTATCAATGGATGCGGGGTCACCACTTATTGGGAGCTTGTCTGAGGAATGAAGGGTCCCAATAAAGCGTGCTCAGTAATTTTTAGTATATGTATATATATATTGATAAAAATAAAAATTATTACATAAAAGCTTCTGGTAATAGAAGAAACAAAAATAACACTTCTTTGAAATAAATATAAAAAATAATAGTCTCCTCTGACTCCTAAATAACAAAATAAAATTAACTGATGAATTTCTTTTAAAGTCCTACGAATGAACGGAGTAATAAGCAGTTTCACTCACCGGCGCGCTGCGGTAATTCTTTCCCAGGTTCGGCTCTGAGTTTGTAACTGAGGGATGTGGCACAGCAGGTATAAGAGTCTCATTTCACACTTAAATTACAGCTCGTGTAAGCCAACACTCGTAATAATAACACCCTTTTCTCAGAAGTCACCATGATGCCTTTTCTTCGAATTCGATCACTAACGCTCATTTGAAAATCAATTGATCGATCCTGATCGATCCGCTACACCCTTTTTGTTTATTTTTCATCATTTTTCTTAAGTTCGTCTGTTCACCTGGGGACTCCTTTTGTTTTTGTTTTATTCTCAATCCTATTGAGGTTAAAATTTAATTTTCTCAACATTCTTTGTTGGTTATTTCTTATCACAGTTTCACATTCTGCATACACATTGCCTATCATATGTGACGGTGTGACTGAGGTTTATCTACTTTTTTTAAAAAAGTGAGGATTGAGAAGAAAGTGTAATTTTCTTCTTTTTCGAACACTCTGTGAATAGAATTCATAAATTTATGTATTTTCTTTTTTGTAATGTTTACTAACACCCCTATCTTCATTTAATCTTGCTCTCACAATTCATCCAAATCCTGTATACTTCCAACTTCACGTTCTTGAAGATTCAATCATTCGTAGCTGATTTAGGTGGGCGGTTTGCTTCGGCTTCCCGAAAGATCCCACAAATTGCAGCATCAGGGGAGCAATCCAAGATTTGAATACCCCCACCGGCGACCTCTGCTGTGGGGAGAGGCTGAGAAGGAAGATAGTGTTCGAGCAAGATACCAGGCCCGGCCCATTTGATTCTTTTATTCTTCAATCAAAATTTACTCGTAGACATGAGTGAGTAAAGAGAGGACCCGGTTCCCCGGCTGGAGGCAATGAAGAGTGGAAAGGGAGCTTCTAGAAGAATTATTGAGCCAATATACAGAAGGTAGGTCATATTAGACAACCCAGCAGTGAGTCAGCATGGCCATGTCATTTAAAATATTAAAAACCTACTAACACACAATATTTTGTTTGTTTTTCTTTCTCAATAAATCCATGTAACTTGTTAATTTTATTTTATTTTTGACATCTTTAACCTACAAATAAAGTCCACTGCATTTCGCAAAATTGGTCTCGTACCTCACCATTAAGTTGAATCATAAATTAAATTAAAGGTAAAGGGTAAATTAAATTGAAATAAACTAAATTGAAGGTATGAATCATATAAATTTGGTCCTCTGGGCCGGATATGGACCACAAATCGGTCCCAATGGGCCTGATATAATACCCAGCAAGTCGGGAAAAGGAGAATGGCACCAAATTAACTTGTTCAAATGTTTGATGCCCCCTTCTTACCGTAACTTCTCTTTGCAGATGTGAAGTAGCAGGGCAGATGTGAAGTAAATCATTACAGGTCGAACGACATGAAAGGTCAAATACAGGAAACAAATCTGATGAATTTGTGAAGGAATGGGATATATGTCCTGGCTCGCTATAATCCGTTACGAATGGCTTATTCGTTTCCAAATGTTTTGGATCCTTTGGGAATTTTGATTTCAAAGCATGAAATCTTCGAAGCGCTACTGACCGCTTCCAATTCGCATCCTGATGCCGAGTCTTAAAAGACAACCTCACTACGCATTTTCCCTTTTCTGTGCGACCGTGAGTGTTAACGGAGAGCTGCTCGTACTGAATATTGTCAGGTTGTAATCTGTCCACGGCTGCGGGTTCTTCTAGCTTCCAAGATGCTTTCGACTGTGCTTCGATATGGGTTTTCAACAGTGCTAGAAAAGAAAACGAATTGCTTGGGGTCGAAGGGCATGGAGAACTCCGGACACGACCAAGCTGAATACCGTCGGAGTAAAATACAACCCTTGTACTCCAGTGGGGCAAGGAACTCCGGTGAGGATGTGAAGAAAAATATCTCCCCCGAAAAGCAGGTCGATGGTTGCCGTTACTCCAAATTGCTGATCAGCGAGGGGATGGCCCATAATTTCGTTGATGACCGAGGCGGTCAACGACGATGGGAGAAAAATGGTACTCTTGATCTTCAGCACACGGACGTAAGGTACATGAAGGGGAACCCTGATGATGCGACCGTGGAACGGCGGTCTCGCCGAGGCTTGTAATGCATCCCCTGAATGGTGAAATTATAACACCGATCTTGCGGGCTAGAGCGCTAGTGACGAAGATGTGCTGGCTCCCTCTAATACAGCACGGGCAGAATGGTACGCTCCCCGGCAGACCTTATAAGTGCACGTACAGTACCCAAGAGTGCCGTAGTGCTCTCTGAAGGATCGGAAGCTTTCACAGTTTGCAATGAAGTGATCCCCTTTGCAAATGTAACATTTTACTATTGAGTTGCGGTTACCACTACTCTGCTGCTTGTTATTGGCTCTCCGACATTTACTATTACCCCGCATGAATTTGCCGGAAGAGGAACTCGAATTACTAGTGGCATGTAAGGAAACAGAGTTGTGCTCCACTGCATTCCGAGTGGGGCGAGCAGGTGCTTTTCTAGTCGAATTGTCGACATCTTGAGACATCCTGATGGCAGTCTTTCGCTGGCGGACAAAATCGAGAACATGGTCTACCGTCGGAAAATCCTTATTAGATTTCAGCAATAGGTCAAATTGTCTCCTCGTTTTCGGGTCCAATGCCCTGAGCGCAAGAGTGCTTAATAAGAAGTCAGCGGGGTCTTCAAGCTTCAGCGCACGGAAGGCATCAATACTATCTGCTACACCGGTTAGGAAACATTCGTACCTTTGGAGTTCGCCTTTTACCTGCTTGAAGTCAAAATCGATGATTTGATACACTAGAATATTGGCTAGGACTCTCGGGTTGTGGTACGTCTCGACGACTCTTTTCCATGCGAGATGGTATGATCCTTCAAATTTCACACATATATACATCAGTATTTAATATATTCCTAAATTGCAGCACTATTGAGTAATAGATAAATAATTAGACAATATTATTCGTTTCCACCAGCCCAAATTTCAAGAATATTGAAGGGAAAACCCATCCCTTGGAATACCTAGCTTGGTAGCCTTCCTTATAGATAACCTCACCAGGTTGCTTGTTCTGTTATATCATTCCAAGGAGGTCGGCCTAGATACGTTCGCGCGCAATTTTAACTTTAATTTCTCATGGTGACGTGAGAAATCCCCTTCAATTTTAATTTATGTGATCTAACAAAAGAAAAGTGTCTAATTATTTATCTATTACTCAATAGTGCTAAAATTAAGGAATATATTAAATACTGATGTATATATGTGTGAATTTACAACTAAGTTCAATTTAAAGGTTTTTAATTCTGAGAATAGGCTCACACATGTCCTAGCTAAGGAATCAATTTTAAATAAATGTTGTTTAAAGCTTCCATGGTCCGAATCCATTTCTTCTTCAGGGTTCATGTCACAGGTTTTCCAACAGCCAAGCTTTCACCCATCTTGCTGTGGGCTTCTTCAGGGCCAATATAAGAATGAGCCTATTATCAGAATTAAAAATCTTTAAATTAAACTAAAGTTGTAATTTCAAGGTATGGATGTAAAGATATAATATTAGAATAATTTTCCGTTAATTATATTTTAATCACGAGTATTTTAATTACGAGAAGTTTCGCTAATGATGGATATTAATATTCAGATTTTCACTCTTTATCATATCATATATATATTTTTTAATTTAAACAAATTCCCATAACCTTTGTTATTCAACACTAGCATAAAATATCTATGGTTCATTACCATGAGGTTTCGTAACGCAGTAATGAAATGTTGACAATGTTAGTAATACGATAACATTATTTCCTGTACGAAATCGGGAAGGCGGAGTGCTTAAGTGAATAGGATTTTAATCGATTTCGGATATGTCATGTAGTACATAAACACCCCTATCTTCATTATACGTGGAGAGGCAAAATTTAGGACTCCTAGTCTAGCCTTGACCAATTATACTGTCTCAAGATTTCTTATAAGTTTTTGTAATATTTCATTCACGTTTTGTATATTATTTTGTGAGTGAAGGATCTATTTGATATTTAACCAGTAGAGAATTCATGTAAGGCAACCATAATGAGTTATTTAAAATTGATTCCTTGGCTAGGACATATGTGAGCCTAATCTCAGAATTAAAAACCTTTAAATTGAACTTAAGTTGTAATTTCAAGGTATGGATGTAAAGATATAATATTAAAACAATTTTCCGTTAAGTATATTTTAATCACGAGTATTTTAATTACGAGAAGTTTCGCTAATGATGGATATTAATATTCAGATTTTGACTCTTTATCATATCATATATATATTTTTTTAATTGAAACAAATTCCCATAACCTTTGTTATTCAACACTAGCATAAATATCTATGGTTCATTACCATAGAATGAAATTTGATAATGAAATGAATGAAATTTGACAATGTTAGTAGTAATACGATAGCATTATTTCCTGTCCGATTTCGGATATGTCATGTAGTCCTTAAACATCTTTATTATATGGGGAGAAGCAAAATTTAGTACTCCCACTGTAGCCTTGTCCAATTATACTTAGTAGCATAAAGGACGTAAAACAAACAAGTTTAATATTAGTTCCAACAAACAGTTGTGGACTAACTGTCATGCACCGTCACTCTTTTGAATTTGTGATTGGTTGGTTTTGTTGCTCGATTGAATCTTATTCGAAAACCAACCAATCATACTTAGAATCAGATAGGGATTTTATTTTAAGTGTGCAATACTGCAAAACCAAACTTTCGGAAAACTTTCAGAATTTAAGACTTTGCAACTGAATTAATATGCTCTGCTTACTACATTTAGAGTGAGGAGAAGCAGCAAAGATGCCGTCTCAACAGAATTGGACATGTCTGTGTCCAACAATTAATAAAATAAAAAAATGTAGAAATAAAAAAAAAAAAAAAAAAAAAAAAAAAACGCCATTTCATCCAAAACCGATTCAGTAAAAGAGTTAGGAGATGGGTAGGCAGGTGATTCTCATTTAATTTGACCATTTAACTTTTTTAGAAATTGAATTCTGGGTTTAAAAAAATTCAATTTGTGAATAAAACTTGATCCGAATATCATCAATAAGATGTTCAAGAAAACAAAGGTGAACACAGTTTGTCAGTTCGTTCAGTATTAGTATTTTTATTATTTTTTCTACTCAAAAATGAATTTTGTGAGGAAATTCAAAATGATTTTTGTGTATTTTTGTTTATTTATTTTTTGTAATGTTTTTTTTTTTTTTTCTATTCTGGCTCACTCTCGTCAGTCCATATCGCAGCGTAAAAAAATTGTAAGGCATCGAATCTTATTTTCCTTTTGTTGTACAATAATTACTAGGCTGGCGTCTATTCCTACTCCTTTACTTGCCAAGCTTAGTAGCCTATACTTTCTCGCTAGTTGACCTATGAATAAGTCGTTCTGTCAAGGCTTAGGTTTTTCGTCGGATATTTGCAGCTCATTGATCATCTCGTTGTGAAATATATATGCTGCACAGTTTTTATTCAGTTCAGTGTCAAAGATTCACCCATAATCAATTCGTTCACTGCTTTACATGTTGGTCAAATTCGAATACTGAGAGGTATTTTCACAAGCTGAGTAGACTGAATATTTTTACAAGCTGCCGATTTGCTTATTTTCTTTCTCTTGGCCAACATCTCTTTTTTATTAAGAATATATTTTACATTATGTCCCAAGTCTATTTTTTCTTTTCTCTATTGCTCCTTTCTACAGATTGTTAAAATGGCTATACAAAAGAAATGAATCATGTAGGCATTTAAACATAACAATAACACATCCCCAGAATTGTTTTTCCGTCACAAATTTACGTAACCTTCAAGACATTTTCACGAAAAATCTCTATCCTTTGCTGAACCAAATGTCGGACATATATGAGAGGATGAAAATGTCCCTAACCAACATCTTTTGCCCATATCATTCGGATATTTCAATGAACGCTGATACATACAATTAACGTAACACTCGTGACAACTAATTTTTATAAAATACATTATTTTGCATTGGATATCAAATAACTGCCTATTAGATACTTTCTTCACCAAGTTTGCACATCAACCGATAGTCGTTTTTTAAAAACAAAGGTTATCATGGCCATTCCCAACGTTTTCAAAGAACAGTGTTGCCCAGAACATCCGACAAAACTCGCCATGAATTTTTCTACTAACCTTGGGGACAGATTCATTTTCCTGATTTACATTCAAAGTATTAGAGGTAACTAAAAATATCATTCATACCTTGAAACCCCACCGTATTACAAAGAAATACCTCATTGTTCAAATTTAATCAATTATCAGGGGTTCATTTATGGGTGTGGTGAACTAATCATAACCAGCTTGGGGACCGTAACACTCATGACATTTTCAAACTTCACTTTGAGATATTTTGTTTTTTATGATGCCTAGGTTCATTTAAATGTTACCATCGTTTTGCTATAGCATAAGAATATAAAACCAATATCCAAAAAAAATTTTGGATATAAAAAAATATCTGAAAAATGAATGTTAAGTCAGGGACACTGAATGGTCAATTCATGTGAGAATCACCCAGGCCAGTTAGCATGGACTGCTTGATATAGTAAACTTACTCTTGTGGGCTACGGGTACAGTAGATTAAACAACTAACAATAAAAATACAATTTATTAGTATAATATTTACAATTGTGTCCACTGCCTTATTATTAAATACAGAATACAATGATTAGGTAAACACTAATTACTTACGATAAATTACAATGTTTAAAAACTTGAGGCCGCTACAACATACACTCTCATTCGCGGGCGCAATTGACTACAGGGTGCGCTAGTACTTTTGCAAAATGTCGGAGGAAACGGGGATTGACATAGTTGATGTGATAGAGGTAATTGGTAATTTTAAAAGACCATTAATTGAAGGGCTGGCTATCCTTGATGCAAACCACATAATTACATGTGGAATAATATCTAGAAGTAAAAAAAAAGTTATTTTACAACCCTTGTGCCTTCAAACAAGAGATCTTAAAGGACTGCTTCATCAAATAAAAGTTGAAATCAACTTTATTAATAATAATAAGCAATTTTCGTGTAAAGCTGGTAGTTCTAGTAATTGCAAACACATCATTGTAACTTTACTCTAAGTTTTTCGGTTAGTAATAAAAAATGATATCGAGTTTATTAAAAAAATGGTTGTGAACCTAAATAAATATTACTTATTAAAAAAAAACTTCGCTTTTGTTTTCTTCTCCTCAAAATATTAATTATTGGAAGATCAACTTATGCTGTGTGAATTTAAACTCGTTCGTTCCAATGTGGTGTGCTGCAAAAGTCATTCTTTTAAACATTTTGTAGCAAAACTTTCTCATTTCATACTTTGTTGCTTTTTTGTTGTCACCTAGAGATCAGTAAATATTTTCATTCCAAGCTCACTTCCACGGGTAGCAAACAAACTTAAATTAAGAAATTTAAAGAAAAAAAATAAACCTCTATTGTTTTTAAATTTACAACTTTAAAGTGGTACATACATTGATAAAATGGATACAAAACAGGTTAGTCTTAGTGGAATGTTAATGAAGTATTTTATGGATGACACAGACGATCGCGGGGACGACGTGAATGCTGAATAAAGTTTGGGGTGGGCGATCATGCCGAAAATTTAATTTGCATCTCACTTACATTTTGATGTTAAATGTTAGGCCTGGCCACATTCTGCTTCATTCTCCGCCCCAGGTACCCCCCTGGGGCAACTTCTTTCTTCTACTCCATGATTGGGTGAAGTAGATGAGACAAAAAAGGAATTGACGTGGGCCCACGTAGATACAGCGCCAGGTCCTGGCTCTCAGGTGACAGCAAGACCAGTGTGACTAGTTACATGCTACCTGTGTGAGGGCAGCAGTGCAGCGCTAGATAACACCGGAACCCCAATGGAGCGAACGCGGAACAGATATTTAGATAATTTATCTAATATAGATGGTACAGTATACAAAATGTTTGTATCTGGTCTCAACACTAAGATAAAAGTAAGAACATACACGAGGTAACAAAGTATAAAAATATTTATATAAAATTAGAGGTAATATTATATTAACATAGTACATCGATAATCCCATAAGGTACCTATGGTACCCCGTAGGATACCTATGAAATACAAAACTAGGATTTTAGGGTGTGGAAGATGTTGGAATATGTAGATGAAATTGCCTCTTTATCTACTTTCCAGTTTACAGGTTTTTATTTTTTTTTATTTTTTACAGGATACAATTATTTTTAAAATTATTGATAGCGGTTAAAAGAATTAGCTGTGAGACGATTTAAATAAGCTTAAAATAAATTAAAAAATAATAAAAAAACGTTGGAAAGACCAAAAAAGAGGTGCCAACAGCACGCGGTTTTCCCAGGCGGTCACCCATCCAAGTACTAACCACGCCCGACGTTGCTTAACTTCGATAACTTCGGTGATCGGACGACACGGTATGGCCGTTGGCGAAGGAATCTCCTTCTCCCGGCTACTTGACCACCTCAAGTAAATACAAATCATAATGGAACTGTCTCTGGGAAATTTTCGTTTTGAGAAAGGATGGAGACTGGATGAGGGGTAAGGCTTCTTCTCGGACCTATAGGAAGATTATTAAGACCAAAAATTGCTGGGATGGATATGAGAGCCATGCCATTCTAGTAGTGGAAGAGATGGGATCATTAATTGGGTATCCATAAAATTATTTTGAAACGATATCGACATGGATTATCTTAGGGGATCGATCGATGGGTTAAATCTTGAGCTTTCAGGCTAAAGACTATCATACTCATTATGGTATATTGTTTATATTTTATAATTAGAGTATATTTCATTTAAAATGCTAGATTTATTGAATTGTATCACTAGTTTTCAATTTTTTTAGTAATAAAGAAATTTTCATCCCACGTTTGAATTGTTCGTTGGATTGACATGGAATGACTCTTCTATTATTTTGTTACCTCTTATTGTTACTATCTGTAATTAATATCATTTCCTAACAATGGTACTTTAACATAATGCTCATATATTTGTCATATCCAAAACCAAGTTTTCCGTTGGGATATATGATAAAAATACGAACAAAGAATTAGCCATGAATCTCCCAATAAAATTCAGTATACAGTATACAGTGCCGAACATTTTGCTGTCTCTGAGGCCTTCAAATATAGCCAATAGACTATATAAAAACCAAGAGGTAGTAATATTAACAGATTCCACTGCATTTTGCTATGCACTAAAAAATGTACATCTCCAAAACATCAAATCATATTTAATCTATCAAATAGTACAGGAAACCTGAAGCACGAATAACAACATTAAAGTTCAGTGGATTCCAGGCCATGTGGGCTTTTACGGAAATGAACTTGAGGACAAATTGGCAAAAAAGGACCAGCAAGAGAGAGAAATGCCAAACTTCCATTAAAAGAAGAGGAATATCACATAAGGAAACAGCAAATCAACGAGTGGCAAGAGAGGTATGCATCAACAAAGGGCAATGACAAGTATGGCATATAACCAAAAGTAAGCCTACGACCATGATTTTCCCACGTCAACATAGCCATGAAGAGAAGAGAAATAGCAATGTTAACAAGATTAAGAATTAACCATGGCCGAACAAACCGTGGTTTGACCCCAATAAAAATCAACAAGGATGAAAAATTCATTGAAGACCCAATACACGTCATATCAAAATGCAAAAAATAAGATAAAATCCGAAAAAGAAACGAAGAAAGTACAATAAAATTCTAACCCCTACATAACAATACCAGGTGTGTAAATATGAAACCGGAATTCGCCAATGATAGGAGTTAGCAGTCAATATAATCTTCTAACTAATCCGTTAGTGGTGTTATCTGCTTTTGCCTACATGTAATAAAGAGATCCAATTGATACCAACATCAGTTTCATTCTATAACCGTGTTTTTAGTGGCGTTGAATATGTCGACTTTTGTGCAAACAAAAAGTTTTTCCGTTTCCTTCTGAAAAAAATTGGAGCATTATCACATAGGATGCTTGTTGAAGCTTGCGGGGAGCATGCCCTAGACAAATCTCAATGTTTCGATTGGTTCAAAAAATTTAAAGATGGATTTCGATAAAAGAAACAAAGACCGTGGAAAACCACAAAAAAAAAAACTTTGAAAAAGCTTTATTCGGAAACGTTTGTTGGACAATTATTACATGTGACACCGTCTCCATTTGTTTGAAAGGCATGGAAAAGATCCAGGAGGTCGGAAAATGGGTACCTCACCAACTGTGACAGGCAGCAGGAAGCTCGAAAAATCTCTTGGCAAATGCTGCTCGCCAGGTACAGAAAAAAAGTCATTTCATCATCAAATTGTGACTGGTGATGAAAAGTTAATTTACTTCGAGAACCCTAAGCGTAAAAAATCCTGGGTAACTCCTGGTGAACCATCGGCATCGCTTGGGGAGGAAGAAAATGCTCTGTGTCTGGTGTGATCAGATGGGTGTTACCTACTATGAGCTGCTGAAACCTGGGGAAACTGTTAATACGGAACGCTACCTACAACAGATGATATATTTGAATAAAGATTTGCCCAAAAAAGTCCCAAATATCAAGAAAGGACACACAAAGTGATCTTACTCCATGACAATGCCCCATCATATTCGGCTAAACGGACCGAGGAAACGATCCAAGTGTTTGGTTGGTAAATTCTACCGCATGCGGCTTATTCACCAGATTTTGCCCCATCCGATTACCACCTATTTGCATCGATGGGACACGCACTAGCTAAGCAGCGCTTCACTTCTTATGAAAATGAACGAAATTGGTTAAGTGATTGGTTTGACTCAGAAGAGGAAGCATTATTTTGGTGGGGAATCCACAAATTGCCTGAATGATGGGAAAAATGCATAGATAGCGAAGGACAGTACTTCGAATAAAAAAGTATGTATCATGTTTACACAATCAACTCTTATTTGCTATTTGAAAAATTCCGGTTTCATATTTAAACACCTGGTAAACAGCTCGGGCAGTATAGGGCTTCAATGGAGGCCTTTAGCCAAAAAAAAAAAAAAAAGATATGTCATATCATTTTAGGAAGATCTACATGTTTGGATCGAAACGTAGGCTCTCTAAATAAAAAACTTTTGACTGCAAATTCTGATTCTGTCGTAAGAAAACAGTTGAGCATTACACAAATCTAACTTAGTTTCCCTATCTTGTCATTATATTAGAATGTGATAATAAATCTTGACTGACCTCCATTTCAAGCATTTTTCTTTTGTTTTTTCTTGTGAAAATTCCCGAAACATTTCGTATTAAATAACAATGACGCAAAAGAAATCCTGAGGAATATCCTGAGGAAATCCGCTTAAGCAGAGGATTCCATTAGAATCAATAAAGTAAAAAAATTAACATGTTAAACACGTACAAAACAATTTATCTTGCGAATCTTTTGTTGATTGTACTAAAATTTTATTATTCCGAGTAAAAAAGTAAGAGACTTATGTAATATGAAAATACCCAACTCAATGTGAATAAATAAAAAAAAAATCATCTGCCTTCCTATCCTTGATTTTATGTACATATTAAGTTTTTTTTTTTTATGAGTATTGGTAAACAATTGATTTTAATTTAGAAAGATTAATAATAACAAACATTTACTGGTTAGTTATATATGCTGTTTTAAGCAATGATGGTTCGCCAGCGGTAAACTGGGTGTTAATGTACTCTTGAGGTAAGTAGGTACTCTTGATGTCAAGTATTCTGTAATTATGATATTAAAGAATATCATACCTGATTTTAATAAACATGACGAGTTTGAGGGAGTATCCCTTCCCCTGATTACCGGGACCAACTTCGTAATGCGAGCTCTAGTTAGTTCTCGCAAACTTAAATTTTCAAACCGTAATTAATACGGCTTTTTTTCGTGACTTTATATCTTAAGTGGTAAGACTATAGATTAGGAAGGGGAGGAAGGTTTTCTCCGACCCCACAACTATTCCCAACTTGCCCTCGCGTTCAATTTAGCTCTCGCACACGTAAATTTTCATTAACTAATTACTATGGGTTTTTTTCCCTAGCTAATTACCTCTCGCAAAGCTAATTATTCAAAAAGTCTTTATTATGTGGTGTAGTTGTGGGAGAGAGGCGGGTTTGATCAAACATGACGAGTTCGATCAAATGAGAGAAATTAGAGCTGAAGTTGAGGAACTACAAATGTGATCAAGTTTATAAAATACTCCTCCCTTCGTTTACACAATTTTGACGTAACTTTTGCTGTCACATCACGGGGGTATATGAACGATACAGACCATTAAGATGCTTCGTTATTTGGACTCCATAACCTGGATTTCGTGACAATGTTAAGTCAAAATTTTTCACGATCGCAACATTTTTACCCTTACCATTTACATACTGTATACCATATGAGGAGGTGAGGTTCAAAACTCGTTCGTTCCATTTTTTGAAACATTGAGATGGCAGTGGATTGTAAAATATATTGTAATGCTCTTTCAACATACCTTATTAGATTGGAGCAAAACTTGTTATTTCATATGGATTTTCGCTATACAAAATAGCGGTTTGTTGCAGAACTGATTCGTTCCATAGCCCATTGTGTTTCAAAACTGGTTCGCTATTCGTTGTGAAGCAAAATTTCTCAGTTTGCACCCATCCCATCCGTTCACTTCAGCAGTTTCTGTTACTCTTTCTGAACAAAATATCGAAAGCTCCTTAAACTCGCGTGTTTTATGTCTGTTTATACTCGATTCTTTTTACCTAGCTATATTAGTAATTGATTTTCCAATGGCCCCAACAAGTTGAAAGAGGTTGATAATTTGCTAAAACAGCATTTTAGTGACGAGTGGAGGGCCAATGATTCATTGAAGTATTACGCACGAGTTCTCAATATATCTGCCAAAGACGAAGGAAACAACGAACGACAGGATGATTAAAACGATGGCCTTAGGGTCTAGTCTTTTTTTTTTTTTTTTTTTTGTTCGTAACATTTTTGTAGTACGAAATCCCTATTGCGAGAGCCTTTGGGCACTCGGCCACCCTGCACCACTTATATCGCTACTCTGACATCTGCCTATTGCAGAAAACTACGAGTTTATACAGACATAGATGTATTTTTGTTTACCACTATTTTTGTATGGATGTATTTTTGTATGTTTTCTATTTAAAAAAAAGGGGGGGGGGAGAAAACGATGCTAAGATTGTAACTTTACCCGGTTGATATAATTGAAGTTATATTGTTGGTGCCTATGCGAACATCTTACTACTTCAGGGCATAGCCACGCCGTTTAATTTGGCATCGATCCTTACTAAAAAAGGACCCGTTTAAGGTTTTATTTATCTCTGAAGAGCGAGCGGTAGTCGATAGCTAGGATCTGATAAAACTAAGCAAGGCACTTTTTATCTGAAAAGCACGCGATGAGAGCATTTAAACCATAGGGTCCGTTTTCGAAGACCACATCCAGTTACTTTCATGACGCGATATCCAGTTACTTTTAGTAAACAGTTACTTCTTTTAAACACTTATTTTGGTACTAGTACTGAAGTGCGGCTTCAAATTAAGGCCCTATCTCCACTGAAAAGGAACCTTTTGGGGGTTTATTTATCTCTGAAGAGCGAGCGGGAGTCGAAAGCCAATCTATTCAAGCCAATCAAGACACAACTGAAATAAAGGCGATGGGAGTTAGATAACATGACGGTTATATAACCTCTCAGAACTGGCCACGCCCATCAGCCGCTCTTCAGTACCTTTACCCTTATTTTGATAACAATATTTATAATCTGTATTTGCAAATAATGGCCTAGATGAGAATAACAAGAATATATTTCAGCTATGAATATTTACTTATAATATAACACACCCTTGTTCTAAGTAATATTTCATTTTCTTGCAAAAACTGAAATGCCTTGTTTTTTTATGAAATTTCTTGAGCTAATTTCAAAAGACACACTTTTACTATCACTGAAATTACAAATTAAGGTTACCAATTTTTATAACCACTCCAGATTGTTGAAAGTAATTGTTTACTAAAAGTAACTGGATGTCGCGTCGTGAAAGTAACTGGATGTGATCTTCGCAAACAGACCCAAATCATATAATAGGAAAGTAAGTTGAGGTGATGGGGTTAGTAGTTTGCACAGACCCCAACAGATAGTGACGCTCTGATACAGAAACAGTGATACCTTCTGTGAAAGTATTCAACCCAAGGGCTCTTGAATTTATTAGATAAATATTCAAAGTTAATATATATTCTTTAGTAAATACAGCTATTATACTATTATACTATAATACAGCTAATATTATTGATTGTCTGCTTTTAGGTCAAAAACTGACTAGGCTTAATGATGTTATTGGTGGCTTTATTTCTGCTGAGTGTTATATTGAGCCTTTTATGTTATTGGTTGTTCGGCTACTGGGATAGGAAGAATGTCTTCAATGTCAAATTCGAAATTACTTTCCATACGTTGTATAAAGTATTGATCAAGAAAGAACATCTCGGGGACATTTTTTCAGATATTTACAGGTATAACTGATGTAGATTGAAGATGTAAATTATTCAAATTACAAGATTTTTAAGTTAAAACTTATTCATTTTTAGGAGGTACAAAGGCTACGGTCTTATTGGATTTTATACGCTGTTTTATACATTGTTTGAACCAATGTTACTCGTGACAGATCCGAAACTAGTGGAAACGGTCATTGTAAAAGATTTCAACAAGTTCCATGACACAACGATGGAGATGAAGAAGGACGTCAACCCTTTATTCGCAATGAATGCGCACGTCGCCAAAGGGATCAAAAAGTGAATAACTTTCACATCTATTATTTCATTAGTACTAAAACAAATGAGGCTTGTTGGAACAAACTGTAGTAAAGGAAAAACAGACAAACTACGGAGCGAAATTTACACTTTCATGAAGGTTTGGTCTAAACTTTTTAGTAGTAGTAAGATTCGAGGTGTGCTGAGCCAGCCCGAATTGAAGGGTGAGAATTAAGTTTGGCGCTGCACAAGCTTGCCAAAACCCATTTTTAGAAATTTGAAATTTCTGGGAAATAATGACTGGAAGTTCAAATAGAGGACCTGTTGGATCATGCAAGATGGTTCTTATCTCTTCCAGGCCCTTAATCTGGCTGATATTCTAATTCCAATCTCACCTTAGCCTTTACCTCTGTCTGTGTGTCATAAATATTGGTCTACAAAATATATTAATTTCTTTTTTTTTTAATGAAGTATCGGCATCATCATATGATAGATAGTTCGAGGCCAGGTTTGTACTTCTTATCCAGATAGTTATGATTTTTTTTGTATTCAATATGTTTTTGTTTTTTGGTAGGTAAATATTAGAGCTGAAAAATAAATTTGAAGGTTAAAAAGTTATACTTCTGGGCAACGAAATATTTTTTAGGATGATGTGTAATTATCGTAGATTATGTTTCATGAAAAAAATTCTGCGGATAGCTGAGGATGGGAAACTTATAATTTTTTATTTAAAAAATGTCAGTTAGATTAAATTTTGTTATATTTTTATTTATTTATATTTTAGGATCTTCTGGAAGAATTATAATAACCCGAGGGGAATTATTTGACATATTTTTAATGTCGAAAGCATTAGCTTTTAAAAAAAAAAAAAATTTGTTAAGTATTTTCTCATTGGAAAATATTGCCTAGCTAATAGCCTAGATCAGGTGAAAGATCTAAAACATAAATTATCCATTTTCAGGAATGATTTCCAAGTAAGATGGGATGCTTCTTCAAGGAAAAGTTGATTTTTTGATAGCAGCAACAAGGAGTGGCTAAGTGGGACGATATCAATTAAAAGCTCAAGATCTGCTGGACGCCCTAAAAAATCATTTGGTAGTTTAAGTGAAAGAAGCTAGAGACGCAGAACAGAAAAACTCCATCAACTAGCACTCATATGAAACTAAGAGATTCTGCGTCCCATGTTCTGAAGAATCTAACAAAAACTCCATCTCATGCCATGAAATATAGGAAAGCATTTTAAAATATCAATTTGTCGGACAAAATAGAAAAACTACTTATCTGCTGATGAGAAGCTTTATTTATATATATTGGCAATTTGAGGTTCTATCAAGTGGTCATTTCATAAATTAAGATATTTTTTTAAAATTTACTATGGATACGGAGAAACATTACGTAAAACTTTATCAATGGTATCCTATGACACCAACTGTAGACAAAGTTTTAAGGAATGGTATTGAACTGATAAAGAGCTCTCTGCTTTCTATTGGTATTTTATCTGAGGAAGCAGCAGAGGCCCGAAATAAACATTTTCGTGATTATAGAGAAAATAATGATAGAAAATTTTCCCGGACAGAGTGCAATTTGGATGTAATTAATATATTAATATTGACATCAGATCCAGTTATCACAGGTATGAGAAGTGCAAGAAAAAAGGTATCAGGTTCGTTTTGTACGGAAACTTTAGAAATTTTGTCTCCCCCACCCGACATTGGCGATTCCGAAAGTTCATCAAGTGATGAGGAAAGTGAATAATGAATAATTAAATTGAAGACGCATTTTTAAGAAAGGTTTTTATTTTTCTTCCAGGGATATAGGTTGTGTTTCGAAATGGTATTCAACAATGCTTAATGTGGGATTGGAATTAGGAAAAAATTATATTTTTCTTAATCACCACAATTTTTTCTTTTTACCAATTTTACACTATTTTCATTTTTTAAAAATAATTGTAATAGATAAATTTATAATAAATCTGTATTAGTTACAAGTATATTTCATAGGTGCAATCTATGAAGAGCAAATAAAGAGAAAATAATATGAACATAAATTGTAAACACTTGGATAGTGATCACAGTCGGTGGAGTAACGTAAACATTCATTTTATGAAAATGTTCAACATAGAATATTTTTTTAACAGCTAAAAAAATATTTTTAATATCTATTAGAAATATAGAAGCCATTTTGAGGAAGTTTGAATTAATACAATGATAGGAAATAGTTTTGACCAGCTTTTCGGGTAAAATGCCCCAGTGTGCGCTGGTAGGTTGATTGTTGATTCATTTTTTATAGCTTATATCATTCTGAATTAAATGATGTAATAATGTAGGTCAGAATAATAGTAAAGGCTTAACGGACCCGCGGGTTCGATGCCGATACCACAACTCGCTAGACATATTTATTTTTCGATGGTTTCTGAGTTACTGAATCGTTTGAGACCATTTAAATGACAATGCAGTCAGTGATTTAAAACATATCGTTGGCTGTAAATGATAAGATGACCACATTCATTGGTTGGATAAAATGTGTAGCATTTTGATAGAGTGCGACTAACAGCAAGTATCCCATTTTCTTTGCAGAATCGGGAAGTGAGGAGTCAGATGAGACGCTTGTCAATATAGGAATAGGATTATTGGCAATGCAATTTTGCTCTCAACGATCCATGAATAGAGCAAAAAAGCTAAAAATTCGTAAAATTAAACACCTGTCATCCATACAGACTCAGACTTATAAACCATCCCCAGATGGAACACTATTTGCTAATTCTGGAGGTAGTTAACATCGATGTCAACTATTGAAGTTATGGATTAATATCTGTTCTATTAGTTGACACCTACATTTAAGCCCTAAAACATTTTATAGATATATTAAAAAGGATATCAAATGATTCTCATGAACTTAATGAATACCATAAAAGTAATTAAAATATAATTGAACTAAAGGAAACCAACTAAAAGGCTTATTTAACTTGACTTTTACCATAATGAAGCAGGGTGGCAGAAACCAAGTTTTCAGGCCACTAGAAAATTTGCCACTACAACCTCTCACAAATAAGCTTGAGTTTTCATCAAACTAACTTTCGATGGCAGCTCAGCTAACTAGTATAACTTGGAATAATACCGCCAAATTTTGAACCAAAATAGTCAACCCTAAATCTTATGATTCACACTTTTTATGCAAAATGTCAACTATTGGAGCACTGTCAACTTATGGTACAATAATAAATTGTAGATGGAAAGAGCTTCGAAGTATCCAAGCATCGAATACGACCGCAGTGAGGTTCAAGGAAGTTCTACCCATTATGTACAGAGTAGCTGAAAATATGGTCAATTACTTGTCGGATAAGAAAATGGAACCTATCGCGGTATGGATTCATCAAATATTTTACAATTACAATAAACCATAAATGGTACTTCTTTCGATATTCCCCTTCTGGCTTTGACAGCTGATAAGCACACTGCTATCTGTTGGTCACCATGCGAACTACTAGGACCGCTATCTTTCTCCTTTTTCCCCTCCTGTTTGAAAAATAAGCGTCTTTTTACGTCAGACACTATCTCCCCCCATCTGAAATTTACACATCCATTTTGTGTCAGTCAATATAATTCTCTAACATTTAAAAAAACCCGCGTCTCCCCACCCTTAGCTCCGTTATATGTCACTTTCTATCCAATTCCCAGACTATTTCGAAGAATCAGTATTTCGAACTGTATTCGGAGTCGGCAAAATGGTTTATAGTATAGAAACAAGTTTTGGTTAATAAAGGTTCTATTTTTTTGAAGAGGAATAGGATATTATATAATTGTTGGATTTAGATATTTCAAAATTTGAAAGCAATTAGTAACTCACATCCTTTCATGTATGTCAATGTATGATTTTAATTTCTTCTTTCAAATATAAATATTACCCACAAGGTGGATTCAGATTGTGAAAAATAACAGTAGAATTAGATAAGCATCTTCAATTAAATAAATCCTATCTCTTATTTTTTTTTTTTTTTTTTTTTTTTTTTACTTTTTTATGTGAATGTCAGTTCTTCAAAAAACTATGGGCATAATGAAAATATAATAGGTTACAGAAAAACAAAGAAGTGGATAATGAGATAGTGTATAAACAAATTTTATGAAAAATTATTCTTAAAAAACGTATATTTTGAAAACAATATTAGGAAATGTATTTGAAATGAATCAACCGTCATGAAATAATATATTTAAGTTGGGTAAGTAAGCATAACGAATAGTTACATAATTACTTGTATTTGGAATGGTCTAGGTTCAATGTTAATATTTTAAAGGCTCCAAAATCCTAATAATTCGAAAAATGATAACATTTCGATGAAAAGTAATGTTCGGTAGATGCAAGGGTGGGGAGACGCGGGATTTTCAAAATTAATCATATGTACAGAAAGTACGATTAATCGATGTTTATTTGCCAGGATTAGGTGAAGGTGGTTAGGGTTGAGATGACGTCGCTGTCAGATACTAAAAAAAGGCGCGTAATATAATTCTAACCTAAACATAAATTCGGCCTTTAACGGCTAAGAAGAGAGGTGGTAGGGATGGTAGTTCGCATGGTGACCAACAGATAGCAGTGTGCTTATCAGCTGTCAAAGCCAGAAGGGGAATAGCGAAAGTACATAGTACCCCATAAATAATTTGTTAATTTAATAACTGATTTAGTATTAATTTAATAACTTATAAATAACCCCATTGTTAATTTTTGTGACACAGGCTAAGCAGTTGTCGTTCCTGTACACAATGGAAAATGCATGTTTATGCGGCTTCGGTATAGAATGTCACGCCTTTAACGACCCTGAAAATCATTTGGTGAAGTATTCTAAAAAAATATACAAATCCTCACCGTTCACGATGTTCTGTCACTTTTTATTGCCTAGGATTGCCAACATTCTCAAACTTAGGTAAATTTATATTAGTATAATAATCATCTAGCAGTTATTTCTAAAAAAGAGTTTTGTTGTCAGAACGCTATAAATTTTAAAGGTAGCGCTAGCTTCGCTTTTGAGTTAGTAAGATAAGCTTCTAGACCTTCTTTTAGCATTTTTCTGATGTTGCTTTTATCCATAATAAGATAGAGCAAAAGTCAGAATAGCAGCTAGTTCCAAGTAGAGAAGCGACATCGAAGGAAAACATGTGTTTTTCGACATAGATGTTTTTTACTTTCACTTACCTATATATGAAATATATATTAAGGGGAAGTATTGCGATCGTGAAAAATTTCGACTTCCGGTTTTCAACGGAAATACACGTTTTGGGGTCCCCTGAGTCCAATTAACCAAGTCCCGCGAAATGGTCTGTGTGTGTGTGTGTGTGTGTGTGTGTGTGTGTGTGTGTGTGTGTGTGTGTGTGTGTGTGTGTGTGTGTGTGTGTGTGTGTGTGTGAACAGACTAGCTCAAAAACTATAACCCGTGCGAACCTGAAATTGGGTATTTAGTGTATGTATATGCCCGCGATGTGACAGCAAAAATTTCATCAAAATCGCTCAAAGGGAGGGGGTACTTTATTTCATAACTTTTTAAGTTTTTTCTATTTTCTCAAAAATGGCTCTAACGATTTTGATTAAACTGAGTATTTGATCTATTTATATGTTGGAGAAATGAATGTTAAAATTTCATCAAAATTGATCAACCGGAGGGGGGATTTTACTTAATAAATTTTGTACCAATATCACGTGTTTTTATTATTTACTCAAAAACGGCTTTAACGATTTTGATCGAACTGGGTATTTGATGTATGTAAATGACCGAGATATGACAGTAAAAATTTCATCAAAATTGATCAACCGGAGGGGGCACTTTATTTCATAACTTGTTTTCCAATTTATACCTTTCTTTCGACTATCTCAAAAACGGCTTTAATGATTTTGTTCAAATTCGCCATATTTAATTAAAATAAGGTGTTCTTAAATATTAGGCGACGTTTATCGTTATTAAAATGTTCTGAGGGGGCTTTTTTGTTTTCCAGTAAACTACACTTGTTTTTGTTTATATGGAGAAATTAACTGTCTCTCGTTACGCCTAAAAAAAGAAATGGCTAAATATGAGATATGATAAAAATAAAGAAAACATATAGAGGAGAAAAAAAGAAAAATATTCAGTCAACTCAAAAAAATCTTTGAGCCCATGCATGCGGAGTACGCCTTTAATGACAGAACATTGTTCATAATTAAAACCGTTCTGTTCATTTGAGAAGTGGCAATTAACAAAACGGATTAATTTCTAATCTAAGTAAGTTGGTAAGTGAAAGTTGTGTGTTGCGCGCATCGCACCAGATTTTTAATTTATACATTCTTTAAACATTCAGTGTCCAAACGTATTTAAATTGATGCTGAAGTGTAAGGCATGTTTATTTTTTACAATTAATTTATAAAAACATCGATGTTTTCGACATTGTTGGATTTTCATATTCATATATTAAAGATTCAAATGTTAGGACACAAACATATTCATACATTGATGTCGTTTCCATATCATATACAGAGAATCGTATTTCTGGTAAGTATTTTAAAAGATTTTGCGAGCAGCTGCATTAAATAAGTAATTTAATTATGATACTATGGTTTTGCGATCTTATATTTTATTAACTTACTAGCTAGGTTGCCCGGCTTCGCTCCGGTAGTTGTGTGCTAGTATAACAGAAAAAATTAGCACCTTGAAACTTCGGTTTTAACTTGGCATTAATATTAAGATTCGAGATCTGCAGAGTCCTCCCAAATAAGGGACCCTATATACTTTATGGGGGATTGAAAATGGTAAAAAAAAAATTAATTTTACGCAAATCAAATATTCCTTTTTATCCTCAAATATAAGGTGTGATACAATATTATTGAAAAAATGCTGAAATTGGAGTTAGCCATTTTGTCAACTGAAAGGCTTATCATACATAGTAATCAAACCAACTTCTTTTTAATAACTACCATAAGAACACTTCAAACTTTTTGTTTTGATTTATATTCAGTCAAGTTATCTCTTTTTTATGTCTATTTTTATTCGCTCACTGTGCTACTAAAAAATGTTCAATCATATTGCATTAAATTTACTTACATATTATATACTGATTAAATGTAATGTGTTGATCAATTAGCCTGTTTATGTAAAAATTAATTTGTTAAGGAATCCAGTTGGTTTTATAATTCATTGCAGAGATGTTAAATCATTATGCATTTTTTAAACGCAAAGGAGAAACTACTTATTTACGCTTAATTTTTTAGAAATTAGAAAGAACTGTGAAAAAATTTATAACCCTTATGGATGAAAAATATATAACAAACTGAATGAATGGAGAGTAAACATTGAGTGAACCCTAGCGCTTCCTGGTAGTCTGCAGCTCAAACTAAATTTTTCATTCACTAACCCGTAAAGGAAGGCTAATTACATGGTGCGAGAGGCTTAAAATTCCGACCCTTTTATCTTAAATTTTATACCCTAAAAATATAAACGGAAAACTTCTTCACGGTTAGGGTGTATACTGCTACACAATGACATAGCTTTCTTGGTAGTACGTGCAGTCGTTTTTGAGCCTTTTCGGCACGCACATTGTACACTTTGCTTTATAATATATATTGACTTGAAGTTGAAATTTATACAGAAATAAGAAAGGGTAGAAAGAACCGAGGTATAATGTCAAACATCGATGTTAAAAACAAATTTGTTATAATCAAAACATCGGTGTTAAATCATATTAGTTTTTGTCAAAAAAATCGAAGTTAAAAACAACTTGGTTGTTGTAAAAACATAGATGTTAAAACATATTTGTTTCTGTCCAAAACAAAGATGTTATAACATGTTTTTTTTTGTCCGAAACACCGATATTACAACATATTTGTTATTGTATAAACATCGATGTTAAAAACATCTTTGTTATAGTTAATACATTGATGTTAAGAGCATATATCTTGTTGTTTTTTGTCTAAAACATTGATGTTACAACATATTTATTTTTAAACAAAACATGTTTGAACCTTCAAATTGGGATCAAAAGCAAGCCGCCCAAACACCTTGCAATTGTGACTTTTGTGTTAATAAATAATGTTTTTATAATTAATGTTTAAAATAAAGTTTGATGTTTCAATGTTTCATTTTTAAATTAAGATAGTTTTCAATGTGTTCATAAAAAAAATTTTGTTCGTCATCTTACTCCATGACCGGGGTAAGATGACGAATAGTTACTTTTTCAAAAAAAAAAAAAAAAAATTGGATCTCCTCATTGAACTTTAGTAACACAATTTTAAACAAGGTTTACATCATGTAATATATTGACAAACTTTTCATTACATTTTCAGCTCTCTCATTCATTCAGAATGGTCAGAATAAAACATGACAGCTTAACCTCGTCATCTTACACCACCCTCCCCCTACACAATGTGCGTGCAGCTAAAACTCAAAAACTAGTCCCGTATCAAACTAGCTCTCTATCCCTTATCCAAGAAGAAGGTTCAAGTTTTTACCCGACGAGAGTGATATTTAATAAGTAAGGGCATGAAATTTCTTCCTCTCGCAAGATCTGGTCCAATACATGATCGATGGCCTAACGAATAATAAAGTTAATTTGAGCTTCTGACACCCAGGTAGCGCTAAGAGTTTTTATGGTTATTGTATCAGCTGCTATCTTTAAATTACTATAGATTAGAGTAAAGTGCACTGATTGAATACTTTAATTTTTATTTTAACTGATGAAATTATTTTACACCTCTTCTCTGAACTAAAAAAACAAAAAAAAAAACAACAACAACAGTGTTGTTGAACAAATTAACAAAAACGAATATTGTATAAGTAAGACAAAGTAAAACATCGACAATATAAATCGAAAACAGTATTTAATAAGTTGATTTAATTACTATTTTATACAATGTCTAAAAGAAAATTCTTAAGTTTCGTAGATTAAAACCCCGCATAACAGGATGAAAATTTAATTTTTTTTTTTATAAAGACGTATTTTAAATAGTTAGATATTTTTTTTTTTTCAAAAAAAGTTATTTACATCTTATATTTTAAGGATTATCCTTTTATTCTTACTGTCACACAATCTCGTATCAACTACCTGAGCGAAGCCTCGTACTTTATTTGAATTCTCTTATGATTATTACTGTTAATATTAACTAAATGCACTATTGTTTTGTTTTTATTCTCAGAATTTTATCAGAAGATGGAGAGGAGTTCTTAAAATCATTCTTTCAAAAAATTATGGAGTGCAGATACAATTCAAACTCAGATAAAAACGACTTCATCGACTACCTCTTGAAATTAAACACAAAATTTAAAGAAGAAAATAAACCAGGTTGATTTATGTTTAATTATAATACTTATTATTATTAGCTAAGAACCTAAATAAATATTTAGGATTCCTTACATAAGTCAAACAGAACAAGGATCAACATCGATAGACCAACCTCAAATTCAAATACATATTTTGAATTTACTAGTTTATAAATAAAAAAAAATTAAATTTTATTGCAGTCCTGATTACATATTAAAAATCATGGGAAATAAAAAATTAATGCATATGTCAACTTTAAAACCATAAATGTCAACTTTCCAAACCTTTACATTTTGATGTGTCAACTATTGGTTCATTTTAGAAGTTTCTAAGAAATCATTGTTTATAAAAAACGATAAATGTAGACCATAGGATATTGCATTCCTATTTTTCGAGAGGGATTGGTCTAACTAAATTCATAACAAAGATTATCCTAACATCAATATATTGGTAAATAGTGTCAATAATATCATATTTTTTTATTTTTTTTTACTGTCAACTATTGGTACAGTTACCCTAAATCTATTGAATTAAAAGTACCCATATTATTATTTTTTTTAAGCATATTCAAATTTGGAGTTGGCGGCGCACTGCATGACATTTTACTTGGATAATACCGAGACCACCTCAAACCAACTTGCTTTCTTTCTTCTCGACTTGGCAAACCATCAGCAAGTTCAGGACAAATTGCGGGAGGAAATTATTTCAATTTCAAACTCCCCAAAAGATTTCAATTTAGAAAAAGTCAACTCTATTAAATATTTGAACATGGCACTTGACGGTAAGCAACCAGAAAGAATTGTTTGAACTTATTGGGTTTGTTATTAATTTAAATTAAAATAAAAAACATTTTATAAAAAAAAATTAAACCGACTTCGAAACCATGGAACCAGTAAAAATAAATGCACTGAAAAGTATGAAATAATTACCTTCTGATTTTTATGAGTACACAGCAAAATTGAAAATGTTATAAAAAGCGAAGAAATGCAATAAGGCGAATAATTTTACTTGTATTTGTACAAATACAAATTTTTATTAAAAATTGTGAAATTAAAATATTAAATAGTATGTTCAATACAACACAATCTTTTCGGAGGCGGCGCAAAATTTAAAATTTTTTACACTAGATATTATGAAAATCGTAAAATGGATCCTCTCTTCTCATCTATTGATTTCAATGCCTACTAATGGAATTGTATCGATAAAAGGTCATTTATGTTTGCGCCGCCTCCGAAAAGATTGTGTTGTATTGAACATACTATTTAATATTTTAATTTCACAATTTTTAATAAAAATTAGTATTCGTACAAATAAAAGTAAAATTATTCGTCTTATTGCATTTCTTCGCTTTTTATAACATTTTCAATTTTGCTGCGTACTCATAAAAATCAGAAGGTAATTATTTCATACTTTTCAGTGCATTTATTTTTACTGGTTCCATGGTTTCGAAGTCGGTTTAATTTTTTTTTATAAAATGTTTTTTATTTCATGCTTTTTAGTTGAGATGATAACTAATGTAGAAAATCGTAAGTTGGGTAAAACAAATTTCGAATTTTTTTACGCTCTACCACGTTTGTCTTTCCCGGGCTTTAAGAAAAATATTCAGTCAACTCATAAAACTCGTATGCGGAGTACGCCTTTAATGACAGACCATTGTTCATAATTAAAGCCGTTCTGTTCATTTGAGAAGTGGCAATTAACAAAACGCATTAATTTCTAATCTAAGTAAGTTGGTAAGTGAAAGTTGTGTGTTGCGAGCACGCACCAGATTTTTTATTAGACATAATTATATAAGCGGTCACCAGTTCAATTTTATGAGTACACACAGAAAAGTTTAAAAGCGGTGCCTGTATAATATAACTTCTACACCCTACCTTCTACGATTATAATTGGATTTTTTTCTTTAAAAGGTCAATTTTGACTAAATTTAAATGTTTGACTAAATTTAAAAGCGAAGTACTAAGAATAATATCCTTCGTAATAAAAAATATTTAGAAAATAAATTTCTTCAATTCTAGTGGGGTAGCATTTATGATATTAAGCATTTTCATGGCTGCCAAATTTTCGCTGAGGGGACTTTCATACAAAGACGTTGATTCTGGGAGATATCAACTTTTATTTTGCAGTTTTTATTGATGGATGAACATCAGCAAACATTGAAATTTCAATTTCTTTGTTAAATAGTGTAATGTCTTAATGGGGAAAGTGTCACAGGAAAATTGTCATTAATTGGGAAATACAATACACAATATTTGTGTTAGTTATTTCGATACCTGAGAGATGACTACCTCGAACGCGAAAAACCCCTAAACACATGCAAGCTCATTTTCACTGTCTATTTCAATAAAATTCATTCATTTATTATTGGACTTAGGCTCTTAACAACACTCTTAGGCTCTCACGAACCGCAAACACTGAACTTATGACGGTTTGGCTTTTGAAAATTTCGGCAACCTTTAGAAAATCGAATATTTAAATTTCTTTCGATTTAATAAATATCGATCGCAACCTCAAAATAAATGGAAATTTTCTTAAGACAGTCTGGCTCTTCTACTACATTTCAGTTAATTCACAGCAAACAATTACAACTCACAATTTAGGCAAGTGGAAAACTGTAAAAAATCGAAAAATCAACTGGAAAATGATTGATGGAAATAATTCGTAATAAGTGCCTATCTTAAAGATTTTTATATCTAGACTCTCCTATCTAGACAATAGCAAAGCCTGTGTGCCACCAGCTAGCATCGTAAAACAAAATTAGACAATTAGCCATCACAAATGAAATTGTTGATGGAACAAACTAATATTGAAATTATTTAGCAGAACGTAAATTATTTCATAACTACTTTTTTGGACGGAAGGTCCAAAAAAGCAGTTGAGAAGGCCTTTGTACGTCTGGAAGCAGAAGCAAGAAGATTAGGATTGCTGGTAAATGAAGGTAAGACCAAGTACCTGGTTACGGATCAACCTGCAGTTCCTGGAGAGAGCGTGAAATTCGGGGAATATTCCTTCGAGAAGGTCAACGAATTCACATATCTCGGTTCGGTTGTCAATACCAGCAATGACGTCTCATCCGAGATTAGGAAGAGAATACCAGCTGCTAACAGATGTTACTCTGGACTAAGGCCATATCTTAGAAGCAACCTCATCACAAGGTCAACTAAAAAGCTTATGTATAAAAACCTCATACGCCCAGTATTGTGTTATGGGTCTGAAACATGGACCATGACAAGGAGCGGTATGCAGGCGATCCTTACCTTTGAGAGACGTGTCCTCCGGAGTATATCTAAGGGGGAGTGCAGGAGGGCGGAGTCTGGAGACGGAGAACCAACAGAGAAGTGGCTCACCTTTACAAGAATGTGGATGCCGTGTCCTTCATCAGGCTGGGTAGGCTCCGCTGGGCGGGCCATGTTATAAGAATGGAGGACTCTGCCATCCCAAGAAGGTCCTAGGAGAGGTACTGCATGGGACGAGACGTCGCGGAAGACCGAAGCTGAGGTGGTGGACGGAGTGTCACACGAGGCCAGAGAGCTCCTTGGATCTCGAAACTGGAAAGCGGCCGCACTTGACCGGAACAACTGGCGGAAGCTGATTGAAGAGGCCTCGACTCGCTAGCGGGTTGTTGAGTAGAAGAAGAAGAAGACATGCCCCTAATATTTTTTCGAGCCACATTTGAGCTTAGAGAGCAGATTTTCGTCTTCTTAAAATAAATGATTTGGCACTGACAGACTTTCTAATTTATTCTAGTTGCAGAAACAAAATTAAAAACCTATAGTAGTAATTCGGAAAACATAACAAGTTTCACTCCATGAAGAATCGTCGGAAATCAAAATCTGATTTAAAGCAATAAGGGCTACGATTTTAAACCTTGGGGAACTTGAAGAAGTCTTAAATTCTGTTTTAAAACGGTTATCAATACTCAGTCTTTCTTGGAATTCCACGAATTGCGTGGTCTTACGTTTATGGTGTCCAACCGTCGACTAGATCTGAATTCAGAAGGTTCACTGTTATCGATGAATTTATATATATATATCTATCTAATATGTATACTAATATCGCTACAGAAAACGACAGCGATATTTACTGTTGAAAAATTAGTTAAGGTTATGAATAGGTTGGTTCCAACAAGCACTTAAAACACGTCGTATAACTAATAGACTGCTCATGTTCTCCCCCCACTCTTTTGATTCTAAATTTGATTGGTTAGTTTTCCCACATGATTCATCCAGCATTAAAACATTATTGAGATTTGTTAGTTACCAATGAGTTTACTAGCTTGTTGGAGCATACCTTATGTTATATATGCCATATGTTTTTCCAATAAGTAAAAATTTTTAGTGATAATTAAATATTTATTTTCATGTTTTTTCCCGATAACTTCTTAAATAAATTAAGAACAGAAAAAAAGTTTTATTGGGACCAACTTGGGAAAATACTCTACAAGATGCAAAAGGTTTCGTTCCAATCGGTCCCTCCATCTCGGAGTAATCGGTGGACATACATAGAAAACTCGAACTTTTCCTTTTTTCTATTTTTATTTATTTATTTATTTACACCCTACCCTGCCTCTTGAGGCAATACGGGTTGCTGCAACAACCCGTATTGCCTCAAGAGGCAGGGTAGGGTGTAAATAAATAAATAAATAAAAATAGAAAAAAAAAAAAAAAAAGTCACATACGTATCGAATTGAGTAACCTCCTCTTTCGTTCGAAGTCGGTTAAAAAAAATAAAATGTAAGATTTGTTAAAGTTCAGAAAAAGTTTGTTTGAAAAACGGAGGAAAAACAAATTTTTAATTTTAAGATTAATCACTGATCTTGTTTTAATGATGCAACAAATAATAGGAAAACAGTTCCAACATTGATACATGTTAACATGACATCCTAGGCAGTTCTATTTTCTATTGCCTATTTAAATAAAATTAAATTTGTGACTGAAAATTCATGACTAAATATTTACGCCAATAGGGAATAAATAAATAAGAAATTCCCCGGTGCTGATGGATTACATGGATTGGCAATGGATTTGTTCAAATCGGTTTAAACGATTAATAGTTATTAATCCCCCTCAAACATAATTTTCGTATGTTAATACTTATTCTCCTATTCGTGATGGAGACACAACTAAGATCATCAAAAACAATAAAAGCCATTATTGTGTAATTTTTATGTGTAACTATCCCGACTTTGTTTTAGATAAATAGATTTATATTTAGTATTACTTTATTATTATAATTGAAGCATGGAAATGCAAAAGGGTACAAGTGCCTTAAGAAATTTTTCCAGAAGTGACATGACTTAATACCCAGTAGGATGAACTACGTTCGGCGCTTATGGCTGATTCTCAAACTACGGGCAATTTTTACATTTTCGCACTTTTTAGAGTGGTGAAAAAAAAAAAAAATTACATGTATTTGGACCCATCCACAGCAAATCTAGCATAATAGCAGTTCATGATCATTGCTTGAAATTCAGATAATTCAATCTATAAGTTTATTGCCTCGGCAAAGATTCAGTTACGTACGTCTTTTACAATGAATAATTGTAAAAGTGCCTTAATTGCATTTATTGTTTAGTTTATTCCACATTTAATGCAGAATCGGATGATACCATAAGAATTGTCATAATATTTTTTTATTAGGGGAAAACAATTCTGAAACATAAAATCATATTTATTTATTTTAAAAGGCATCGAAAAATAATTTAAGCAAAAATCTGTCCCCGATTTACCTAATATAATATATAGGTGATTCTCAGATGATACAATATATAGGTGATTCTCAGATTATGGGCAATTTTCATAAAAACATTTAAGGCACAATTTTATTCGGCCAAAACCGCTGTTTAACTAATTGAGATTATTTCTTTTGCCAACTGACTTAGACAAACGATAGTCAAACAAATATGAAATAATGAAATAACTTGAAAAGAAAGCGTGTTAACACATGGCGTGGTAATGACAACAATAAAAGTACGTGACTTTTTTTACGAGGCACATGTGGGGAGGTTAATCCACTGAAATCGGCTAATCCACAGGTGGTTTTCCTTAAACTCCATGGTGATCACTATACGCAAAAGAAATTTCCCCACTGTTCCTCCTTTTTCAAGGCTTTATCTCTGCCGTTTTGTTTTGTGAGTGGTAATGACGTCAAAGTGAAGGGACAAAGTTTCGAAACTACTTAAACATAATTACAGTTAACTAACAATTAACAAAAAATATAATTCAGAATGCTCCAGTTATCCTTTATGAGTGGAAATGAATTTCACTTTCATTAAACGTAGGTTTAAAAAGAAAAAAGTACATATTTACTACAAAATCGAGAGTGGGACAGTGCGTGGTAATGGCATTTTAGTATATTTTAGTATAATTACTTAATAAAATCATATTACTCATTAATATTTTCATTTTTAATATTTTATTATGAAGAAATGTACCTTCACAGTATAGCAGTGAAAAAAAAAAATCAGGTTAGGCTTAACCATTTAAGTAAAAGTTGTAATGGACTAAAACATTTGCTCCTAAAATGAGAATCAACCATATACCGATGCCATCTTTTAAACTTTCAATGAACTACTTTTTAACAAAAAAAAAATAGTTATCCCCATTTCTGAAGAATGGCTTTGGCACATTTAATTATTTGGCAAAAACAAACTTTTATTTTATTTTTTTGGCACTTATACCCTTTTGAATTTCCACGCTTCACTTGTAATATTTGTTTTTAAACCATTTGAAAAACAAAATCTGTTACTTTTAATTTTTTTTTTTTTGTTGACACATGAAGAAAGCTTAAGACTGCACACCCTAGGTACTTGGCTGTCCCGTACATGCACAGAGGACACTGCTATCGGCAATACTCCTATAGCTAAAGGAACCAAAGTCTTTGTTCCAGTCGAGTCGTTCCACAAAGACCCGGAGTACTTCCCTGACCCAGAGAAGTTCGTTCCAGAGAGATTTTTAGAAGAGAACAAGGATACTTTTCCCAAGTATGCTTTCCTTCCTTTTGGAGAGGGACCAAGGATATGTGTTGGTAGGTTATGCTATACGAACAATGGTATGTTATGTTAGCTGAATTGTATATGTACAGTGTCCCTGATGCAATGATCAAGGCTATCGATAATCTTGATCATTGCATCAGGGATACTGATCAAGGCTATCGATAATAGCGAAGGAGGGGCCCGGTGTGGCTGTGCGGTAAAGCGCCGTACTCCCATGCCGGAGCTGCGGGTTCGAGTCCCGCCCTGGTTGGTGCTTTTCTTTCGTAGGAGAAGTATCACCCAGTGCCATGGGTGTTAGTATGGGCAGTATAGGGCTTCAGGAGAAGCCTTAAAGTCCCAAAAAAAAAAAAAAAAAATAGCGAAGGAAGGTTTCATTCCAAACTTTTTTTCCAAAAATGTTTACCGTGCAAACATTGCAAAAAGGCCCAAACACACCCGATATATTATAAACTTACATTAATAAGCTAATTATAAATGATTATATTAAATAAGCTAATTTACTAAAAACAAATTCTCACAACAGGTTACAAATCAGCTTTACTCCAGATACGGTTGGCAGTGATATTCTTGCTTCTAAACTTCCACATCCTCCCGTACAGCGAAGATGGCAGAGAGAAAATCGTCTTGGAAAACACATCGTTACCAACCCCTAGTTCCAAGCTGATGTTCGAACCGATTAATATGATAAGTAGGGCCAGAGTTTCTTGTAAATAAAAAATGCTAAATATGTACATATATCAAGGTTAGTGTGTTCATTAACATGTACAATAGAAACGAAAATCTGAGAGCCAGATTTATTTTGCTTTCTGGTGATCGAAGGATGGTTGTGGGGTTCTGTTACTGCTACAGGGACAAATGAAGATAAATTTTGTCAAAACTTCTGAAAGGAACAATGAAATTGGATTTATATAATTTTATTACTATAAATTGTTATGGAAAACTATTAAAGAGACATGTGAATCAGCACAGCTTTTCAGATACTGGATCAAAGTTGAGAATGTAATAAATATGTATAAACTTGTGTCTTAATTTCTTTATTAAAATAAACTGAATTTTGAAAATATAATGTGAATTAGAAAGTTGAATTTATGTGAAATCATTAATAAATATACGATAAAATGCAATACGTGTTTTGATAATATGTAAACACCATTCCTCAACTTCACACATTTACCAAACTTATATGTTGGTATTTGTATATCTCCAAAAGTCGTAGAGTTTCTGTATGTGAGCTTCGCAAGATCCCAGAACATCTTGACACCTTGCTTAGAGATAATTGGTTCCGGACGATATTTATAATATGGGCAATAATAACCAATGAGCCCCATCTTCTCAGCAATGGCTTGACGCACAACCTAGTTGTGCCTCTGCAAGTACTCCTTACCCGCAAGTATTGCACTGTATAATAACAAACGCTTTTACTGGAATAAGGCTTTAGTCAGCTAAAGAACTTCACGTATTTTAGAATGAATAGAAAAGTAAATAACTAAACATTTTAAACATACGTCATAAAAATACAGAATACTTAAATCAGATTATAACATTCTTCCTCCCTTTAGTTTAAAACATAATCCTTCAATCTTTCCTGCCATGTGCTATGAAGCATTCCATGCTGTGTTTCGGCGCACTCACAATTATCGCTTAGCATTATACTTACGACCACAGGTATCTTACTCACATGAATAAGTATCTTATTTTCCTTTTCATTTTTGGAGACGCAGAAGAATAGTTATCCCCTTTTTGTTTATTTTTCATCATTTTTCTTAAGTTCGTCTGTTCACCTGGGGACTCCTTTTGTTTTTGTTTTATTCTCAATCCTATTGAGGTTAAAATTTAATTTTCTCAACATTCTTTGTTGGTTATTTCTTATCACAGTTTCACATTCTGTATACACATTGCCTATCATATGTGACGGTGTGACTGAGGTTTATCTACTTTAGCAAAGTGAGGATTGAGAAGAAAGTGTAATTTTCTTCTTTTTCGAACACTCTGTGAATAGAATTCATAAATTTATGTATTTTCTTTTTTGTAATGTTTACTAACACCCCTATCTTCATTTTATCTTGCTCTCACAATTCATCCAAATCCTGTATATTTCCAACTTCACGTTCTTGAAGATTAAATCATTCGCAGCTGATTTAGGTGGGCGGTATGTTTCTGCTTCCCGAAAGGTCCCACAAATTTCAGTATCAGGGGAGCAAGCCAAGATTTGAATACCCACACCGGCGACCTCTGCTGTGGTGAGAGGCTGAGAAGGAAAATAGTGTTCGTGCAAGATACCAGGCCTGGCCCATTTGATTATTTTATTCTTCAATCAAAATTTACTCGCAGACATGAGTGAGTAAAGAGAGGACCCCGTTCCCCGGCTGGAGGCGACGAAGAGTGGAAAGGGAGCTTCTAGAAGAATTATTGAGCCAATATGCATAAGGTAGGTCATATTAGACAACCCAGCAGTGAGTCAGCATGCCATGTCATTTACAATATTAAAAACCTACTAACACACAATATTTTGTTTGTTTTTCTTTCTCAATAAATCCATGAAACTCGTTAATTTTATTTTATTTTTGACATCTTTAACCTACAAATAAAGTTCACTGCATTTCGCGAAATTGGTCTCGTGCCTCACCATTAAGTTGAATCATAAATTAAATTAAAGGTAAAGGGTAAATTAAATTGAAATAAATTAAATTGAAGGTATGAATCATAAATCATAAATTAGGTCCTCTGGGCCGGATATGGGCCACAAATCGGTCCCAATGGGCCTGATATAATACCCAGCAAGTCGGGAAAAGGAGAATGGCCGCAAATTAACTTGTTCAAATGTTTGAAGCCACCTTTTTAGCGTAACTTCTCTTTGCAGCTTAGGGCAGATGTGAAGTAAATCATTACAGGTCGAACGACATGTAAGGTCAAATACAGGAAACAAATCTGATGAATTTGTGACGGAATGGGATATATGTCGCTATAGTCCGTTACGAATGGCTTATACGTTTCCAAATGTTTTGGATCCTTTGGGAATTTTGATCTCAAAGCATGAAATCTGTGAAGCGCTACTGGCCGCTTCCAATTCGCATCCTGATGCCGAGTCTTAAAAGACAACCTTACTACGAATTTTCCCTTTTTTGTGCGACCGTGAGTGTTAACGGAGAGCTGCTCGTACTGAATATTGTCAGGTTGTAATCTGTCCACGGCTGCGGGTTCTTCTAGCTTCCAAGATGCTTTTGACTGTGGGTCGATAAGGGTTTTCGACAGTGCTAGAAGAGAAAACGAATTGCTTGGGGTCGAAGGGCATGGAGAACTCCGGACACGACCAAGCTGAATACCGTCGAAGTAAAATACAACCCTTGTACTCCAGTGGGGTAAGGAACTCCGGTGAGGATGCGAGGAAAAATATCTCCCCCGAAAAGCAGGTCGATGGTTGCCGTTACTCCAAATTGCTGATCAGCGAGGGGATGGCCCATAATTTCGTTGATGACCGAGGCAGGAAGATCGCGTGTAGGCAGAGACGAGGTAATGCGGTCAACGACGATGGGAGAAAAATGGTACTCTTGATCTTCAGCACACGGACGTAAGGTGCATGAAGGGGAACCCTGATGATGCGACCGTGGAACGGCGGTCTCGCCGAGGTTTGTAATGCATCCCCTGAATGGTGAAATTATAACACCGATCTTGCGGGCTTGAGCGCTAGTGACGAAGGTGTGCTGGCTCCCTATAATACAGCACGGGCAGAATGGTACGCTCCCCCGGCAGACCTTATAGGTGCACGTACAGTACCCAAGAGTGCCGTAGTGCTCTCTGAAGGATCGGAAGCTTTCACAGTTTGCAATGAAGTGATCCCCTTTGCAAATGTAATATTTTACTATTGAGTTGCGGTTACCACTATTCTGCTGCTTGTTATTGGCTCTCCGACGTTTAGTATTACCCTGCATGAATTTGCCGGTAGAGGAACTCGAATTACTAGTGGCATGTAAGGAAACAGAGTTGTGCTTCACTGCATTCCGAGTGGGGCGAGCAGGTGCTTTTCTAGTCGAATTGTCGACATCTTGAGACATCCTGATGGCAGTCTTTCGCTGGCGGACAAAATCGAGAACATGGTGTACCGTCGGAAAATCGTTATTAGATTTCAGCGATAGGTCAAATTGTCTCCTCGTTTCCGGGTCCAATGACCTGAGCGCAAGAGTGCTTAATAAGAAGTCAGCGGGGTCTTCAAACTCTAGCGCACAGAAGGGATCAATACTATCTGCTACACCGGTTAGGAAACATTCGTACCTTCGGAGTTCGCCTTTTACCTGCTTGAAGTCAAAATCAATGATTTGATACACTAGAATATTGGCTAGGACTCTCGGGTTGTGGTACGTCTCGACGACTCTTTACCATGCGAGATGGTATGATCCTTCAAATTTCACACATATATACATCAGTATTTAATATATTCCTTAATTGCAGCACTATTGAGTAATAGATAAATAATTAGACAATATTATTCGTTTCCACCAGCCCAAATTTCAAGAATATTGAAGGGAAAACCCATCCCTTGGAATACCTAGCTTGGTAGCCTTCCTTATAGATAACCTCACCAGGTTGCTTGTTCTGTTATATCATTCCAAGGAGGTCGGCCTAGATACGTTCGCGCGCAATTTTAACTTTAATTTCTCATGGTGACGTGAGAAATCCCCTTCAATTTTAATTTATGTGATCTAACAAAAGAAAAGTGTCTAATTATTTATCTATTACTCAATAGTGCTAAAATTAAGGAATATATTAAATACTGATGTATATATGTGTGAATTTACAACTAAGTTCAATTTAAAGGTTTTTAATTCTGAGAATAGGCTCACACATGTCCTAGCTAAGGAATCAATTTTAAATAAATGTTGTTTAAAGCTTCCATGGTCCGAATCCATTGTCTGCATTTCTTCTTCAGGGTTCATGTCACAGGTTTTCCAACAGCCAAGCTTTCACCCATCTTGCTGTGGGCTTCTTCAGGGCCAATATAAGAATGAGCCTATTATCAGAAATAAAAACCTTTAAATTAAACTAAAGTTGTAATTTCAAGGTATGGATGTAAAGATATAATATTAGAATAATTTTCCGTTAATTATATTTTAATCACGAGTATTTTAATTACGAGAAGTTTCGCTAATGATGGATATTAATATTCAGATTTTGTTATCATATTCAGACTCTTTATCATATCATATATATATTTTTAATTTAAACAAATTCCCATAACCTTTGTTATTCAACACTAGCATAAAATATCTATGGTTCATTACCATGAGGTTTCGTAACGTAGTAATGAAATGTTGACAATGTTAGTAATACGATAACATTATTTCCTGTACGAAATCGGGAAGGCGGAGTGCTTAAGTGAATAGGATTTTAATCGATTTCGGATATGTCATGTAGTACATAAACACCCCTATCTTCATTATACGTGGAGAGGCAAAATTTAGGACTCCCAGTCTAGCCTTGACCAATTATACTGTCTCAAGATTTCTTATAAGTTTTTGTAATATTTCATTCACGTTTTGTATATTATTTTGTAAGTGAAGGATCTATTTGATATTTAACCAGTAGAGAATTCATGTAAGGCAACCATAATGAGTTATTTAAAATTGATTCCTTGGCTAGGACATATGTGAGACTAATCACAGAATTAAAAACCTTTAAATTGAACTTAAGTTGTAATTTCAAGGTATGGATGTAAAGATATAATATTAAAACAATTTTCCGTTAATTATATTTTAATCACGAGTATTTTAATTACGAGAAGTTTCGCTAATGATGGATATTAATATTCAGATTTTGACTCTTTATCATATCATATATATATTTTTTTAATTGAAACAAATTCCCATAACCTTTGTTATTCAACACTAGCATAAATATCTATGGTTCATTACCATAGAATGAAATTTGATAATGAAATGAATGAAATTTGACAATGTTAGTAGTAATACGATAGCATTATTTCCTGTCCGATTTCGGATATGTCATGTAGTCCTTAAACATCTTTATTATATGGGGAGAAGCAAAATTTAGTACTCCCACTGTAGCCTTGTCCAATTATACTTAGTAGCATAAAGGACGTAAAACAAACAAGTTTAATATTAGTTCCAACAAACAGTTGTGGACTAACTGTCATGCACCGTCACTCTTTTGAATTTGTGATTGGTTGGTTTTGTTGCTCGATTGAATCTTATTCGAAAACCAACCAATCATACTTAGAATCAGATAGGGATTTTATTTTAAGTGTGCAATACTGCAAAACCAAACTTTCGGAAAACTTTCAGAATTTAAGACTTTGCAACTGAATTAATATGCTCTGCTTACTACATTTAGAGTGAGGAGAAGCAGCAAAGATGCCGTCTCAACAGAATTGGACATGTCTGTGTCCAACAATTAATAAAATAAAAAAATGTAGAAATAAAAAAAAAAAAAAAAAAAAAAAAAAAACGCCATTTCATCCAAAACCGATTCAGTAAAAGAGTTAGGAGATGGGTAGGCAGGTGATTCTCATTTAATTTGACCATTTAACTTTTTTAGAAATTGAATTCTGGGTTTAAAAAAATTCAATTTGTGAATAAAACTTGATCCGAATATCATCAATAAGATGTTCAAGAAAACAAAGGTGAACACAGTTTGTCAGTTCGTTCAGTATTAGTATTTTTATTATTTTTTCTACTCAAAAATGAATTTTGTGAGGAAATTCAAAATGATTTTTGTGTATTTTTGTTTATTTATTTTTTGTAATGTTTTTTTTTTTTTTTTTCTATTCTGGCTCACTCTCGTCAGTCCATATCGCAGCGTAAAAAAATTGTAAGGCATCGAATCTTATTTTCCTTTTGTTGTACAATAATTACTAGGCTGGCGTCTATTCCTACTCCTTTACTTGCCAAGCTTAGTAGCCTATACTTTCTTGCTAGTTGACCTATGAATAAGTCGTTCTGTCAAGGCTTAGGTTTTTCGTCGGATATTTGCAGCTCATTGATCATCTCGTTGTGAAATATATATGCTGCACAGTTTTTATTCAGTTCAGTGTCAAAGATTCACCCATAATCAATTCGTTCACTGCTTTACATGTTGGTCAAATTCGAATACTGAGAGGTATTTTCACAAGCTGATTAGACTGAATATTTTTACAAGCTGCCGATTTGCTTATTTTCTTTCTCTTGGCCAACATCTCTTTTTTTAATAGGAATATATTTTACATTATGTCCCAAGTCTATTTTTTCTTTTCTCTATTGCTCCTTTCTACAGATTGTTAAAATGGCTATACAAAAGAAATGAATCATGTAGGCATTTAAACATAACAATAACAACACATCCCCAGAATTGTTTTTCCGTCACAAATTTACGTAACCTTCGTGACATTTTCACGAAAAATCTCTATCCTTTGCTGAACCAAATGTCGGACATATATGAGAGGATGAAAATGTCCCTAACCAACATCTTTTGCCCATATCATTCGGATATTTCAATGAACGCTGATACATACAATTAACGTAACACTCGTGACAACTAATTTTTATAAAATGCATTATTTTGCATTGGATATCAAATAACTGCCTATTGGATACTTTCTTCACCAAGTTTGCACATCAACCGATAGTCGTTTTTTAAAAACAAAGGTTATCATGGCCATTCCCAACGTTTTCAAAGAACAGTGTTGCCCAGAACATCCGACAAAACTCGCCATGAATTTTTCTACTAACCTTGGGGACAGATTCATTTTCCTGATTTACATTCAAAGTATTAGAGGTAACTAAAAATATCATTCATACCTTGAAACCCCACCGTATTACAAAGAAATACCTCATTGTTCAAATTTAATCAATTATCAGGGGTTCATTTCTGGGTGTGGTGAACTAATCATAACCAGCTTGGGGACCGTAACACTCATGACATTTTCTAACTTCACTTTGAGATATTTTGTTTTTTATGATGCCAAGGATCATTTAAATGTTACCATCGTTTTGCTATAGCATAAGAATATAAAACCAATATCCAAAAAAAAATTTTGTATATAAAAAAATATCTGAAAAATGAATGTTAAGTTCAGGGACACTGAATGGTCAATTCATGTGAGAATCACCCAGGCCAGTTAGCATGGACTGCTTGATATAGTAAACTTACTCTTGTGGGCTACGGGTACAGTAAAATAAACAACTAACAATAAAAATACAATTTATTAGTATAATATTTACAATTGTGTCCACTGCCTTATTATTAAATACAGAATACAATGATTAGGTAAACACTAATTACTTACGATAAATTACAATGGTTAAAAACTTGAGGCCGCTACAACATACACTCTCATTCGCGGGCGCAATTGACTACAGGGTGCGCTAGTACTTTTGCAAAATGTCGGAGGAAACGGGGATTGACATAGTTGATGTGATAGAGGTAATTGGTAATTTTAAAAGAACCATTAATTGAAGGGCTGGCTATCCTTGATGCAAACCACATAATTACATGTGGAATAATATCTAGAAGTAAAAAAAAAGTTATTTTACAACCCTTGTGCCTTCAAACAAGAGATCTTAAAGGACTGCTTCATCAAATAAAAGTTGAAATCAATTTTATTAATAATAATATGCAATTTTCGTGTAAAGCTGGTAGTTCTAGTAATTGCAAACACATCATTGTAACTTTACTCTACGTTTTTCGGTTAGTAATAAAAAATGATATCGAGTTTATTAAAAAAATGGTTGTGAACCTAAATAAATATTACTTATTAAAAAAAAACTTCGCTTTTGTTTTCTTCTCCTCAAAATATTAATTATTGGAAGATCAACTTATGCTGTGTGAATTTAAACTCGTTCGTTCCAATGTGGTGTGCTGCAAAAGTCATTCTTTTAAACATTTTGTAGCAAAACTTTCTCATTTCATACTTTGTTGCTTTTTTGTTGTCACCTAGAAATCAGTAAATATTTTCATTCCAAGCTCACTTCCACGGGTAGCAAGCAAACTTATATTAAGAAATTTAAAGAAAAAAAATAAACCTCTATTGTTTTTAAATTTACAACTTTAAAGTGGTACATACATTGATAAAATGGATACAAAACAGGTTAGTCTTAGTGGAATGTTGATGAAGTATTTTATGGATGACACAGACGATCGCGGGGACGACGTGAATGCTGAATAAAGTTTGGGGTGGGCGATCATGCCGAAAATTTAATTTGCATCTCACTTACATTTTGATGTTAAATGTTAGGCCTGGCCACATTCTGCTTCATTCTCCGCCCCAGGTACCCCCCTGGGGCAACTTCTTTCTTCTACTCCATGATTGGGTGAAGTAGATGAGACAAAAAAGGAATTGACGTGGGCCCACGTAGATACAGCGCCAGGTCCTGGCTCTCAGGTGACAGCAAGACCAGTGTGACTAGTTACATGCTACCTGTGTGAGGGCAGCAGTGCAGCGCTAGATAACACCGGAACCCCAATGGAGCGAACGCGGAACAGATATTTAGATAATTTATCTAATATAGATGGTACAGTATACAAAATGTTTGTATCTGGTCTCAACACTAAGATAAAAGTAAGAACATACACGAGGTAACAAAGTATAAAAATATTTATATAAAATTAGAGGTAATATTATATTAACATAGTACATCGATAATCCCATAAGGTACCTATGGTACCCCGTAGGATACCTATGAAATACAAAACTAGGATTTTAGGGTGTGGAAGATGTTGGAATATGTAGATGAAATTGCCTCTTTATCTACTTTCCAGTTTACAGGTTTTTATTTTTTTTTATTTTTTACAGGTTACAATTTTTTTTTAAAATTATTGATAGCGGTTAAAAGAATTAGCTGTGAGACGATTTAAATATGCTTAAAATAAATTTAAAAAATAATAAAAAAAAGTTGGAAAGACCAAAAAAGAGGTGCCAACAGCACGCGGTTTTCCCAGGCGGTCACCCATCCAAGTACTAACCACGCCCGACGTTGCTTAACTTCGGTGATCGGACGACACGGTATGGCCGTTGGCGAAGGAATCTCCTTCTCCCGGCTACTTGACCACCTCAAGTAAATACAAATCATAATGGAACTGTCTCTGGGAAATTTTCGTTTTGAGAAAGGATGGAGACTGGATGAGGGGTAAGGCTTCTTCTCCGACATATAGGAAGATTATTAAGACCGAAAATTGCTGGGATGGATATGAGAGCCATGCCATTCTAGTAGGGGAAGAGATGGGATCATTAATTGGGAATGCATAAAATTATTTTGAAACGATATCGACATGGATTATCTTAGGGGATCGATCGATGGGTTAAATCTTGAGCTTTCAGGCTAAAGACTATCATACTCATTATGGTATATTGTTTATATTTTATAATTGGAGTATATTTAATTTAAAATGCTAGATTTATTGAATTGTATCACTAGTTTTCAATTTTTTTAGTAATGAAGAAATTTTCATCCCACGTTTGAATTGTTCGTTGAATTGACATGGAATGACTCTTCTATTATTTTGTTACTTCTTATTGTTACTATCTGTAATTAATATCATTTCCTAACAATGGTACTTTAACATAATGCTCATATATTTGTCATATCCAAAACCAAGTTTTCCGTTGGGATATATGATAAAAATACGAACAAAGAATTAGCCATGAATCTCCCAATAAAATTCAGTATATACAGTGCCGAACATTTTCTGAGGCCTTCAAATATAGCCAATAGACTATATAAAAACCAAGAGGTAGTAATATTAACAGATTCCACTGCATTTTGCTATGCACTAAAAAATGTACATCTCCAAAACATCAAATCATATTTAATCTATCAAATAGTACAGGAAACCTGAAGCACGAATAACAACTTTAAAGTTCAGTGGATTCCAGGCCATGCGGGCTTGTACGGAAATGAACTTGAGGACAAATTGGCAAAAAAAGGACCAGCAAGAGAGAGAAATGCCAAACTTCCATTAAAAGAAGAGGAATATCACATAAGGAAACAGCAAATCAACGAGTGGCAAGAGAGGTATGCATCAACAAAGGGCAATGACCACTATGGCATATAACCAAAAGTAAGCCTACGACCATGATTTTCCCACGTCAACATAGCCATGAAGAGAAGAGAAATAGCAATGTTAACAAGATTAAGAATTAACCATGGCCGAACAAACCGTGGTTTGACCCCAATAAAAATCAACAAGGATGAAAAATTCATTGAAGACCCAATACACGTCATATCAAAATGCAAAAAATACGATAAAATCCGAAAAAAATACCCCAACATCTACGACTACAATAATTTTGTGCAAAAATTGACATCTTTAGACCATAACCTCATACGATCCATATGAAAATTCACAGAAGAAAGTACAATAAAATTCTAACCCCTACATAACAATACCAGGTGTGTAAATATGAAACCGGAATTCGCCAATGATAGGAGTTAGCAATCAATATAATCTTCTAACTAATCCGTCAGTGGTGTTATCTGCTTTTGCCTACATGTAATAAAGAGACCCAATTGATACCAACATCAGTTTCATTCTATAACCGTGTTTTTAGTGGCGTTGAACATGTCGACTTTTGTGCAAACAAAAAGTTTTTCCGTTTCCTTCTGAAAAAAATTGGAGCATTATCACATAGGATGCTTGTTGAAGCTTGCGGGGAGCATGCCCTAGACAAATCTCAATGTTTCAATTGGTTCAAAAAATTTAAAGATGGATTTCGATAAAAGAAACAAAGACCGTGGAAAACCACAAAAAAAAAAACTTTGAAAAAGCTTTATTCGGAAACGTTTGTTGGACAATTATTACATGTGACACCGTCTCCATTTGTTTGAAAGGCATGGAAAAGATCCAGAAGGTCGGAAAATGGGTACCTCACCAACTGAGTGACAGGCAGCAGGAAGCTCGAAAAACCTCATTGCAAATGCTGCTCGCCAGGTACAGAAAAAAAGTCATTTCATCATCAAATTGTGACTGGTGATGAAAAGTTAATTTACTTCGAGAACCCTAAGCGTAAAAAATCCTGGGTAACTCCTGGTGAACCATCGGCATCGCTTGGGGAGGAAGAAAATGCTCTGTGTCTGGTGTGATCAGATGGGTGTTACCTACTATGAGCTGCTGAAACCTGGGGAAACTGTTAATACGGAACGCTACCTACAACAGATGATATATTTGAATAAAGATTTGCGCAAAAAAGTCCCAAATATCAAGAAAGGACACACAAAGTGATCTTGCTCAGTTAATTTTTCCGTATAAACGAAAACTTAGTAAAAATGTGTATGACCGAAACGTTCAATAAAATAAGAATCTAATAATTTAGCTCTAGAATATGTCATTAGGGAGGTGATAAATAACGGAAAGGGTTTGAATCTGGGGGGAAATATATCCGTACTCGGCTACGCTGATGATTTGGTTATGCTTGGCGACGACGTGGAAACGATAGAACTAAATACAACACCATTGATGGAAGCCGGAAAAGAAGTATGGCTAGAAATAAATACTGAAAAAACAAAATATATGGTTAGCTGTAGAAGCGGTGACAATTTTGACGATATTGAAGTAGAAGAGGAAATATTCGAAGCTGTTGAGAAATTTAGTTATTTAGGATCTACTGTAACTAGAACAAACGAAATCGAAGAGGAAATTAAGGCTAGGTTAAAGGCGAAAAATACTTGTTATTTCTCAGTTGCAAAATTAGTTGGGTCACGCCTTTTATTCCGAAATTTAAAAATTAGGATTTACAAAACTATAATTCTTCCGACTGTTCTTACCGGGTGTGAAACATGGCCGCTTACAGTAAGGGATGGGAAACGCATTATGGTGTTTGAAAATAAAGTAGTGCGTAGAATATTCGGGTCGAAGAAGGATGAGTCTACAGGAGAATTTAGACGGCTACAAATTGCGGAATTGCGTGAGCTTTACCCGGTAAATGTAATCGAGTCTACAGCTGCGCGTCGGTTAAAGTGGGCATGCAAAATGACGAGTTTTAGTAGCGAACGAATTCCTGAAAGATTGATAAACGCTTTGCCGACTGGAAAACGTCCGAGGGGTAGGCCTAGGCGAAGGTGGGAAGATTCGGTGAAAGCAGATCTTGTGAATTTGGGATTGGACGGTGGTAGGTGGATAGAGGTATGTAGGGACCGATTGGTGGTGTCGGCGTCGGGCCTTCGGATCCGTTTAGCCTTATTGTATTGTATTGTAAACAAAAACAAAGGTACTTGATAGGAAACAAACCAACTAAAAAGCCCCCCCCTCAAAAAAAAGGCACCATCAGCACATTTTAATAATGATAAAGCTTACCTGATATTAAAGAACACCTAATTTTCATTAAACATTACGAGTTTGATCAAGATCGTTAAAAACTCTTTTAGTAAATAAAAAAAACACGTGAAAATGATACAACATGTACTAAGTAAAGTCCCCCCTCCGGTTGATCAATTTTGATGAAATTTTTACAGTCATATAAATAGATCAAATACTCAGTTGAGCTAGTCTGTTCACACACACACACACACACACACACACACACACACACACACACACACACACACACACACACACACACACACACACACACTCTCTCTCACAAACACACACACTCTCACAAACCCACACACACAGACACACACACAGACCATTTCGCGGTACTTGGATATTTGGACTCAGGTGACCTCAAAACGTGTATTTCCGTTGAAAACCAGTAGTAAGTGTACTTACCATATACTATATATTCCATATATAGGTAATTGAAAGTAAAATACATTTCTATCTGGCCACTCTACAAGACGTGGTAAGTTTTTTGAGTTTTCTGAAAAACGTGTTCATGTGGAACGAACGAGTTTTTGCACCTCACCTCCTCATATATAAGTAAGTTGAAGTAAAAATATTTCGAAAATAAGGCAAGACTCTCAAACTAATGGAATTTTAATTTTCTTTAAACTGGAATATCTCTAGAACGGGTTACAGGTAAAACCTGTTTTTTTTTAGCAGAATTTAAAACACAAGTATTTAAATCATAATTTAAACCATTTTGTCTAAAAGTGAAATAATTTTTTTTTTAAATGTTAATTCGGGGTGCGTAATAGTAGTGAGAACTTTTTGGTTTCTTAGGTACTGCTACACCCCTTACGAATATTTCCCAAATGTTTCAGACCATTTTCCCCAATATTTTCATGATTCTCTGCAGTATGAATGGAATTGGTGGGAACTGTACACGTATATGACCTCAAAAAACCGTGCTCTGCTCTCAGTGCCTCGGCAACGCTTCTAATAGCGAGGTTCCTCTGTAGTGAGTATGCGTATCTTAAGCTAGAGTCAGTATATGGTATTTTGGAATTACATGGGTATTAATAGTGAAAGTCAAAAAGAAAACAGAAATATTGTCTTGATAATAATAATTATAGTATTTGAAATAACCATTCAATATTAACCAATAAATACCTTGAAATAAACAGACCTATGTCTTGTATGGATCATTATCGGAGGATGGCATTTTACATCCATTTAAAAAAGTTTGCCATATTGCAATGTACCAGTTTGGAGGATGGACAAAAGAAGAGTGGGTATAATCCATTCTCTCAGCAAAAATCCTAGTATCAGTCCCACGTTTTCTAATATATTTTATCGCAATAAATAAATAATGGTGTAGGTTTTTATCCTTTGCACGAATAATTGATACTTAATAATGTCATTGCCAATATACAGTTAGTAAAAAAAGTCTGTGTACACCACATTAAAATTTTGCCCAGGACATCAAAGGAAATGAAGAAAACATTTTTTATATTATTTTATTTTAAACTGTAACTTTGAAAGAATTAAAATTCACTACCAAAAGAAAAATAAGAATAACCTTAAAGATAAGGTAAAGATAATTGCTAATAGAACTCCTGAACCATTACAAAACAAGTCTGTGTACATTATAATATTATAAACTCCTTAAAATACTGTACAATAATAAACAAACGTTTTCAATATAAACAAAAAGCTTTATTTTAGTCAGTTGTCTTTATAGTGGCCGTGATTTGCGAGTTTTTCTGTTACATTGCTAAAAATGGAAATTTGTGTAGAAATTAGAAAATTGATTATTAATTTAAGAATTGAGGGAAAATCTTTTAGAGAAATCGCAGAAATAATTAAGACAGTTAAAAGAACAGAGGATTAAAATTAAAAGACAGCATCCTACAGTTAAACGAATAATTAATCATTACCAAGAAACCAGTTATCTTCAAAGTAAACCTAGATCTGGGAGGCCCAAATAAATTTTGAGAAATCACAGGCCTGCCATTTTGCGATCTGTGAATGATAATCCTACAATGAGTGCACCACTGCGCTGCAACAAGATTACCAGCTTATAGTAACACCACAATAACAATGTTTTTACCAAAAAAAATATATATATTATTTTTTGAAATAATTAGTGTACACAGACTTTTTTTAATTTTGTATAAATAATTTTTATAAATGTCTTAAAACGTTGTTTATGAAATTTAAAATGTTTAAAAATGATCAAGTATTAAGGGTTAGTTTATAAAGAAAAAATTAAAAGAATAGTCTGTTATTTTTCCTTTTTTTCCTTGGCTAAAATTTGATTTTTGGCATGGTGTACATAGACTTTTTTTGCTAACTGTATATATATATATATTTTTTGTCAGAATTAGACCTTTTATCAGTGGTCTTCTTACAGAAATTCATGATGTTCGCAGTAGGAAAGAGCCTGGAGGGATAGCCCCTCAAGCTGCTGCAAGACATGGTCTCCAAGGTGTAGCGGCAGACTGCCCATGCTGCATATCTGCTTGAAGCAATTTGGCAGTGCCCGTCCTACCGAGAGCGTAAGCCGTTCCGGGTTCAAGAACAGTGACAAACTGGCTTCAAATTAAGGCCCTATCTCCACTGAAAAGGAACCTTTTGGCGGTTTATTTATCTCTGAAGAGCGAGCGGGAGTAAAAAGCCAATCTATTCAAGCCAATCAAGACACAACTGAAATAAAGGCGATGGGAGTTAGATAACATGACGGTTATATAACCTCTCAGAACAGGCCACGCCCATCAGCCGCTCTTCAGTACCTTTACCCTTATTTTGATAACAATATTTATAACCTATATTTGCAAATAATGGCCTAGATGAGAATAACAAGAATATATTTCAGCTATGAATATTTACTTATAATATAACACACCCTTGTTCTATGTAATATTTCATTTTCTTGCAAAAACTGAAATGCCTTGTTTTTTTTATGAAATTTCTTGAGCTAATTTCAAAAGACACATTTTTACTATCACTGAAATTACAAATTAAGGTTACCAATGTTTATAACCACTCCAGATTGTTGAAAGTAACTGTTTACTAAAAGTAACTGGATATCGCGTCGTGAAAGTAACAGGATGTGGTCTTCGCAAAAAGACCCAAATCATATAATAGGAAAGTAAGTTGAGGTGATGGTGTTAGTAGTTTGCACAGACCCCAACAGATAGTGACGCTCTGATACAGAAACAGTGATTCCTTCTGTGAAAGTATTCAACCCACGGGCTCTTGAATTTATTAGATAAATATTCAAAGTTAATATATATTCTTTAGTAAATACAGCTATTATACTATTATACTATAATACAGCTAATATTATTGATTGTCTGCTTTTAGGTCAAAAACTGACTAGGCTTAATGATGTTATTGGTGGCTTTATTTCTGCTGAGTGTTATATTGAGCCTTTTATGTTATTGGTTGTTCGGCTACTGGGATAGGAAGAATCTCTTCAATGTCAAATTCGAAATTACTTTCCATACGTTGTATAAAGTATTGATCAAGAAAGAACATCTCGGGGACATTTTTTCAGATATTTACAGGTATAACTGATGTAGATTGAAAATGTAAATTATGCAAATTACAAGATTTTTAAGTTAAAACTTATTCATTTTTAGGAGGTACAAAGGCTACGGTCTTATTGGATTTTATACGCTGTTTGAACCAATGTTACTCGTGACAGATCCGAAACTAGTGGAAACGGTCATTGTAAAAGATTTCAACAAGTTCCATGATACAATGATGGAGATGAAGAAGGACGTCAACCCCTTATTGTCAATGAATCCGCACGTCGCCAAAGGGATCAAAAAGTGAATAACCTTCACATCTACTATTGCATTAATACTATAACAAATGAGACTTGTTGGAACAAACTGTAGTATAGGAGAAACAAACTATGGGGCGAAATTTACACCTTCATGAAGGTTTGGTCTTAACTTTTTAGTAGTAGCAAGATTCGAGGTCTCCTGAGTCAGCCCAAATTGAGGGGAGGGGATTGAGAATTAATTTTGGCGCTGGTAGGTTGAGTGTTGATTCGTTTTTAATAGTATATGGGTGATTCTCAAACTACGGGCAAGTTTTACATTTTTTTTTTTCGAAATGTTTCAGTGTGGTTAAAAAAAAAAAATGTACATATATTTGGACCCATCCACAGCAAATCTAGCATAATAGCAGTTCATGATCATTGCTTGAAATTCAGATAATGTAATTTATAATTTCATTGCCACGGCAATGATTTCAGTTACGTACTTCAATGACTAATTGTAAAACTGTCTTAATTCCATTTATTGTTTAGTATATACCACATTTAATGCAGAATCGGATGATCGGATGCTCGTTCAAAACTGAAAACAACATAAATATTTAAATTATTTAAAACTGAAATAAGTATCCGACTCTTCGATGAATCAAATAGTTTAATTATTTCATTAACTGATTCATATTTTTGTGACTAATACACAAAAATGTATCCTTCTTTTTTAAATCACCATTACATTGAAAGGTTCAAATAAGCAAAAACTAGAATAGCTTAGTTTGTTTTAGTCGAAGAGACACATTTTTGTAAATATTTTACATCCTGTCCTGAAATTTTTTTTTCTTTCTTCCAATCTTGGTATGATGTAGAAATTTTCGTTATTTAAAAGCTGTTTTATATTATTTCATTATGTTGCCTTACAATAGTCATTGTCATGGGTAATAATTGGCCACGACAGAAAATATCCACGAGAATGAGGCGGGGAAAGCTCCACGAGAATGAATAAATGACATTTAAAAATTTTTCTTTTAAAAAGTATATGATTTACGAAAGAACCAATGTCATAATTTAATAGAGCGAGTTAAGGGAAAAAAGAAGAAAATATTTTTAAGCCGTAATTTCATAAAGAACATCGAAAAATTCTGGTCACGTGGATGAGGGCTTAAACATAAACTTCCATTTTCGATGAAAGAACACCCCGGCATGGGCCGAAATAGTGCAGAAGGTAATAAAAAGAGCTGAAATCTTACTCGACAGTATTGACATTATTTAAATTCTTTCTTTGGGTCACTTAATTCCCTCTTGGTTAGTGTACGATTCGATAATTCATCCGTCCACTCTAATGGCGTCATATCCCAGTGACAATTTTTAAGTATTTTTTATTAGTTTATCATTTACACCAAATAGTTGAAAATCGTGTTATTTTAATTCTCCTTCCGTTATATTACAATCAAGGTTATACATTTTTGTCAATTAATGAGTACTATAAACCAAAATATATATTATGTAAGAAAAATCGTTACTGGTGGCAGCCCACGACAATGACGAATAAGATAAAAAATCATCAGATTCGATCAGAAGAACATAGAAATATGTTATAATTTTCATTTCATCAGTCAGATATCTGCTGACAGAATATGTTTACATCTAAAAAAAAGAGGCCACAATGCCGGGTTTGGCTTTGAATATGGAGTGACAAGAAGTTGACCATAGTTTGAGAATCACCCATATATCATTCTGAATTAAATGATGTCCTTTTGTAGGTCAGAATAATAATAAATAATAATAAAGGCTTAGCGGACCCGAGGATTCGATGCCGATACCACAACTCGCAAGACATATTTATTTTCGATGGTTTCTGAGTCACTGAATCGTTTGAGACCATTCAAATAGCGATGCAGTCGGTGGTTTAAAGCATACCCCTGGCTACAATTGTAAAATCACATTTTGGAGATGAAAATATCTTTTACAACCTCATGGGACAAACAATCATTTCATATTTATCATTTTAAGTAAATCGGTATACATATTTATCAACGCGTGTATGTATACTTTAAATTAAATAATTTATTTTTTTAAGAAATAAGATTGGGCTCCGCCGGGAGTCGAACCCGGGTCTTCCGCCTGACATGCGCGGTATGCTAAGCACTGCACCACAGAGCTCGCTTCCAAGAAGAGCAAATCCTTCCTCTTCACTGATACCTCTCCCTCGATCTCGCACATTTTGTGAGTATTTACGGGTGATGGACAATTTTTGTCCAATTTTGGGCATTTTTAAATTATTCTAATCTATTTTTGTGGGTAACCACTGTGTTTTAAATTATTTTAAATAATCTATTTTTTGAAGAAAAATTGGCTCCGCTAGGAAGCGAGCTCTTTGGTGCAGTGGTTAGTATTCCGCGCATGTCACACGGAAGACCCGGGTTCGAGTCCCGGCGGAGCCAATCTTTTCTCTTCAAAAAAATAAATTATTTAAAATAATTTAAAATACGGTGGTTACCTACAAAAATATATTAAAATAATTTAAAAATTGACGATCGTCAAGAGATGCCCAAAATTGGACAAAAATTGTCCACCTCCCGTAAATACTCGCAAAACCTCGCGAGATCGAGGGAGAGGTATCAGTGAAGAGGAAGGATTGAAAACACGGTGGTTACCCACAAAAATAGATTAAATTTATGCTTTCAATATATACGTATAAGAGTGAGCCAGGGGATCAACACTTCAAAATAAACGATACTGAGTTTCTCTGAAATAAAAGAAAACATTTATTGTTCTTTATACAAACAGATTTTACAATAATAGGTTTTTTTAAAATTTAAATAACTTTATACAAATCATACCTGAAATAAAAGAAACGACATTAAAGTTTATTAATAAAACAATGTTAATCCCTCTCAAAAACAAGTAACGATGCAAGCTTCACAACCATCACTGCCACTCTTGAAACCCCATAGGTTGCCTTTGCTCATGTGCGGCATGTTCATATAAATTCAAATTAAAGAAATAGATTTTCTTTACATCTCCCCCCTTAAGGGAAAAAAAATACAAAAATCAAATTGCCCATTTTTGTATTTTTTCTTTGTTTACATAATCATAGGAACTGGAATAAGTTTTGTCATGTGAAAAAGATGTGATTCACATTTTTTTTGTCCGGTATCTATTTTGTACACAGATTTTGATATTTTTTTCAAAATTTTGAATGGTCCGATCCTCAATTCATCTAACTTCTTCCTATTTAATCTATTTCCATTTTCCACAAATACCATGTCTCCAACCTTGAATTCATAATCTTTCCTACTTTCATCAAACAGCTTTTTGTTATAGTTGTGTGATTTTATAGTATTTTGTAATGCAATTTTTCTATCTGTGAAAAGCTGATGTTGTGAATGTTGTTGATTTAATTCATCTGGTAAAATTGTAATATTTTTACCCTCTAATAAATATGATGGTGAAAATCCAGTAACTGTATGTTCAGATTCATTGTATTTTCTTGTACATTCATGTGCTATTGATGTCCATGCTAATTTTGTTTTTTTCTCATTTATTCGGCACCTTATTTTATTAACTAAAGTTTGATTTAATCTTTCATTAAGGCCATTAGAAAATGGTGCATTTAGAGCTGTGAAAACAATTGGTATATTTTTTTCTTCAAGAAACTGTTTAAACTCTTTTGAATTTATTCCAGGATATTGATCTGCCAATATCATACCAATGTTATAACTTTCGAGCACATTATTAATAAGCTTTATAAAATCATTTGAATTCTGGGTTTTTGACGTTAAAATATATGCATATCCTGTGAAGTGGTCAACCAAGAGGTGTAAATATTTTTTTGTTGATCTTGAACCACCAAACCCTCCAATCGTATCGATGGATATTATTTCAAAAGGGGATTTAGCTGGGCCTAAGTGAGACATCAGTCCAAATTTATCTTGTCCTCTAGATTTATTTTTAATGCAAATATAACAGCTTCTGCAGACTTTCTTTATGTTTTGCATCATGTTTACAGCTGTATAGAATGGAGTAATTTTATTTTGCATTTGTGTAACTCCTATATGGCAATAGTATTCATGAATATTTTTAATAAAACTTACACTAAAATTTTCTGATAAAATAATCTTCTCTTTTTTTCTAATTTTTTTATAATATATTCTTTGTTTGAGAATTAGTTTATGTTTATCTTTTTGTAGGTCTTCATTTTTTTCTTGATCGATTAGTATATCACCCAGTTTTATCAAGTATTCAAAACTGTAAATGACTTACCTATAAGCCAAAATTGCCAATATTTAACTGCCTCTTTTATTGCTAAGCATTCCAAATAAATAGCCTTCTTCCTTTTTTGGACCTTGTTCAGTTTTTTTGAAAAATATGCTACTGGTTTTTCTTCATTGTTTGGTTGTCGTTGCTTTAATATTGCTCCAACACCTTTTAAACTAGCATCTGTGTAAATGAATATAGGCAAATCTGGATCAAATATTTCCAAAACCGGTTGAGAACAAAGTAAGTTTTTTATTTTTTCAAAAGATTCTTGACATGCCTCTGTCCAAGTAAATTTTTCTCCTTTTCTCAGTAGGTTGTGTAGTGGATCTAATACTATTGCAATATTTGGTACATATTTATTATAAAAATTAATTTTCCCTAAAAACTGTCTGACATTTTTCTGAGTTTTTGGTACTGGAAAATCCTTTATTGATATTAAATTATCTTTTAATGGAGTTATGGAGTTATTTTTTATCACATGTCCCAAATATTTCACTGAATTTGATGCAAATGTGCATTTGGAGAATTTTAGTCTAAAACCTTCATCCATTATTGCTTGTAATAGTTGCTGTAAATGATTTATATGTTCGGAGAATGATTTTGAAAAAAACATAATATCGTCTATATAATTGACAGCAAAGGCTGTCAGTTTGTACTTCCTTATTATATTACTTAATATTCTTTGAAAAATTGCTGGTGAAGTCTTCAATCCAAACGGTAGACATGTCCATTGGAAATGTCCTTCTTGAGTAACAAATGCTGTTTTTTGGCGGTCTTCGATGCGTAAAGGAATTGACCAAAATGCAGAATTTATGTCTAAAGTTGAAAAGTATTTGCAATTTCTTGTTTTTACCATTAGGTCGTCAATTAATGGGAAAGGTTGTGATTGTGGAACAACAATCCTATTCAAATCTCGAAAATCTATACATAATCTGGATTTTTTGTTTTCTTCTTTTTTGTATGCCAGTGTCACTGGAGCAGTGAATTGGAGAGTACAGAGCAAATGGACTGTATGATTCTTCTATTAGGTTTTTCTTTAGTAACTTTGACACTTGTTCTTCTATTTCTTTTCTATCATCAATATTACACCTATATGGACTTTTACAACAGTATTTGTCAATCAATAGATCAATTCGGGCTTCATAATCTTTCACTGTACCTATATCATATTTATCTTTTGCAAATATTGAATTATATTGATCAATCAATTTATTAATTTCAGTTTTTTGCTGGAAATCTAAGTGATTCACAACAACATCAAAGTTAGTTATATTTATGTTTTCGTTAAAATTGATCATATATCCCATATCTATGTCTTCATTATTTTCAAGTTTAAGCTTTTCATCTTCTTCATCTTTCTTCTCTTTTAATTTTGAATTTTCATTTGTATTTGGAGAGTTCTCTTCTGCCATATGTTTTTCTGACAGCTCATGTAGATTTTGCTTAATTTTTAATTCTTCATCTTGAATTAATTTAAACTGTTTTATCATATCTAACCCAATCAGAAAATCATATTTAAAGTTTTCTTTATCAATTAGAAATATATTACATTATTTTTCTACTTCAAAAATTTTTACTTTCATAGTCACCTTACCAATAGTTTTTTTCACACCATTAATCGTTATCAAATTTGGACACTGTACATTACTTACTTTGCTATTTTTCAATTTTAATAATCTTGAGTTAATCAGGGAAACATTGGACCCTGAATCATATATTCCAAATATTTCTAGTGTATCATTTAACAGTAATCTGATTTTGATTAATGGTGGCACAATCAGTTTTTTTGGTCCATATCATTTAATTCGGTTTCTAGTTCTGAGTTGTTTGTGTATTTAATGTTTTCCTTTCTTTGTTCATTTTCTTTTGTTTTGAACCAACATGTAGATTCATTGTGGTATCGAATTCCTTTGTTCAATCTTTCACAAATTTTACAAGGTTTCTTCTTTTCAATTTTAATCTTACTATCAGAGCTTGTAGGTCTATTTTCTTTATCTAAATACTTTTTATCCATTAAATGTTCAAATTTACTAATTTCATTATAAAGATCCTCAGTTTCTTTTAATGCTTCTCTGTCAATTCTATTTAATACAAAGCTTGGCAGGCCTACAGCAATCAGATCAATTAATGTCCCTGTATCAATTGATCTTCTTACTTCTAGAAGAAGTCTCTCCTTTTTTAGGGCATAGTCTAGTAAGGGACCTGATTTATATTTAAACATCAATGCATAAGTAACTGGGTTCCACCCTTTGTTTCCAAAGGTTTCGCAAAATTTTTCTTTCCATTGGTGCCATTCGGAATTCAATGACAACTTGATTATCATAGAACTATACCAGTCTAGGCCAGTTTTATCAAGGAACAATCTCAGAATTTCTGTTTTTTTCTGATCAACTATATTAAAACGTTCACATTCTTTTTCAAAACTTCTTATCCATTGGTTAGGGTTTGAATTTCTAGAGGTGAACTTTTCTAGAACAAACTTTTCTGAAATATTCTTTAGGTTGTGGCATGATGAATCTTGTTTGTTTGTTTCAACTATTTTTTCTAGAATTTTAGTCAAGTTTTCTGAATTGCTCATGTCAGAAACAGTTTTCTTTTCTTCTGTAATTTCCTCTAAATAGTTATCTAAAAATTGTAAGTTTCCTGCATCGTCTAAATATGTGCTAACTAACTCTTTTGTCAACACAATCCAAACTTTTATTGATTGGTGTCTCTTTTTTAATGTGTTTTTTACCTTTCTAAAAGTCTCTGTATTCATAATATCTTCATGCAGTCTTACTTGTTGTATTTCTTGTGGTATACTGTAAGTTCGGTTTTCTTCGGTAGTAATAGTGACAACACAAATATTATTGGATTTTCCATCAGGAGATCCCTTTACACAAAACTCAAACTGCAGTTTTTCCATCATCTTGAGATAATACTAGAATGTCGTTTTATAAGAGTGAGCCAGGGGATCAACACTTCAAAATAAACGATACTGAGTTTCTCTGAAATAAAAGAAAACATTTATTGTTCTTTATACAAACAGATTTTACAATAATAGGTTTTTTTAACATTTAAATAACTTTATACAAATCATACCTGAAATAAAAGAAACGACATTAAAGTTTATTAATAAAACAATGTTAATCCCTCTCAAAAACAAGTAACGATGCAAGCTTCACAACCATCACTGCCACTCTTGAAACCCCATAGGTTGCCTTTGCGCATGTGCGGCATGTTCATATAAATTCAAATTAAAGAAATAGATTTTCTTTACATACGTTTATTTTCCTTCTTTTTTTTCGGTTCCCCTTCCTGGCCATATGGGACACGGGGGGTTACTCTAGAGGTGTAACCAACCTATACTAACCATGGTGGGTAGGTCGAGATTTATTCGGTGGGGCCTCTACGAAATAAAACCATATTTCGCAACCATCCCAGTGCGGATTCGAACATCACCGTTCGGCTCGAGCGCTCAGACACACTCGGCTATCCCGGCCTTTATTTTTATTTTACTCTTTTTACTTTCACTTACCTATATATGATATATATATATATATATACATGTATTACCTATATATGAAATATATAGGTAAGTGGAAGTATTGCGATCGTGAAAAATTTCGACATCCGGTTTTCAATGTAAATACATGTTTTGGGGTCCCCTGAGTCCAAATGACCAAGTCCCGCGAAAGGTCTGTGTGTGTGACTGTGTGTATGTGAACTAACTAGCCCAACAACTATAAACCGTGGGAACATGAAATTGGGTATGTAGTGTATGTATATGCCCGCGATGTGACAGCAAAAATTTCATCAAAATTGCTCAAAGGGAGGGGGTACTTTATTTAATAACTTTTGTATCATTTTCACGATTTTTTTTTATTTACTCAAAAACGGTTATTTTGATCAAACTGGGTATTTGATGTGTGGATATGCCAAACATATTATAGCCAATATTTCATTAAAATTGATTAACCGGAGGGGGGGGGGGGCTTTATTCAATAAATTTTGTATCATTTTCACGTGTTTTTTTTATTTACTCAAAAAAGGCTTTAACGATTTTGATGAATCTGGGTATTTGATGTATGCATATGCCAAGGATGTGATAGCCAATTTCACCAAAATTGGTCAAACGGAGAGGGCACTTTATTTCATAATTTTTTTCCAATTTTTACCTGTTTTTCAATTATCTCAAAAACGGAGTTAGCAATTTTTATCAAATTCGCCATGTTCAATGAAAATTAGGCGTTCTTTAATATCAGGTAAGCTTTTTTATTATTATTAAAATTTTCAGAGGGGGCTTAAATGGGGTAGGGGCCTTTTTTGTTTGTTTGTTTTATTGTTTCCTATAAAGTACCTTCGTTTTTTTTTATATGGAGAAATTAACTGTCTCTCGTTACGCCTAAAAATAAGAAATGGCTAAATATGAGATATGATAAAAATTAAGAAAACATATAGAGGAAAAAAAAAGAAAAATTATTCAGTCAACTCATAAAACACGTTGAGCCCACGCACGCGGAGTACGCCTTTAATGACAGAGCATTTTTCATAATTAAAGCCGTTCTGTTCATTTAATTGGCAATTAACAAAACGTATTAATTTCTAGTCTAAGTAGGTTTGTAAGTGAAAGTTGTGTGTTGCGCGCACGAACCAGATTTTTTTAATAATTTTTATTTTCATAATGAATATACGCCCACCTATCAGATTATTATATTTCTTAATTTGCTTGCAACTTTCTTATCGTGCCCCAACAATCGAGTCAACCTCACTGAAATTCTTATTTGTTGCAATTAATATAAATAATAATAAATTTTAGATGGAAAGATCTTCGAAGTATCCAAGCATCGAATACGACCTCAGTGAGGTTAAAGGAACTTCTACCCATCATGTACAGAGTAGCTCAAAATATGGTCAATTACTTGTCGGATAAGAAAATGGAACCAATCGCGGTATGGATTCATCAAATATTTTACAATTACATTACAAACCATAAATAATTACATCGTAAATTTTTTTGACATAGGCTAAGCAGTTGTCGTTCCTGTACACAATGAAAAATGCATGTTTATGCGGCTTCGGTATAGAATGTCACGCCTTTAACGACCCTGAAAACCATTTGGTCAAGTATTCTGAAAAAATGTTCAATCCTTCACCGTTCACGATGTTCTGTCACTTCTTATTGCCTAGGATTGCCAACGTTCTCAAACTTAGGTAAATTTATATTAGTATAATAATCTTCTAGCAGTTATTTCTAAAAAGAGTTTTGTTGTCAGAACGCCATAAATTTTAAAGGTGCCTTTACACTTTGCGAACCTCACCTTCGAACACCCTACCGTAACAGTGTTTGTCTATGACACGAACACGAAGAGGTACTATATCTGTTTGCCTGTGTGTTCGTGGACAGCGCTAGCCTCGCTTTTGAGTTAGTAAGATAAGTTTCTAGACCTTCTTTTAGCATTTTTCTGACGTTGCTTTTATCCATAATAAGATAGAGCAAAAGTCAGAACAGCAGCTAGTTCCAAGTAGAGATGCGACATCGAAGGAAAACATCGATGTTTTGAACATCGATGTTTTTCGACATAGATGTTTTTTAATTTATACATTCTTTAAACGTTAAAATATTAGTCTCCAAAAGTATTTAAATCGATGCTGAAGTGTAAAGCATGTTTATTTTTTCACAATTAATTTATAAAAACATCGATGTTTTCGACATTGTTGGTTTTTCATATTCATATATTAAAGATTCAAATTTTAGGACACAAACATATTCATACATTGATGTCGTTTCCATATCATATACAGAGAATCGTATTTCTGGTGAGTATTTTAAAAGAATTTGCGACCAGCTGCATTAAATAAGTAATTCAATTATGATACTATGATTTTGCGTTTTCATATTATATTAACTTATTTGAAGTTGAAATTTTTACAGAAACAAGAGAGGGTAGGAAGAACAGAGGTAATATATCAAGTATAATGTCAAACATCGATGTTAAAACATACTTGTTTTTGTCTAAAACATCGATGTCATAACCGATTTGTTTTTGTCGAAAAAATCGATGTTAAATACAACATTGTAACTGTTAAAAAATCTATGTTAAGATCATATAATATTGTTTTTTGTTATTTGTTTTAACATCGATATTTTGGACAAAACAAGTATACTTTAACATTGATGTTTTGACAATGACATCGATGTTTTAGAGAAAAACAAATATGTTTTAGAAACAATATACATATATGCTCTAAACATACATGTCTTAGCTATGACAAAGATGTTTTTAACATCGATATTTTAACAATAACAAAGTTGTATTTAACATCGAGATGTTAAAACATATTTGTTTAAGTCCACAAATCGATGTTGAAAACAAGTTTGTTATGGTTACAAAATCAATGTTAAAAACAACTTTGTTATAGCGAAAACATCGATGTTAACAGCATATACATTGTTCTTGTTTTTCCAAAACATCGACGTTAAAACTTATTTATTTTTGTCCGAAAAATCGATGTTGAAAACTACTTTTTATTGTTAAAACATGGACGTTATATTTATTGTTAAAACATCGGCGTTAAAAATAACTTTTCATTGTTAAAACATCGATGTTGAAAACATCTTTGGTATAGTTAGAACATCGATGTTAAGAGCATATATATTGTAGTTTTTTGTCCAAAACATTGATGTTAAAACATATTTGTAATTGTCCAAAACATCGAAGTTAAAAACATTTTGTTATAGTTAATATTCTTTCGTTTCTATGCAAATGGCTGTTCGTAGTACGCCGGTACGGCAAGGTTCGGGGGATTACAGCCTGAAAAGGTGAGGTTCGCTCAGTGTAAAGGCACCTTTACTTTTTTGGTAACCCATCGATGGTTGAGGAGCACCCTTCAGCTTCAGGTGGAATAAATAGTCACAAAGACAAGGCCAAGGGAAGAGTAATGAATAAAAGAATACTTTTTTTGAGCAAAACTAAAAAATGTCGATTTTTAGTTGTTTATTTAAGTGCAAAGGAGAAATTAGTCCCCACGTTGTTCCCTATAATATGAAAAAAGAACCATACAAACAGGACTTTCAGTTATGAAGTTATATTCTTTTGAATCCTGTTATACTTTACAAAGAAAAAATAAAATAAATCTTATTTTAAACGACAGGATGATTAATAGTCAGGATTTTTATTTTTATCTTTTTTTATTTTGCAAAGCCAGGGTTTCGATCACTACATGTGAATCTTCATCAGGGCTTGAAAGAAGACAAATATATGAGCAACATGTGAAGTATCATTGCTGGAAGAGGAGATTAATTACAGATAGTAATAATAAGAAGTAACACGGGGTCACCTGTGGTGTAGTGGTTAGCATGGCAGCCTACAATACTAAAGGGCGCAGGTTCGCGCCCCGTGGTGGCCCTATGATTTTTTAATGGGAGTAAACCTTTACTCCCTTACTCACATTAAAAAATCCTTGGCTATGCCGCCCCTCGGATTGGACGTAAAATGGAGGTCCCGAGCCTATGCGATGTTAGGTTCTTGTTAAAGATCCCTACCCTAATTATACCTGGATAGGCAATATTTAGGACTTTCACTGTAGCATCGTCCGATTAGCCTTAGTGGCATAAAGTGACGTTAAACAAACAAACAATAAGAAGTAACATAATCCAGTTGAGGATATGAGGAATAATGATAGAAGTTGACAATTAAATGTTTATCATGTAATTATTGATTATAGATAGTAACAACCATGAGAAACAGAATAATGGAGAACAAATCCAACAGATGGTATATTTACAGGATACGGATACTTTACAAAAATGATAATCATAAACTAACCCCTACCACCTCTCACCTTATTTTTACCCCCAGTCTCTGTATTACGCTGGACTCAGAAGGTAAATATCAGGTTTTATTTTATCTCGCTAACCAGCCACATATCTTAATATTCATGTATAATTTTACAATCTGTTCTATAATTATCAATTTTGTAAAGTATCCACGTTATGTAAGCATACCATCAGCTGGACTTGTTTTCCATTAGTCTGTTACTCCTAGTTGTTACAATCTATAATTAATAGTTAAATGTTTATACGAAGATTGTATAATTTAGACAAAGTAAAACATCGACCTGGCCCCTTGTAAAGTAAAACATTGGCCTGTGAAGTATAACAGGATTCAAAAGGCTTTAACTTTATAACTGAAAATCCTATTCGTATGGTTCTTTTTTCATTTTATAGGGAACAACATGAGGACTAATTTCTCTTTTGCACATAAATAAACATCTAAAAATCAACATTTTTTAGTTTTGCTCAAATAAAATATTCTTTTATTCATTACTCTTCCCTTGGCCTTGTCTTTGTGACTATTTATTCCACCTGAAGCGGAAGGGTGCTCCTTCACCATCCATGGGGTATCGACGAGGCCTGCCAGCGACCACTGACAATACAGCATATCATAGAAGAATGCCCGTCGCTACAGCGTGCTTTCGAAAGAAATAGGGTGCCCCGTCGAAGAGAGCTAGCACTAAGTGATTCGAAAGAAACAATCGATGGCGTCATGAAACTATTAAAAGAGATAAAAATATTTCATAAAATTTAAAAAATATGCAGAACATGAAGAAATCAAATTCATAGCTTAAAAGACAATCAAGTGTTGAAGTCCAAAGGGCGTAATGACCTTGAAGTTGATCGCCCACTAAAACCAATACCCTACCCTCGACAATATAAATCGAAAATAGTATTTGAGGCGTTTGCTATCAAAACCAGCTCATTCCATTTTTGGAAATTTTACAGGAGAGACAAAAAACTTCTCACGTCCATAGTACTAAAGCTAAATTTTTTTAATTTTCTAATTGTAGGTATAACCGCCTAGAATTTGATTAGTTTTTCATTTTTATTCCAGGTGCATTATCTTAGGCGTAATTAAACTAATTAGGTTGGATTGAGCTGATTTTGATGCGAAAACAAGATTTTTCATGTTGTTTTTTCCAGTTTTCAATGTGTGAAATTGGTGTTTTCCAGTTTACCAGTTAATGTTTGTGTCTTTACGAGTTTTAAATAAATTACATCCACTTAACGATATGAAAATTAGCAGCTGAGACGTAAACTGTGGTAAAATGTGAAAAAAGCCATAAATTACAACGCCAAACGGAACAGAATGTTTTTTTTTATTTTTTAAAGAAAAATATTTGTAAATAAAATGCAGAAAGCAAGGAGAGAAAGGAAAAAGAAGGCTCGTTATTTAAATGAAATTGATGTCGTCGTAATACATCGGCTCACATTCTTGGTTTTCTTCTGATGGCCCTCCTTCCTGGAATGAGCAGGATTTGAGCTATATCCCTTCGTCAGGTTATGAAGGACCCTCTAAACTTTCAAAAAATGCAAAAAAGTGGATTTCATAAAAATATGAAATGAGCTGGTTTTGATGCGAAAACAAGATTTTTCATGTTGTTTTTTCCAGTTTTCAATGTGTGAAATTGGTGTTTTCCAGTTTACCAGTTAATGTTTGTGTCTTTACGAGTTTTAAATAAATTACATCCACTTAACGATATAAAAATTAGCAGCTGAGACGTAAACTGTGGTAAAATGTGAAAAAAGCCATAAATTACAACGCCAAACGGAACAGAATGTTTTTTTTTATTTTTTAAAGAAAAATATTTGTAAATAAAATGCAGAAAGCAAGGAGAGAAAGGAAAAAGAAGGCTCGTTATTTAAATGAAATTGATGTCGTCGTAATACATCGGCTCACATTCTTGGTTTTCTTCTGATGGCCTTCCTTCCTGGAATGAGCTGGATTTGAGCTATATCCCTTCGTCAGGTTATGAAGGACCCTCTAAACTTTCAAAAAATGCAAAAAAGTGGATTTCATAAAAATATGGAATGAGCTGGTTTTGATAGCAAACGCCTCATTTAATAAGTTCGCTCAGCCTCCACTGGCTTTAAAACCAGTGATGCGGCTGAGAGGGAAGCGCGGGAACCTCTTGAGGCTTGCTTTTCCCTCCTCCGTAGAGGGAAAAGCCTGCCTCCGGGTTCTCCAGCCTGATTGTAAATAGTGTATGAATGTGATTAAGATGTTTTTTTTTTCTTTACTTGAGCTTTTATTTTTATTTCTTTGTATATTTATATTTGTAAATATTGTATGAATGTGCTCAATTAGCACTATTACCAATGTCTCGTATGACTGTCACACAATCTCGTATCAACTACCTGATCGAAGCCTCGTACTTTATTTGAATTATCTTATGATTATTACTGTTAATAACTAAATGCACTATTGTTTTGTTTTTATTCTCAGAATTTTATCAGAAGATGGAGAGGAGTTCTTAAAATCATTCTTTCAAAAAATTGTGGAGTGCAGATACAATTCAAACTCAGATAAAAACGACTTCATCGACTACCTCTTGAAATTAAACACAAAATTTAAAGAAGAAAATAAACCAGGTTGATTTATGTTTAATTATAATACTTATTATTATTTGCTAAGAACCTAAATAAATAAATTTAGGATTCCTTACGTAAGTCAAACAGAACAAGGATCAACATCGATAGACTAATCTCAAATTCAAATATTTTGAATTTACTAGTTTATTTTAAATAATTTATTTTTGAAGAGAAAAGATTTGGCTCCGCCGGGAATCGAACCCGGGTCTTCCGCGTGACATGCGCGGTATGCTTATCCATTACACCACGGAGTCGCTTTCCGTGGTGTAATGGATAAGCATACCGCGCATGTCACGCGGAAGACCCGGGTTCGATTCACGGCGGGGCCAAATCTTTTCTCTTCAAAAATAAATTATTTAAAATAATTTAAAAACAAGAGTGGTCATCCCCGATAATGATTAAATTAATATTACTAGTTTATAAATAAAAAAATATTAAATTTTATTGCAGTCCTGATTACATATTAAAAATCATGGGAAATAAAAAATTAATGTATGTGTCAACTTTAAAACCATAAATGTCAACTTTCCAAACCTTTACATTTTGATGTGTCAACTATTGGTTCATGTTAGAAGTTTCTAAGAAATCATTGTTTATAAAAACCGTAAATGTAGACCATAGGATATTGCATTCCTATTTTTCGAGAGGGATTGGTCTAACTAAATTCATAACAAAACCTATCCTAACATCAATAGGTGCCTTTACACATACACGCTTTCCGCACGGAAAGAGGCCCAAACGGGAAAGAGCGAGGGAAAGAGTGTATGTGTAAATGTGACATTTGGAGTGTGGGATTGTGCTCGCTCTTTCCCGCACGCAATCCTGTGGGCCGCATAAAATAGTATTAAAACATCTTCCGAGATTCTCGGCGGGATAAAACGGCGTTTTAGGGCTACAGTAACCGCATAACAAATTTAATTTTTCTTTCTCGTTATAATAGTCTAGGCAACGGCACGTGCCCTCGCTCAGTGGTCCAAAAAAAACTGAAAATGTGAAAAAAACCTAATATCTATTATAATTACTTTGTTAGCGGCATGGAACCAGCCGTGTATGGATTTTTTGAGGTGCCGAATCTAATGAAATCAAAGTCATTGCAATGGGACCATCAGATAAAGCCCTAATTTGAGGTAAAAAAGTCAAAAATTCGTGTTTGGTATAGTCGTATGTTTTTTGATATGCTGAATCTAATGAAATCAATATTAACGAAATCAGAGCATCAGAACAAGTTAAAATTTGACGTGGAAAATAAAAAAATTGTATAGATAATTTTTTTATTTAACATTTTAATGTACAATAATACGAATAGGATATAATTATTTAATTGTGTTTAAGTAAATTGTATGCTTCGTAGGTTAGCTCTTTTTTCTTTTATACTTGTGTACTGGTCTTATATCCGTAATGTAAGGGTCGCTTGTTACAAAAACTTGGAGGAAAACATCTTTATTTGTTGTGACTCGAGATATCTTCCTGGAATGATGTTCTCTGTACTATAATTTTTGTTCCTACTCTCTATGCCCATCTTCTGAGAGGGAACCGATAAAAAGAGCTGCATGCTCAATCATGTCTGCTCCATGGAAAAGAATTTTTTGGACGGTCGATGGAAGATAGTACCACCAGCCACTCGCACCGTAGCTAAAGCTTTAAATCCTTATAAATACCAAAGTTGGCCGAAGTTGGCGATGAAAATTTTATCACATTTCCTCTACTACCTACACTTACATATTAAACCATTGCGACCATAACGCACCGTAACGCAAACTTTTTATAAACCAACAAAGTCAAAAAATTATACTTATTTCCGCAACGATTTCAAAAATTAATTTCTTCTCTAACTATTGATATTGTAGCACTTATGTGGGTAACAAATATTTATTTAAAAAAAATATAAAGTTATCAGTGCCAACGAATTAACAAAACTTAAACGCTTGAGCAGGTTACAAAAATGATAATTTTATTATCTTACTCGTTCATTCACTTGCTCCTTATATATAATCGTTAATGGTCAGGCCTGAAATGTTCCAGAACAATGTGGTCAGTTCTACACCCCCGTGTACTAGGCGACGGAAAGATCTAGATCCAAACAGTTCGTTCCAACCGCTTGTTTTGTTCCAACAAACGGTCTGGGAGTTTGCGCCATATGTTTTTTTTATTAGCTTATCTTTATACCGTTACAATATTTTTTGAACATATTTTGCCCATAACAGAGCACATATAGATGACACACTGCTGAAGTATTGGGGAATATTTAACTGTCAATCTTACACAGAGTAAAATAAATTTTTATGTTGATAGAAAAGTACGATTTTTTCAATAATTAAAAAGTTCAATTTTACTGGTAGATACACATTTTAATTTTGAACTGGTTAAAAAATGTATTCTTACCATTGTTCTACAAGTATCTAAGTACTCGAAAACTAAGAAAAAATTAGGTTTGGGCCACTTTCATTTATGGTTTTTTTTCCTTGGTTGGACCACTGTGCCTCGCCTCTCAAATGTGGAAACTTGTCAGTTTCTTCTTCCTACACCCAAAGTTTAGGGTTTCTTTGAAATATCAAACTCTAACGCTCTGCCACCTGCAGTTGGCCCATTCTTCAAAAGAGCTTTCTCTCAGAGACTGCCATATTCTCTCACGGTTGGGTTGTCCTGATCCACCACAAGTCTTTCCGCACATTCAGCTATCTCCGCTCCATAATCAAATGTAGATTGGAAAGGGCGTCCGACACATTTGACAGGCGGCGGGCAATAGAGTAATGCTGCAAAGGAGCTTGGCAGCGGATGAGCCCTAGTCCTCGATACCATCTCGGTGCATAGAACATCACCGTAATGGTCCTGGCCGGTAGCCCGATAATGGTATTAATACTCCTACGGATATTAACATCTATGAATTCCAATACAACAAGACTCATCTTAGTAAGGGGTGCCGTCTGGAGAGGGTAGGTATGTCCCGGGAACAAATACTAGTTGACAATGCTGACCTTTTTTTCCTGCTTAAGAAGGTTGGCACTCACAAGTTCATCCAAGTTTTTATTCAGGTTCGTCATTAAATAAGAGCTCTCGTGACAATGTGGATCAAATATTTAATGGTTTCATTTGCATTATTGCTTTTGATGACATCCCCATTCTCAAGAGAGAGCGTATTTGGCTACAGCTCTCCTTTTTCAATAATAAGGCCCATGCTTTTCTGTGAACCAATTTCCACGAGAAACCTTTGCCTACCATGCCTTACCCTAGGCGTGCCCAGTAACAACCTGGTCGTCCCCGAAGCTTGTGAGAATCATTCTTGGTCTCAATTTAGGTTGTATCTGAATCTCTTTGAAATTTTCTGGATCACCCAGGTCGAGGTAGATGTGATCTATGGCCAGGTTGAATAGCGAAGGCGACAAGGGTCCGCTTTGGGTGTACTCCACGAAGTACGTTGATTCGGCTTGTTGAATGGGGTCTTGCACTAATATTGATTTGGTTAGATCTGAGGATAGCTGCAATCACGTTTTAAAGGTCCGGTGACAAGGTGAGCTCACAATGTGGTCATGGCAACGTTGTGAAAAGCGCGAACGTCGAGGAACACCACCGCGCAATCACTTTTCTTTTCTTTTGCATCTTTTATGATCGCGTGGGGTCCAAGTGCTGATGACCGAGGGAGGACTGAGGAAAAAATTTAAAATCATTACTTTCATTGAAAAAGTTTTCAACATACAATACCTCAAAAATAAAACGTATGAACTCACATATTGGCGCTACAGTCCGTGTATTTATTTAACTCAATTTATGCATATTTTCCTCTAGAGGTCTTCTTTGAAATTCCATAATCGGCTATAATCTCACTCCAACACTAAACACAACAGTATTAGCAATGTGAAGAATCGATTTTTTTCCGATATTCAATATTTTTATCACCGATACCATCTGCTTCGATATTATCAACTATCGATATCGTTCCTTCTTATTCACACCTCTTGTTAATTATAAAATTAAAATTAAAACTAGCGTTTTCAGAAAGCTCGAAGGATTCTATATATCCTGTATAAAAAAAATATTTATCTTGATATTACCCTTAGATAGTAGAATTGTAAAGCGTACGGAGGTTATAGAAATAAACCTGGTGCACCGCAGCAATTCGATGGTGCGTAATGATATTTGCATTCCACAAAGATTTATTTAAAACAAAAATAAAATAAATAAAAATTTATTTTTTCTTCAGGAAGTTAAAAAAAAAGTTTGCTTTTCATTTTGGTCCGAAATGAAAGGTCAATATATGAATATTTTATGAGGCCTACCTGCTTATAATTTTTGGAACCTTCCTTCATTAACATAGTGGTCTTCTCAGTCTTCTTCTAATTGAAGATTAATACTCAAGAAATGAATGAATTCGCAAGGATTTGGGAGTACAAGCAGTGTGAGACATCATGGAAGAGAGGCAATTAAAGTGGAACATCCATATTTTACATGTTTATATACTGATACACGTCATTTAGTTATATTCTATTTCTTTTACTGCAAACTACTGAAATACTGCAGATTCTTTTTTCAAAATCTTTGCGTTTCTAGCTTTTGCAAGTGACCAAGTGCAAGACCAAGCATGAGAGCCAAATCCAAGCTAGGAATAAGCCTGACGGGATCCCGTAAGGAAGCAACCGTAAGAGGAAACATGGACCCGAGACCTGCAGAAAATCGAATAAAACCAACTCAAGTGGGATGGGCATGTATTGCGAATGGTTCGGCCACGCTACTCACAAACATAGAGAGTAGCATGGCACTCTCGTAGATGGAGTCGATGGGAGGTAGCCGCAGGGAAGATTAATGAAGATCTGGGAAGAAAGAATTTCAAAAGACTTTGACAGGAGAGGAACGGACTGGAGGAGGAGAAGCTGGCTCAGGACAGAGACACCAAGGGTCAGGCTCTGTAAGGCGGTGCCTTCATTGTGGGGAGGTACAAAAACTGATTTGTACAAAAGCTGATCAAATTTCTTCTTTCCCCTTTCTTTGATATCCGTCTCCTGCTTTATTGGATCATTAAAATGTTTCATGAATCCAGAATACATAAGGCGAACCGTGCAGAATCCGTCGCATGCAGAGTTAGTATAAGCCCAATGGAAGATAATTCTTTAATAAAAAGTAAAAAAAATACGCAATTATGAGTTCGATCAGTGTTCAGTTGTAGGAGTGTTACGGCGCTGAAGATATGAAAAATTCAAAGTGTAGAAACAATAAATTCAAATGATAAAAACTTTTGACCAACAATAGTTACAATAACAATGCCGCCGAAATATGTCAGTTTAGTAAGACTGGAACTATCTTTATAATATCATAAGAATAGAAGTATACAGATTTTTATAGGATGTAGAAAAATAAAATATGGAGGTACCGGTGGCAAAGTTGGGTTAAAGCGTGGTAGGCTAACGAGAGTGTCGAAACCCAGAGTGTAAAAGAACAGCTAATAAGCGGTTTTTTGTTCGCCGATTCGCCACCAGGCAGCGCTAGTGTCGGCGCTAATGTAGCGGCGGGAGTCGACGAACGCCACCCCCGCGAGTATGTGTGACCCGTCAGCCTACTGGACCTGACTCACATCTGGATCGCATTTTTTGATTCGCCACTAGGCAGCGCTAGTGTCGGCGCTACTGTAGCGGCGGGAGTCGACGAACGCCACCCCCGCGAGTATGTGTGACCCGTCAGCCTACTGGACCTGACTCACATCTGGATCGCATTTTTTGATTCGCCACTAGGCAGCGCTAGTGTCGGCGCTAATGTAGCGGCGGGAGTCGACGAACGCCACCCCCGCGAGTATGTGTGACCCGTCAGCCTACTGGACCTGACTCACATCTGGATCGCATTTTTTGATTCGCCACTAGGCAGCGCTAGTGTCGGCGCTAATGTAGCGGCGGGAGTCGACGAACGCCACCCCCACGAGTATGTGTGACCCGTCAGCCTACTGGACCTGACTCACATCTGGATCGCATTTTTTGATTCGCCACTAGGCAGCGCTAGTGTCGGCGCTAATGTAGCGGCGGGAGTCGACGAACGCCACCCCCGCGAGTATGTGTGACCCGTCAGCCTACTGGACCTGACTCACATCTGGATCGCATTTTTTGATTCGCCACTAGGCAGCGCTAGTGTCGGCGCTAATGTAGCGGCGGGAGTCGACGAACGCCACCCCCGCGAGTATGTGTGACCCGTCAGCCTACTGGACCTGACTCACATCTGGATCGCATTTTTTGATTCGCCACTAGGCAGCGCTAGTGTCGGCGCTAATGTAGCGGCGGGAGTCGACGAACGCCACCCCCGCGAGTATGTGTGACCCGTCAGCCTACTGGACCTGACTCACATCTGGATCGCATTTTTTGATTCACCACTAGGCAGCGCTAATGTCGGCGCTAATGTAGCGGCGGGAGTCGACGAACGCCGCCCCCGCGAGTATGTGTGACCCGTCAGCCTACTGGACCTGACTCACATCTGGATCGCATTTTTTGATTCGCCACTAGGCAGCGCTAGTGTCGGCGCTAATGTAGCGGCGGGAGTCGACGAACGCCACCCCCGCGAGTATGTGTGACCCGTCAGCCTACTGGACCTGACTCACATCTGGATCGCATTTTTTGATTCGCCACTAGGCAGCGCTAGTGTCGGCGCTAATGTAGCGGCGGGAGTCGACGAACGCCACCCCCGCGAGTATGTGTGACCCGTCAGCCTACTGGACCTGACTCACATCTGGATCTTTTTGGTTCAATGAAAATCTCGGGGCCTGCTGATTCTGAGTTGCCATAATTCTTGTACCTCGACCAGTTTGTGTTCTTGAAACAGAAAGAGATGACGCCATCACTGGTAAAGACAGTGACAAATTTGCCCTAATGGGATTGGTTATAAAGCTGCCGCTGAACCAAGGTGCTCTCAGGTGGGTTTTGGGCTACCCCCTCCAGGCTGCCTGAGCTAAAGTAAGCAACATAAATGTCTGTAAGAAGACCACACTGTGCAGCCAAACGCGCCAAGCGAAATACCCGATTACTAATAATACTGTCAGCCACCTTGAATTAGGTAAGTCTAAAATGCAATATCATAAATAGCTCATACCACCTTATCTCAGACATAAAGGTGAAATCTGGGCCATGCTGCTCACACATTCCAGTCAGCAACATAAATGATGTTTCTGCGTAGTTCTGTAGTAGGGCTGAAAGCTAGGAGGGATCGCATTTAAAGAAATAAAGAAATCACAATTTCAGGGAGCAGCTGTTATTTTTCACGTATCCAAAATGATGTCCGGAAAATGTTTAGCTGATCTAAATAGGTAGAAGTGCACTATAAAAAAGTCGGAATTTCGGATTTCCTTCACACGGGGGTCCCATTGTATGTTATCTGGGACTATTTTTAAAAAAAAAAAATCTGGTGCGATGCGCGCAACACACAACTTTCACTTACGAACTTACTTAGATTAGAAATCGACGTGTTTCGATAATATGTAAACGCCAATCCTCAACTTCACACATTTTTCCAAATTTATAAGTATACAAATGTAAGTATATACATATTTGTATATCTCTATAAGTTATAGAGTATCAGTATAGCAAAATTTGGTATTCCTTAGCACTTTTCGATTCATTATTGCTAATTTATTTATGAAGGGACTAATTTCATCAACAGTCGAGTTTTTTTTACTGCTTGCTTGTTTTTTACTACGAATTGCTTTTTGCAAATACATCGTGAAGGTGAATCGATAGGTGTATTTACGTCTCTTATGCCTTTCTGGAAATCAAGATTTGTATTGTTGTATTGTATTGTTTTCAAAAATTTATTATGAAACAAAAGTTTCTAGACTAAAATATACCTAAATTAATTATAGACTATTATCTGATACCATATTTTTACACACCTGCGATGCTTTAAAAATTTGAGTAAAATTGATCTTTTTATTAATAAATAAAAGTTTTTATTTTCATGATACGGTTAATAAAATTTTGGCTGACATATATATGTCAGCAATATATATAGCAATATATATATATATACATCAAATACCAAGTTTGATCAAAATCGTTAAAGCCGTTTTTGAGTAAAAAAAAAAACACGTGAAAATGGGACAAAATTTATTAAGTAAAGTGCCCCCTCCAATTGATCAATTTCGATGAAATTTTGACTGTCGCATCGCTGGCATATAAATACACCAAATACCGAGTTTAATCAAAATCGTTAGAGCCGTTTTTGAGAAAATCGAGAAAAACGTAAACAATAGAAAAATTCTTTAAATAAGAGTATAGTACCCCCTCCGTTTGACCAATTTTGATGAAATTTTGATGTGATTTTTGCTGTCACATCGCGGGCATATACATACACCAAATACCCAATTTCAGTAATGTACGACCTATAATTTTTGAGCTAGTCTGTTCACACACACACACACACACACACACACACACACACACACACACACACACACACACACACACACACACACACACACACACACAGACACACAGACCATTTCGCGGGACTTGGTTATTTGGACTCAGGGGACCCCAAAAGGTGTATTTCCGTTGAAAACCGGAAGTCGAAATTTTTCACGATCGCAATACTTCCACTTACTATATATTATATAGGTAGGTGAAAGTAAAAGTTCATTTCGTATTTTAGTGGCAGGTGGGGGGGGGGGGATTAGGAAATAGTTAAGTTTGCCGATTTCTTTTACACGGAAATCCATTATTAAGTTATCGGCGACGATGTTTTTGAAATGAATACTTATTTTGTATTTTGGCAGCGGGAGGGGGGTGGGGGGAGACTAGAAATGCCTCCCCCCTCCCCAATGTAATACAAAATAAACATGTTTATCAAAAATACTGCCAAAATTGGATCCACGTCGAAATCGAATAACATAATGAATATTTTTTTCAAAAATAATATATAAATAATTTTTTTTTTTGTTCGGTACCCCTACCTGGCCATGTGTGGCATACGGGGGGTTATTCTACAGGTGTAACCAACCTATTCTAACCATGGTGGGAGGGTCGAGATTTATTCCGTGGGGCCTCCACGAAATAAAAGTCAACCCTCCCAGGGCGGATTCGAACCGCCGCCGTTCGGCTCGAGCGTGCAACAACGGGTCGCGCTCCTACACGCTCGGCTATCCCGGCCCCGTATATATAAATAATTATTGAATTCTTTTCAAAAACAACGTCCCTGATAACTATTTTCTAATGCCCCCCCCCCCCCTACGCTACTAAAATACAAAATGAATATTTTATTCAAAAACAACAGCCCCGATGACATAAAATTGGACACCCGTGGGAAAGAAATCCGTAATTCTAACTTTTATTTTTGCATCCCCCCCCCCCAACCACTAATATACAAAATGAATATTTTCTTTTAAAAAACCGTCCCTGATAACTTAATATTGGATCTCCGTATGAAAAAAATCGGAACATCAAATACAAAATGAATATTTTTAAAAAAATAACGTCCCCGATAACTTATTATTGGATCTCCGTATGAAAGAAATCGGGACATCTAACTATATTCTAATGCCCCCTCCACCTACGCTACTAAAATACAAAATGAATATTTTCTTCAAAAACAACAGCCCCGATGACATAAAATTGGACACCCGTGTGAAAAAAATCCGGAATTCTAACTTTTATTTTGTGCATCCCCCCTCCACAACCACTAATATACAAAATGATTTTTTTTAAAAAAATAACGTCCCCGATAACTTATTATTGGATCTCCGTATGAAAGAAATCGGAACATCTAACTATTTTCTAATTCCCCCTCCCCCTACGCTACTCAAATACAAAATGAATATTTTCTTCAAAAAATAATGTCCCCGATATTATATATTTGGCCCTCCGTGTTAAACAAATCGGAACATGTAACTATTTTCTAATGCCCCCTCCCCCCACCATCACTAATATACAAAATGATTTTTTTTTTCAAAAAATAACGTCCATGATAATATATATTTGGCCCCCCGTGTGGAAGAAATCCAAAATTCTCATTATTTTGTGAGCCCCCCCCCCCCCAGCCAGTAAAATACAAATGAATATTCTTTTATAAAACACCGTCCCCGATAAAATAAAATATAATATAATTGGACCCCCGAAAGAAATCCGAAATTCTAACTTATTTTATTCTAGTGCCTCCCCCCCCCCCCCCCCCCCCAATTCCACTAATATACAAAAATAATATTTTTTAAAAAAGATTTTTCCCGATATCATAGTACTGGACCCCCGTATAAAATAAATTCGAAAATGTTACCGTTTTCAATATTATAGCGTCCCCGTTACTTGAGCTTTAAAATAAATATTAATGTTAATGGATAAGTTTGACTTGGAAATTGATTGAAATTAAAATGGAAAAGGTTGAGTTTGACTTGGAAATGGTGTAATTACTTTAGGACCGCAAGTAATAGCTCTGGTAGGAGGGACGCTGTTTCGATAATGAAAAAAAAAAAAATATATATATATATCGACATATATGTCATTATAGCTAGTAAAGGTATAAGAAGCTCGACAGTTAGAAGGAGGCCACGAGAACGTCCCCGAGTTCCCTCCAAGGAAGAACAGAGAAAACCCTCATCGAAATGAAGCAATTAGCAAGGGTTGGAGGGCTGGCTGAAATTGGTATAGGCTCGTCGACGCTGGAAATAGCATGAGGAACGGAACGGAAAATATAAAGAAAATAAGAAGGCATTACAAGCCTGATAGTTTCATGGTATCGATATTTATAGAGAGACATTTTTATAGCGCTATTGAAGAGTCCATAAACTCGACACGCCAACCAAAACTGTTGGTCTAACTAACGCTCCACGCTCCGGGGATTACGAGCATAATTCGTCTAAAACATATGCTCTTTCCCTCTCGCCATCCAGTGCCTTGAGGAAAGCGTGTTAGCACTTTTTTAGACGACACGCTTTCCCGCACGATTACGCGAGAGTTTTGCGCGCGCTCAATCCTTCACGGGATTGTCCGGGGATTGCATATGTTTTTCCTCTCTAAACAATCATGTAGACGCGCTTTCGTGTGGGAAAGCGCGTGAACACTCTTTTAGCATCTAAATCTTTCCCACAAGATTACGCGACGTGATTGCGCGCGCGCAATCCTTCGCGACTCAATCGTGTGGGAAAGAACGTATGTGTAAAGGCTACTAATATATTGGTAAATAGTGTCAATAATATCATATTTTTTTCTTCTGACTATTGTCAACTGACTAACTGTCAACTATTGGTAGAGTTACCCTAAATCTATTGAATTAAAAGTACCCATTATTATTATTTTTTTTAGAATATTCAAATTTGGAGTTGGCAGCGCACTGCATGACATTTTACTTGGATCATACCCAGAGCACCTCAAACCAACTTGCTTTGTTTCTTCTCGACTTGGCAAACCATCAGCAAGTTCAGGACAAGTTGCGGGAGGAAATTATTTCAATTTCAAACTCCCCAAAAGATTTCAATTTAGAAAAAGTCAACTCTATTAAATATTTGAACATGGCACTTAACGGTAAGCAACCAGAAAGAATTGTTTGAACTTATTGGGTTTGTTATTAATTTAAATTTAAAAAAAATTAAAATGTAAGATTTGTTAAAGTTCAGAAAAAGTTTGTTTGAAAAAGGGAGGAAAAACAAATTTTTAATTTTAAGATTAATCACTGATATTGTTTTAATGATGCAACAAATAATAGGAAAACAGTTCCAACAGTGTTACAACATGACATCCTAGGCAGTTCTATTTTCTATTGCCTATTTAAATAAAATTAAATTTGTGACTATAACTTCATAACTAAATATTTATGCCAATAGGGAATAAATAAATAAGAAATTCCCCGGTGCTGATGGATTACATGGATTGGCAATGGATTTGTTCAAATCGGTTTAAACGATTAATAGTTAATAATCCCCCTCAAACATAATTTTCCTATAGTAGAGATGAGAGATGGTCACCTGTTCTTCAATTACGATAGGTTAAATGATGGTCAGGATTTTCAGTTTACAATGATTTTATTATGGTAAGCCAACGTTTCGATCCAACTTGTGGATCTTCATCAGGCTAAAAGAAAACAAATATATGAGTATCTATGCTAGAGGGTGACAATAAACTGATAATAATATAAAAGATGGTGTATAAATGAATATTAAAATAAGAGGCTGGTTAACAAGATAAAATAGAATACGTTTATCGTGGTTAGATACAGTATCTAACCACGATAAACGTCTCCTCTCAGAATCCATTTTCATCCATCTAGAAACAAATAACCCGGTAAATCACAAAACAGATAAAGAGATAATTTCATCCACTTATTCTAACATCTTCCGCATTCTCAAATCCTAGTTTTGATTTCATAGGTACTTGCAATTATCTCTGTACCTCTTGTACTATTATTATTTTTTGTATTGTATGCTTCTTTCTGTATAGTTTCCATATTTTTATGCATTGTTACATTATGTATTATCTCATTTTTATGTTATTATTGAGTCCAGACACAACTATTTGTATACAATACCATCTGCTTTGTTAGTTTTTAAATATTTTTGTTCACTCAGTTGTCATGTGCCTTCACTTCAAAAGCGCTGGATTTCCCCGTCATAAACCTTTGAAGTCGGCAAACTAACCCCCTATAAATATAAACAACCTCTCACCTTATTTTTACCTTTAGTCTTAGTATCCACCTGGACTCAGTAGGTAAATATCAGATTCTATTTTATCTTGTTAACCAGCCTCTTATTTTAATATTCATTTATACACCATCTTTTATATTATTATCAGTTCTGTAATGTATCCATTTATTGTCACCCTCCAGCATAGATACTCATATATTTGTTTTCTTTTAGCCCTGATGAAGATCCACAAGTTGGATCAAAACGTTGGCTTACCATAATAAAATCATTGTAAACTGAAAATCCTGACCATCATTTAACCTATCATAATTTTCCTATGTTAATACTTATTCTCCTATTCGTGATGGAGACACAACTAACATCATCAAAAACAATAATAGCCATTATAGTGTTATTTTTATGTGTAACTATCCCGATTTTGTTTTAGATACATAGATTTATATTTAGTATTACTTTATTATTATAATTGAAGCATGGAAATGCAAAAGGGTACAAGGGCCTTAGAAATTTTTCCAGAAGTGACATGACTTAATACCCAGTAGGATGAACTACGTTCGGCGCTTATGGCTGATTCTCAAACTAAGGGCATTTTTTACATTTTCGCACTTTTTAGAGGGGCGAAAAAAAAAATTACATGTATTTGGACCCATCCACAGCAAATCTAGCATAATAGCAGTTCATGATCATTGCTTGAAATTCAGATAATTCAATCTATAATTTTATTGCCTCGGCAACGATTCAGTTACGTACGTCAATGAATAATTGTAAAAGTGCCTTAATTGCATTTATTGTTTAGTTTATTCCACATTTAATGCAGAATCGGATGATACCATAAGAATTGTCATAATAATTTTTTATTAGGGGAAAAAATTCTGAAACATAAAATCATATTTATTTATTTTAAAAGGCATCGAAAAATAATTTAAGCAAAAATCTGTCTCCGATTTACCTAATATAATATATAGGTGATTCTCAGATGATACAATATATAGGTGATTCTCAGATTATGGGCAATTTTCATAAATGCATTTACGGCACAATTTATGTCATTACCGAGCTAGTTTTCGGGCGTGGGAATGACAGGAGTTTTCAACTTGATAATGACATTTCCACGAATTTTATTCGGCCAAAACCGCTGTTTAACTACTTGAGATTATTTCTTTTGCCAACTGACTTAGACAAACGATAGTCAAACAAATATGAAATAATGAAATAACTTGAAAAGAAAGCGTGTTAATACATGGCGTGGTAATGACAACAATAAAAGTACGTGACTTTTTTACGAGGCACACACGCGGAGGCCGGCTCCCAACTGAAATCGGTTAATCCACAGGTGGTTTTCCTTGAACTCCATGGTGATCACTATACGCAAAAGAAATTTCCCCACTGTTCCTCCTTTTTCAAGGCTCTATCTCTGCCGTTTTGTTTTGTGAGTGATAATGACGTCAAAGTGAAGGGACAAAGTTTCGAAACTACTTAAACATACTTACATGTTAACTAAAATTAACAAAAAATATAATTAAGAATGCTCCAGTTATCCTTTATGAGTGGAAATGAATTTCACTTTCATTAAACGTAGGTTTAAAAAGAAAAAAGTACATATTTACTACAAAATCGAGAGTGGGACAGTGCGTGGTAATGGCATTTTAGTATGTTAAGTAATTATAAAATCATATTACTCATTAACATTTTCAATTTTAATATTTTATTATGAAAAAATATACCTTCACCGTATAGCAGTGAAAAAAAATCTGGTGCGTGCGCGCAACACACAACTTTCACTTACCAACTTACTTAGATTAGAAATTGACGTGTTTTGCTAATTATCATTTCCCAAAGTCACACATTTTTCTACATTCATATCTTATTTTTGTTAATCGTTAAAGCCGTTTTTGAGTAAATAAAAAAAACATGTGAAAATGGTACAAAATGTATTAAGTAAAGTCCCCCCTCCGGTTGATCAATTTTGATGAAATTTTTACAGTCATATCTCGGGCATATTAATACATCAAATACTTAGTTTAATCAAAATCGTTAGAGCCGTTTTTGAGAAAATCGAAAAAAACGTAAAAAGTTATTAAATAAAGTACCCCCACCCTTTGACCAATTTTGATGAAATTTTTGCTGTCACATCGCGGGCATATACCTACACTAAATACCCAATTTCAGGTTCCCACGGTTCATAGTTTTTGAGCTAGTCTGTTCACATACACACACACACACACACACACACACAGACACACACACAGACCATTTCGCGGGACTTGGTTATTTCGACTCAGGGGGTCCCAAAACGTGTATTTCCGTTGAAAACCGGAAGTCGAAAATTTTCACGATCGCAATACTTCCACTTACTATATATTTCATATATAGGTAAGTGAAAGTAAAAAATCAGGTTAGGCTTAACCACTTAAGTAAAAGTTGTAATGGACTAAAACTTCCCCTAAAATGAGAATCACCCATTTGGGACATTCTTTTACAAACCGAACAGATTTGGACAAAAATTGACCGACACATTTTAGATTTAACTGAAACTTTTTTTACGCGTTCTATATCGAAAAAAAGAGATACGTGTAAGAGGATTTTTTTTTATTTTCGATATTTTGAAAAATAAACAAGATCGAAAATTCGTGAATTTGATAATTTTTCGGTAATAGCCTATTTTTCAAAAATTCATAACTCCGGTTCTGTTTAGGCTAGAAAATCTAATTTTTTTTTATTTTAAAGGTAAAAAGACAAGCTTTAAGAAAAAAATTGTTATTATCGCAAGATGAAAACCGTTTTGCTTCCAATTGCTGTAAAGAAATCGGATTAATACAATGATATTTTAAAGTTCCTTTTATTGTTAAAGCTTTTTGGAAACGTTCGGACAATTGTTTTTCTTCTAATTTGTATTCATATGCTAAATTAATTAATTTTTTCTTACAGTAAAAATAACTTATAATAATTTTTTTATAATATATTAATAAAAAAAAAAAATAAAAAAAAATCCACAATATTAATTATTCATGTTTCAAAACGGAACTAAAAAATGTGATGGGAATGTTTGGGGGTGCATTCAAATAAGACCTGAATTGAAACGTCCGCACCCCCAACCATTTCCATCACATAAACTTCTACAGTCAACAATCTACCTCCATTAGGAACTAAAAAATGATAAATTATAATTCGTGTATAAAAAAATCTGGTGCGTGCGCGCAACACACAACTTTCACTTACCAACTTACTTAGATTAGAAATGAATGTGTTTTGTTAATTGCCACTTCTCAAAGTTATACATTTTTCCACATTCATTTCTTATTTTTGTTTTCATTTGCTCAAAAAAAAAAAAAACTAATTAATTTTATTATTAAATAAAAGTTTTTACTTGTGATAATTCGGCAATCCAAGCATAATACTCCAAGTCGTCTGATTTTATAATTCTCTATGTACTTGTAACAAAAAATTTTCATTAAATGAACAGAACATCTTTAATTATAAGGCATTGGTTTGTCATTAAAGGCGTACGGCGCATGCGTGAGCTCAAGGTGTTTTATGAGTTGACGGAATAGTGTTCTTTTTTTCTCCTGTATATGTTTACTTGATTTTCTTCATATATCATATTTAGCCATTTCGTATTTTTTAGGCGTGATGAGAGTGCCCCCTCCGTTTGACCAATTTTGATGAAATGTTGGATGTCATATCTTTGGCATGTACATACGTCAAATACCCAGTTTGATCAAAATCTTTAAAGCCGTTTTTGAGTAAATAAAAAAAAAGACGTTAAAATGATACAAAATTTATTAAGTAAAGTCCCCCCTCCGGTTGATCAATTTTGATGAAATTTTTACAGTCATATCTCGGGCATATTAATACATCAAATACTTAGTTTAATCAAAATCGTTAGAGCCGTTTTTGAGAAAATCGAAAAAAACGTAAAAAGTTATTAAATAAAGTACCCCCACCCTTTGACCAATTTTGATGAAATTTTTGCTGTCACATCGCGGGCATATACATACACTAAATACCCAATTTCAGGTTCGCACGGTTAATAGTTTTTGAGCTAGTCTGTTCACATACACACACACACACACACACACACACACACACACACACACACACACACAAAACACACACACACACACACACGCGCAGACACACACACACAGACCATTTCGCGGGACTTGGTTATTTCGACTCAGGGGACCCCAAAACGTGTATTTCCGTTGAAAACCGGAAGTCGAAATTTTTCACGATCGCAATACTTCCACTTACTATATATTTCATATATAGGTAAGTGAAAGTAAAAAGGATTGAGATTGTAGTCACAATCAGGAACCGTTAACCCTTGACTGGATATAGCTGTAACCTGTTACCCCAGATAATATTACTTCCTGGTCGTCACGTAATTCTGTCACTAAGGCCCGATGCACACGGACGACACTTTTCTGCGATGCGGACTATAAGCCGGGTCTGGGGTACCAGGAGTATAATGGTAAATCCGGTCGGTCCATTGTACTCCAGGTACCACTGACCTGGCTTATAGTCCGCATCGCAGAAAAGTGTCGTCTGTGTGCATCGGGCCTAAGTAATAAACTTACGAGTAACCACACATGCTGTCGTTTTTAATCGTTTTTAAAAGCGTTTTCGATAGAAAATTTGACGCAGAATACGATAAAAATAGCAAAAAGTTGATTCATGGGTGGCGCCACTGTTAAAAACCGATTTAAAAATTGAAATTGTTAATAGCAATTTGAATTTTTCGACAATTTGTTTTGAAAGTATTTTTTTCTTAAAGCTTGTCTTTTTACCTTTAAAATAAAAAAAATTAGATTTTCTAGCCTAAACAGAACCGGAGTTATGAATTTTTGAAAAATAGGCTATTACCGAAAAATCATCAAATTCACGAATTTTCGATCTTGTTTATTTATCAAAATATCGAAAATAAAAAAAAATCCTCTTACACATATCTCTTTTTTTCGATATAGAACCCTTAAAAAAAGTTTCAGTTAAATCTAAAATTGTCGGTCGGAAAGGTGTTCGGTTTGTAAAAGAACGTCCCATATACCGATGCCATCTTTTAAACTTTCAATGAACTACTTTCTAATAAAAAAAAAATAGTTATCCCCATTTCTGAAGAATGACTTTGGCACATTTAATAATTTGGCATAAACAAACTTTTATTTTATTTTTTTGGCACTTATACCCTTTTGAATTTCCACGCTTCACTTGTAATATTTGTTTTTAAACCATTTGAAAAACAAAATCTGTTATTATTAAATTTTTTTTTTTTTTTTGACACATGAAGAAAGCTTAAGACTGCACACCCAAGGTACTTGGCTGTCCCGTACATGCACAGAGGACACTGCTATCGGCAATACTCCTATAGCTAAAGGAACCAAAGTCTTTGTTCCAGTCGAGTCAATCCACAAAGACCCGGAGTACTTCCCTGACCCAGAGAAGTTCGTTCCAGAGAGATTTTTAGAAGAGAACAAGGATTCTTTTCCCAAGTATGCTTTCCTTCCTTTTGGAGAGGGACCAAGGATATGTGTTGGTAGGTTATTCTATAAGAACAATGTTATGTTATGTTAGCTGAATTGTATATGTAGCGAAGGAACGTTTCATTCCGAACTTTTTTTCCAAAAATGTTTACCGTGCAAACATTGCACAAAGGCCCTAACACACATTATAAACTTACATTAATTAGCTAATTATAAATTATTATATTAAATAAGCTATAAATGTGGATTAGGGCAACCAATTAAGTCTCAACACTATTGTTTCGTTAGAGCTTTATTTATGCAAACATTTCGGCCAGTTCGGCCATCTTCAGTGCTAAATATGATTGATGATCAAAATTGTCTTCTAAAAATCCACCATCAATGGTTTGTCAATTAATTTAAGTTGTTTTTAACTGTCTAAGTTGTGTTTAACTCTAAGTTGGACCAGGGTAGCAGATACCTATATATTTTAATTATTAATTGACAAACCACTGATGGTGGATTTTTAGAAGACAATTTTTATCATCAATCATATTTAGCACTGAAGATGGCCGAACTGGCCGAAACGTTTGCATAAATAAAGCTCTAACGAAAAAAAATCTGGTGCGTGCGCGCAACACACAACTTTCACTTACCAACGTTACATATTTTTCCATATTCTTTCTTATTTTTGTTTTCATTTGCTCTATAAAAAACACTAATTTATTTTATTATCAAATAAAAGATTTTACTTGTCATAATTCGGCAATTCAATAATAATACTCCAATTCGTCTGATTTTATATTTCTCTATGTACTTGTTGAAAATTTCAATTAGTTACCATGAAACAAATAATTTCCATTAAAGAAACTAAATGGCTTTAATTATGAACAATGGTCTGTCATTAGAGGCGTACTCCGCGTGCGTGGGCTCAACGAGTTTTATTAGTTGACTGAATATTTTTCATTTTTCTCCTGTATATGTTTACTTGGTTTTTATCATATTTCATATTTAGCCATTTCTTATTTTATGAGAGACAGTTGATTTCTCCATGTAAACAAAAACAAAGGTACTGGAAAATGAAAAGGAAAAGGAAACAAAAAAACAGCCCCCTCAGAACATTTTAATAGTGATAACGCTTACCTGATATTAAATAACACCTAATTTTCATTAAACATGACGAATTTGTTGAAAATCGTTAAAGCCGTTTTTGAGATAGTCGAAAAAAAGGTAAAAATTAGAAAAAAATTCATGAAATAATTTAATAATAAATTGCCCCCTCCGTTTGACCAATTTCGATGAAATGTTGGCTATCACATCTTTGGTATATGCATACGTCAAATACCCAGTTTGATCAAAATCGTTGAAATCGTTTTTGAGTAAATAAAAAAAAAAACACGTGAAAATGATACAAAATTTATTAAGTAAAGTACCCCTCCGGTTGATCAATTTTGATGTAATGTTGGCTATCGCTTCTTTGGCATATACATACATTAAATATCCAGTTTGATCAAAATCCTTAAAACCGTTTTTTAGTAAATAAAAAAAACACGTGAAAATGTGTTTTTTTTATTAAGTATAGTATATTTTAAGTATATTATATTTTAAGTATATATTTTAAGTATATTTTTTTATACTTTTATAAAAAAAACACGTGTAAATGATACAAAATTTATTAAGTAAAGTCCCCCCTCCGGTTGATCAATTTTGATGAAATTTTTACAGTCATATCTCGGGCATATATATAGACCAAATACTCAGTTTAATCAAAATCGTTAGAGCCGTTTTTGAGAAAATCGAAAAAAACTTTAAAAAGTTATTAAATAAAGTACCCCCTCCCTTTGAGCAATTTTGATGAAATTTTTGGTGTCACATCGCGGGCATATACCTACACTAAATAACCAATTTCAGGTTCGCACGGTTTATAGTTTTTGAGCTAGTCTGTTCACACACACACACACACACACACACACACACACATAGACACCCACACACACACACACAGACCATTTCGCGGGACTTGGTTAATTGGACTCAGGGGACCCCAAAACGTGTATTTCCGTTGAAAACCTGAAGTCGAAATTTTTCACGATCGTAATACTTCCACTTACTATATATTTCATGTATAGGTAAGTGAAAGTAAAAAGTGTTGAGACTTAAGTGGTCGCCCTAATCCATATTTATAAATTGGATAGTCTCAAGAAGTAGGGAGAAAAATTAATAACTAATCATTAAATAAGCTAATTTACTAAAAAAAAAATTCTAACAACAGGTTTAAAATCAGCTTTACTCCAGATACGGTTTGCAGTGATATTCTTGCTTCTCAACTTCCACATTCTCCCTTACAGCGAAGATGACAGAGAGAAAATTGTCTTGGAAAACGCATCGTTACCAACCCCTAGTTCCAAGCTGATGTTCGAACCGATTAATGTGATAAGTAGGGCCAGAGTTTCTTGTAAATAAAAAATGCTAAATATGTACATATATCAAGGTTTGTGTGTTCATTAACATGTACAATAGAGACGAAAATCTGAGAGCCAGGGGAGGCCAGATTTATTTTGCTTTCTGATGATCGAGGGATGTGGGGTTCTGTTACTGCTACAGAGACAAATGAAGATAAATTTTGTCAAAACTTCTGAAAGGAACAATGAAATTGGATTTATATAATTTTATTACTATAAATTGTTATGGAAAACTATTAAACAGACATGTGAATCAGCACAGCTTTTCAGATACTGGATCAAAGTTGAGAATGTAATAAATATGCATAAACTTGTGTCTTAATTTCTTTATTAAAATAAACTGAATTTTGAAAATATAATGTGAATTAGAAAGTTGAATTTATGTAAATCATTAATAAATATACGATAATATGCAATACATGTTTTGATAATATGTAAACACCATTCCTCAACTTCACACATTTACCAAATTTATATGTTGGTGTTTGTATATCTCCAAAAGATGTAGAGTTTCTGTATGTGAGCATAGCATGATCCCTGAACATTTTGACACTTTGCTTAGAGATGATTGGTTCCGGACGATATTTATAATATGGGCAATAATAACCAATGAGCCCCATCTTCTCAGCTATGGCTTGACGCACAACCTTGTTGTGCCTCTGCAAGTACTCCTTACCCGCAAGTATTGCACTGTATAATAACAAACTAATAATAATAAGGCTTTAGTCAGCTAAAGAACTTCACGTATTTTAGAATGAATAGAAAAGTAAATAACTAAACTTTTTAAACATATGTCATAAAAATACAGAATACTTAAATCAGATTATAACATTCTTCCTCCCTTTAGTTTAAAACATAATCCTTCAATCTTTCCTGCCATGTGCTATGAAGCATTCCATGCTGTGTTTCGGCGCACTCACAATTATCGCTTAGCATTATACTTACGACCACAGGTATCTTACTCACATGAATAAGTATCTTATTTTCCTTTTCATTTTTGGAGACGCAGAAGAATAGTTATCCCCTTTTTGTTTATTTTTCATCATTTTTCTTAAGTTCGTCTGTTCACCTGGGGACTCCTTTTGTTTTTGTTTTATTCTCAATCCTATTGAGGTTAAAATTTAATTTTCTCAACATTCTTTGTTGGTTATTTCTTATCACAATTTCACATTCTGCATACACATTGCCTATCATATGTGACGGTGTGACTGAGGTTTATCTACTTTTTTTAACAAAGTGAGGATTGAGAAGAAAGTGTAATTTTCTTCTTTTTCGAACACTCTGTGAATAGAATTCATAAATTTATGTATTTTCTTTTTTGTAATGTTTACTAACACCCCTGTCTTCATTTAATCTTGCTCTCACAATTCATCCAAATCCTGTATACTTCCAACTTCACGTTCTTGAAGATTAAATCATTCGCAGCTGATTTAGGTGGGCGGTATGTTTCGGCTTCCCGAAAGGTTCTACAAATTGCAGTATCAGGGGAGCAAGCCAAAATTTGAATACCCCCACCGGCGACCTCTGCTGTGGGGAGAGGCTGAGAAGGAAAATAGTGTTCGAGCAAGATACCAGGCCTGGCCCATTTGATTCTTTTATTCTTCAATCAAAATTTACTCGTAGACATGAGTGAGTAAAGAGAGGACCCGGTTCCCCGGCTGGAGGCGATGAAGAGTGGTAAGGGAGCTTCTAGAAGAATTATTGAGCCAATATACAGAAGGTAGGTCATATTAGACAACCCAGCAGTGAGTCAGCATGGCCATGTCATTTAAAATATTAAAAACCTACTAACACACAATATTTTGTTTGTTTTTCTTTCTCAATAAATCCATGTAACTTGTTAATTTTATTTTATTTTTGACATCTTTAACCTACAAATAAAGTCCACTGCATTTCGCAAAATTGGTCTCGTGCCTCACCATTAAGTTGAATCATAAATTAAATTAAAGGTAAAGGGTAAATTAAATTGAAATAAACTAAATTGAAGGTATGAATCATATAAATTTGGTCCTCTGGGCCGGATATGGACCACAAATCGGTCCCAATGGGCCTGATATAATACCCAGCAAGTCGGGAAAAGGAGAATGGCACCAAATTAACTTGTTCAAATGTTTGATGCCCCCTTCTTACCGTAACTTCTCTTTGCAGATGTGAAGTAGCAGGGCAGGATACATACAGGAAACAAATCTGATGAATTTGTGAAGGAATGGGATATATGTCCTGGCTCGCTATAATCCGTTACGAATGGCTTATACGTTTCCAAATGTTTTGGATCCTTTGGGAATTTTGATTTTAAAGCATGAAATCTTCGAAGCGCTACTGACCGCTTCCAATTCGCATCCTGATGCCGAGTCTTAAAAGACAACCTCACTACGCATTTTCCCTTTTCTGTGCGACCGTGAGTGTTAACGGAGAGCTGCTCGTACTGAATATTGTCAGGTTGTAATCTGTCCACGGCTGCGGGTTCTTCTAGCTTCCAAGATGCTTTCGACTGTGCTTCGATGTGGGTTTTCAACAGTGCTAGAAAAGAAAACGAATTGCTTGGGGTCGAAGGGCATGGAGAACTCCGGACACGACCAAGCTGAATACCGTCGGAGTAAAATACAACCCTTGTACTCCAGTGGGGCAAGGAACTCCGGTGAGGATGTGAACAAAAATATCTCCCCCGAAAAGCAGGTCGATGGTTGCCGTTACTCCAAATTGCTGATCAGCGAGGGGATGGCCCATAATTTCGTTGATGACCGAGGCAGGAAGATCGCGTGTAGGCAGAGACGAGGTAATGCGGTCAACGACGATGGGAGAAAATGGTACTCTTGATCTTCAGCACACGGACGTAAGGTGCATGAAGGGGAACCCTGATGATGCGACCATGGAAAGTGGTCTCGCCGAGGTTTGTAATGCATCCCCTGAATGGTGAAATTATAACACCGATCTTGCGGGCTAGAGCGCTAGTGACGAAGGTGTGCTGGCTCCCTCTAATACAGCACGGGCAGAATGGTACGCTCCCCCGGCAGACCTTATAAGTGCACGTACAGTACCCAAGAGTGCCGTAGTGCTCTCTGAAGGATCGGAAGCTTTCACAGTTTGCAATGAAGTGATCCCCTTTGCAAATGTAACATTTTACTATTGAGTTGCGGTTACCACTACTCTGCTGCTTGTTATTGGCTCTCCGACGTTTACTATTACCCTGCATGAATTTGCCGGAAGAGGAACTCGAATTACTAGTGGCATGTAAGGAAACAGAGTTGTGCTTCACTGCATTCCGAGTGGGGCGAGCAGGTGCTTTTCTAGTCGAATTGTCGACATATTGAGACATCCTGATGGCAGTCTTTCGCTGGCGGACAAAATCGAGAACATGGTCTACCGTTGGAAAATCCTTATTAGATTTCAGCGATAGGTCAAATTGTCTCCTCGTTTCCAGGTCCAATGCCCTGAGCGCAAGAGTGCTTAATAAGAAGTCAGCGGGGTCTTCAAGCTTCACGGAAGGCATCAATACTATCTGCTACACCGGTTAGGAAACATTCGTACCTTTGGAGTTCGCCTTTTACCTGCTTGAAGTCAAAATCAATGATTTGATATACCAGAATATTGGCTAGGACTCTCGGGTTGTGGTACGTCTCGACGACTCTTTTCCATACGAGATGGTATGATCCTTCAAAATTCACACATATATACATCAGTATTTAATATATTACCTTAATTGCAGCACTATTGAGTAATAGATAAATAATTAGACAATATTATTCGTTTCCACCAGCCCAAATTTCAAGAATATTGAAGGGAAAATCCATCCCTTGGAATTAGACATGCGCGCCACAGAAGAATCTTCGGCGGCGGGCCGCCGATGATTTTTAACTGGCGGCGGCGGCGCACACCGGCGCGCCGATGCTCGCGAAATTTTTGTATCATGGGCGTACGCAGGCTAAGGCAGCTGCCCCCTCTACAAATTTTGAGAAACAAAAACAACCAATAAATAAATTCGTATTCATTTAATATATTTATAAAGCATTACATAAACACTTATTATAACATTTAAGTATCAATAAGTTTTATTTTGACAATTAATTGAGCCTTACAAGGTCAGAATACCTCGACCCTTTCGAAAATTTTATCAGCCTGCCCCCCCCCCCCAGAGGAAATTCTGCGGACGCACCTGGGAGTACTCGTTTATTATTTTATTTGTTGAATTGGATTGTTAATGTTAAGGCCGTACATTAAAGGAGTTTCACTTGTAAAAAACATACTTTCCAGTCTTGTGACATAGATAACTAGTTTTTGAAATAAAAACAGATAAGCTGAATGGGGTTAAAGGTCATTGTTTACTTATAACAAGTTTTTATCTCTCTAATTCCACCTTTCAATTCAGGTCAGTTTCTTTCCGACTGTTGTGAGTTATTGGTCGACTTAGAAATGTCTAATTTTGAGCACCGTGCAGTGATAAAATATTTTGTAAAAAATGGGATGGGGCCGAAGGAAATATTTGAAGACATATTTGCAACTTTGTGGGACTCTGCCCCATCGTATGCCACTATCAAAAGGTGGACCGCACTCTTCAAAGCTGGCCGAGGAAACCTCGAAGATGATGACCGATCTGGGCGACGTTAGTCTCGGAAGGAGTTTTGCATAATCGATTTTCTGCAGCATGGCATGACAATAACATGGCAATACTATGCAGACCTTCTCGTGAAACTGCGAGAGGCCATCAAAGAGAAACGCCGAGGAAAGATCACCAAAGGTGTGCTGCTACTGGACAACACACCCCTCCACAAATCAAGAGTTACCACGGAGACGGCCAAGCTGCTCTCGCACTCACCCTACTCGCCAGACCTGGCCCCCTCAGACTTCTACCTCTTCCTAATATGAAAAAACATTTGTGTGGGAGAGTGTTTTCGTCAGACGATGAGGTGATCTCAGCCCTCAAAGTCGATTTGGAAGGTTTCGAAAAAACAATTTTGGCCGGGTTACAGATGTTAGGGAAGCGGTGGAATAAGTTCGTTGCTGTTGTGGGGGACTATATTGAAAAATAAAAATATGTAAGTTGAAAATATATTTTTATATATATGTATATCAGGCTTAGAAATTTCTTTACCCTCCTCGTACTTCTAAAGATCCATCGTGTTCCTTCAGTGATCAGTTGAATAGGATCTCGAAGAGGAGTGATTTGAAAGTTGAAGTTAATGGAGCGTGTCGGATAACGGAGGGAATAGAGTTCCAGAGGGATGTTGCTTGCAATATGCAGGATTTGTTCATGTATAAGTTCGATGGGGTGGAGGATATATATCGGACGTACGGGATCTGGTTTGGCGGGATTGGATGGAGGATTTAAATTGTAGGCTCTGCAAGATATAGGAGGGTCGTTGAGTTCTGATGGTCTAGTATAAGAAGAAAGCCAGTAGATACCGACAGCGGTAGGACTGGCAGAGACACTTCATCTCGGCATAGTGCTGGGTTATATGTGTATCTCTTGGGATCCTAAAACAAAACGTATTGAATATTTCATTAGGCGTTTAAGTTTGGCTTCGAGTACCTCAGACAGTCCGCTGTACACCATACAGCCGTAGTAAAAGTGGGGAGAGATGAGAGAGGACGGTTGAACTGTTTCCGGGTAGAGATAGTGCGACGGGAAATTTGTGAGATATGTGGTTTCCAAGAGGGGGATTGATCGAAGGTAACGCCAAGGTTTTTGACAGAATTGTGGAATTAGATAGATGAGTTGTTTAGGACTAGATTTGGAGGGACAGGAGTTGATTTGAGGAGAAAGGGAGATCCAATCAAGGTGGCTTTCGTCTGCTTCGCGTTCAGAGTAAATTCGTTGAGGTTTGCCCAAGCATATATTCTGTCGATATCTTCCTATAATTTTAGGTTATCGTCGGAGGAATCAGCGGGGCAAAGGAGAGATAAAGCTGGGCGTCATCGGCATACAGATGGTATTGACAGCGATGGGTGGAGGATGGAAGTTCATTGATACAGATAGAAAAAAGCGTGGGGGACAAAGAGGAACACCTTTAGATTGGAGATGTTAGAGACAAATTGAGTGCATCGGCTGAAAATGGAATTGATTGGTTTTGATTGGACAGTTTGAATTGATTGGACAGTTTGCTGAGAATTACCTATTTTGCTTTGGAGTCGGGGGTATTGGATAAGGATTGCTGGAAGTAGTTGGATTTGGCGCGGTATATTAAGGATTGAGTGCTATTTCGGAGGAGCTTGATGGTAATCTTCAGAAAGTCAGGTGCCCTAAAATCTTCTTCTAGCTGCGTCTCTTAGTTTCATAAAATTCCTTAGCGTATGTGTTAGCCAGGGTGCTCGAGGATGCTTAACTGTCTTGAACTTGAGAAGAGCGTGACGATCTAGGATGGTATGAAGTTAAGTCAATGGCGTTTGAGGTGTATATGGGGTCCCATTGGATCATCTCAAGATCACGCGCTAGGATTGCAGGTGATAGGGAATCAAGGTTTCGAAAGGATTTAGTTGTGGGGGAATACAGGAGGAGGGGAAGGTTATATAATTGTATGAGGTCGTGGGAAGACTGTAAAGGAACCGGATGCTGTGATAAGGCGAGGAGTTTTTTAGGGAATCGAGATCATAAAAGACAAGCCAAGTGATGGAATGCTGGGTGTTGAGAGTCGGATCGTAAGGGACTATAAATAAATTAAGGGAATAGAGGATATTTGAAAGATAGGTTTGGTTAGGAGAAGGTATCTGGAAATTGTTGTTGATGTCTCCGGAGAGAACAATGTTGGAATATGAAGGGATCGTGTTGTAATGGATGGCTTCGAATGTTTCATCAAAGGTAACTTTCGGAGGCAGGTAGATGAAACCAAAGAGTACGGATGTGGGGAGGTGGATATTTCAGCAAACAGGTATTCAATGTGCGGGGAAAGGGAAGTGGGGGAAAGAAGGGAAGTGGTTAAATGGTGGAGTATTATAGGATTCATCTGAAACATACTGGGTCACTGAGATGGAATACAACAGCACTGAAGAAATAGAAAGATTGTTTAATAAGAAAGCATAATAAGTGGTAACAGTCGTTAAAAAATTAATAATAAATAAAATCAAAGTTTTACTATATTTTGAGGGGGAAAATGAATGAAGATAAAAGAAATAATGGAATTCTTTATCAGTCCTTTAAACAATAACAAGGACTGGTAATAATTCGATTAGGGTAATTATACCGCAGAAAAATAGAAACAACTGGTTGCAACCTATTCTTGCTGGTACGATGCGGCGGTCGAGGAATAACTTGATATGTCCTAACAACGTTTCATATCCGCTGATCAATTTTTCTCGTAGCTTTATGAAAATTTCTTTATGTCTGCAAATAGGCCTTAAAGAAAAACTCTGTTGCCAATAATATCAACGCCAAGCACAAAAACACCCTGCTCTGAGAGTGTTGTACATGCGGCGCGCCACCTTCATCGGCGGCGGTTCGGCGCAGTTAAAATCATCCGGCGGCGGCGGCGCGGCGCGGCGGCGCGCACGTCTTCTTGGAATACCTAGCTTGGTAGCCTTCCTTATAGATAACCTCACCAGGTTGCTTGTTCTGTTATATCATTCCAAGGAGGTCGGCCTAGATACGTTCGCGCGCAATTTCAACTTTAATTTCTCATGGTGACGTCACTACACTTTTCTTTTGTTGACGCTTCACCATGATTCACTCATTTAAATATTGCTGCAATTTTAATTTATGTGATCTAACAAAAGAAAAGTGCCTAATTATTTAACTATTACTCAATAGTGCTGCAATTAAGGAATATATTAAATACTGATGTATATATGTGTGAACTTACAACTTAAGTTCAATTTAAAGGTTTTTAATTCTGAGAATAGGCTCACACATGTCCTAGCTAAGGAATCAATTTTAAATAAATGTTGTTTAAAGCTTCCATGATCCGAATCCATTGTCTGCATTTCTTCTTCAGGGTTCATGTCACAGGTTTTCCAACAGCCAAGCTTTCACCCATCTTGCTGTGGGCTTCTTCAGGGCCAATAGAAGAAGGAGCCTATTATCAGAATTAAAAACCTTTAAATTGAACTTAAGTTGTAATTTCAAGGTATGGATGTAAAGATATAAAATAATCTATATCTATAAAGATATAGAATAATTTTCCATTAAGTATATTTTAATCAAATTACGAGAATTTTAGCTAATGATGGATATTAATATTCAGATTTTGACTCTTATCATATCATATATATATATTTTTTTAATTTAAACAAATTCCCATAACCTTTGTTATTCAACACTAGCATAAAATATCTATGGTTCATTACCATGAGGTTTCGGAACGTAATAATGAAATGTTGACAATGTTAGTAATAAGATAACATTATTTCCTGTACGAAATCGGGTGTGTGAACGCTAAGTGATTAAGTGAATAGGATTTTTATCAATTTCCGATATGTCATGTAGTCCTTAAACACCCCTATCTTCATTATACGTGGAGAGGCAAAATTTAGGACTCCCAATCTAGCCTTGACCAATTATACTGTCTCAAGATTTCTTATAAGTTTTTGATATGTTTCATTCACGTTTTGTATATTATTTTGTAAGTGAAGGATCTATTTGATATTTAACCAGTAGAGAATTCATGTTCAGCAACCATAATGGGTTATTTAAAATTGATTCCTTGGCTAGGACATATGTGAGCCTATTCTCAGAATTAAAAACATTTAAATTTAACTTAAGTTGTAATTTCAAGGTATAATATTAAAACAATTTTCCGTTAATTATATTTTAATCACGAGTATTTTAATTATGAGAAGTTTCGCTAATGATGGATATTATTATTCAGATTTTGACTCTTTATCATATCATATATATATTTTTTAATTTAAACAAATTCCCATAACCTTTGTTATTCAATACTAGCATAAATATCTATGGTTCATTACCATAGAATGAAATTCGATAATGAAATGAATGAAATTTGACAATGTTAGTAGTAATACGATAGCATTATTTCCTGTCCGATTTCGGATATGTCATGTAGTCCTTAAACATCTTTATTATAGGGGGGGAGGAACATTTAGTACTCCCACTGTAGCCTTGTCCAATTATACTTAGTAGCATAAAGGACGTAAAACAAACAAACAAGTTTAAGATTAGTTCCAACAAACAGTCGTGGACTAACTGCCATGCACCGTCACTCTTTTGAATTTAAGCTTGGTTGGTTTTGTTGCTCGATTGGCTCTTATTCGAAAACCAACCAATCAAACTTAGAATCAGATGGGGATTTTTTTTTAAGTGTGCAATAAAGCAAAACTAAACTTTCGGAAAACTAAAAAGAATTCGGAAAACTTTCAGAATTTAACACATTCAACGCCAAGTACGTCCCGGGGACCTACCACTTGGCGAGCCCAGGTGGCCAACTACGTCTCAGGGTCCTACTCAGGTATCTATCCTATCCACTTAAGGCCCGATGCACACGGACGACACTTTTCTGCGATGCGGACTATAAGCCGGGTCTGGGGTACCAGGAGTATAATGGTAAATCCGGTCGGTCCATTGTACTCCAGGTACCACTGACCTGGCTTATAGTCCGCATCGCAGAAAAGTGTCGTCTGTGTGCATCGGGCCTAAAAGCGATGGCTAGGTAGGAAAGTTTTGAATTTAGTTAGGCAGCCACCTGAACTATATCATGACGGTCATTTCGGCGTTTTTGGTTTCCTCCTAGCTGCTTTATAGCCAAAGTTGTAGATTTCTTAAGTTTTAACTCAATTTTTGTCTAATTTTAAAATTATTCTCACTACTTATATTATATTTTATTATTATACTAGCTAGGGTGCCCGGCTTCGCCCCGGTAGTTGTGTGGTAGTTTTAATAACAGAAAAACTTTAAAATTAAAGGAAATATAGAACAAAATTAGCACTTTCTTGAAGCTTCGGTTTTAACTTGGTATCAATATTAAGATTCAAGATCTGCAGAGTCCGCCCAAATAAGGAATCCTCTACACTTTATAGGGGATTGGTGAATGAAAAATTAATTATTCTTCAACTTTGTCGAGTCATGCATCGTTTTTGATGGTTTCTGTGATTCTGAATCCTATAAGCCCATTCCAAGCAGTCAGCAGATAATAAGTTATTATCATTATAAAATAATAGTTGAAAAATCTATTAGTTCAAAAAATTATATTTCGAGTACAACTTATGCACCGACTACTGTGATGGTCCTATTATATCCAGAAATATAGAAACTATCGAAGATTCATAGAAACTGTTTTTAAAGAGCTTTCTTCCATTTCCGCCCTTAAGATATCCCCCTATAATTTGGGCGCACTCTGCAGATCTCGAATCTTACTGCTATTACAAAGTGAAAACCAAAATTTCATGAATGCACAATTTTTTCACCGTATTTCTTTTTACCCAAAACAATGAGGGGTGATAAAGATAAAATCTTATTAAAAAAATGGTGTAATTGGAGTTAGTCATTTTGTCAACTGGAATGCTCATCATTCATAGTAATAAAAACCAACTTATTTTTCATAATTACATACAATAAGAACACTACCAACTTTTTATTTTCGATTTATATTTAGTCAATTTTGTTTTTTTCTGTTTTTATTCGCTCACTGTACTTCTTAGGAATGTTTACTCATATTGCATTAAATTTACTAAAGTATATATTATATATTGATTCAATGTAATATGTTGATGAATTAGCCTTCTTATGAGAAGATTAATTTTGTAAGGTTTTCTAATTGATTGCAGAAATGTAAAATCATAATTGTATTTTGAAAGCAAAAGAGAAACTAATTATTTAATCTTGATTTTTTAGTAATTTAAAAAGAACAGCTGAACAAATATATAACCTTTACAAACTGAACTGGATAAATGAACAATAAACATTGAGTGAAACGCACCCTAGCGCTTCCTGGTAGCCTCGAGCTCGAACTAAATTTTTCATTCATAAACTCTTATCTCGATCTCAGAGAGGCTAATTAAATGGTGCTAGAGGCTTAAAGTTCCAGTCTTTTTCTCTTCAATTTTACACCCTTAAGAGAAAAACGGAAACCTTCTTATCCGTTAGGAGTTATATAGCTAAACGACGACATAACTTGCCTATTCCTACGTGGAGTAAATGTTTTTTAACTAATGTGCTCAACTCTGGAGCACTTAATTTTGGATTATTTGTTATTTGGCGCAAAATCCAACATTCATTGTTACTACTAAAAAATTATTTTGCACTCACTCTAGCTTTTCTAATTATTCTATTTTCGTTTTTAAAACTTTCAATAATATGTTGAACGCTGGCATAACTCCTATTGATAGTAGATGCGATTTTTCGTTGCGTTTTGCCCATTTTAAAATTGTTAATCACTATTTCTGGTTCACCAATAGTTGTGTGCTCACCCATTTTAAGCAAAAGTTCGAACTAGACTGATTACTTGTAATTCATATTGTTTATTTTTGTTTTCATTAAAAGAATGGAAAGGAATTAAAAGTTTAATAAACTCATTCACCCGATAATTGAAGAATACTCGTTACTTTTACTTTTTCCTAAATGAAAGTAAACATTGCATCTTTTTCACTGTGACATTCAAATATTTGTTTGCATCATTTTGACTGTGAGCCACTGTATATATATATATATATATATATATATATATATATATATATAAAATGATAGATAGCCGCTCTTTTTGGAATAAAATTACTCCTATATATATATATGCACAGTAGAACCCCCTTTATTACAAGATTTTATTGACTTAATGTGATAGAAAAAAAGATTAATTAAACAAAAAAAAAAAAAAAATGCAGAAAATCACTTTTATCAACAAACGAACGTTTTAACAAACAACAAATGACCTTCAGCGCGTTTTTGCATGAACCACTGACAGACAGCTTCATCTACTCCTTTTAATGTAAAGTTCTTCATTGTTTTCCGAGGACACGATGTTTGGGCCGACGACGATACGAAGTCGGAAATGTCTTTTTTCTTCTTCAAAATATCACGAACAGTTTGCTCGCCGATTCCTAATTCAGCGGACATTGTTTTAACACCTTCACCTTTTTCTACTCGGTTTATAATGGTTAATTTCTGTTCAAGCTTTAAAACAACAGGTTGTCTTTTTTGCGACATTTTATTAAATAACTTGCGACATTTAATTAAATATTAGACCGTATTTAAATGGAGAATAAATCACAACTGAGAATATTTTATTTTGTAATCAAACAGGCCAGGGTAGGAGTTTCCTAAAAAGACTTGAAAACAATATCGTTGCTTGAAGATGAATTGGAGTAATAGTCACCGGAAACATCTCATCATACGTTACCTTACGCTTGCTGTGTATTTCCATTTTTAATTTTATTTGCTAATTTCTAAGAACAATAGATACTTAATTAACCATTGTGTAATCGTTAAAACATTTACGTATTCATTTTATTTAAATAAATATTATACATACAATATTAATGCCATGAAAATTAAAAACAGCATATTTCTAAAAATAAATAAATAAAAATTGGCTCCTTGGAACCCCGGTTAATAAAGGCCCGGATAATGGGGGTCCTACTATATATATATATATTTCACACGGTTTTTTCTCACTCCCTAATTATGTTATTATATAACCCTCCAAGGTCAAGAAAAGGTAAATTTCACGTTTCAATTGTTGTAACGTGTCAAACGAATCATTTGAGGCAACACAGCAGCAACTATTGTTTCCTTGTCAGATGTACACGTGCTCCTTGAACAAAATTGTTTGTTGTTAGATTCCTTGGAGTATTTCTATAATTCCTCATTCCTTAAAAGACTTTTGTTAATCCAGGTAAGTGTTTAATTCAGGGATTCCCAAATTTTTTCTGCTTCCGTATTTCGTCAAAAGGGAAACAGGCTAGTGAAATTCTTGTTGTTCCGGGGAGAACAACAATTTCGAGGTATTCTGACCTTACAAAGCTCAATTAAGCTTGCACATACAACTTATTGATATTTGAAAGTAAGAATATTTGTTCATATAATGCTTTATAAATATAGTAAATGAATACGAATTTATTTAACTTGTAGTTTTTGTTTCACCAAATTTCGAGGGAGCAGCCCTGCCCCCCCCCATATATTTTGGAAATTTTAAAGCGAAATAAAAGGCAGGAACACAGTTCCCGGTAAACGCGTGATTTTTAGACTAGAATTTTTTGTCATTTTTACTTTCACTTACCTATATATGAAATATATAGTAAGTGGAAGTATTGCGATCGTGAAAAATTTCGAGTTCCGGTTTTCAACGGAAACACACGTTTCGGGGTCCCCTGAGTCCAAATGACCAAGTCCAGCGAAATGGTGTGTGTGTGTGTGTGTGTGTGTGTGTGTGTGTGTGTGTGTGTGTGTGTGTGTGTGTGTGTGTGTGTGTGAACAGACTAGCTCAAAAACTATAAGCCGTGCGAATCTGAAATTAGGTATTTAGTGTATGTATATGCCCGTGATGTGACAGCAAAAATTTACCAAAATTGCGCAAAGGGAGGGGATACTTTATTTAATAACTTTTTAAGTTTTTTTCGATTTTATCAAAAACGGCTCTAACGATTTTGATTAAACTGTGTATTTGATCTATTTATGTGCCCGAGATATGACTGTATAAATTTCATCAAAATTGATCAACCGGAGGGGGGACTTTACTTGATAAATTTTGTATAATTTCCACCGGTTTTTTTAGTTACTCAAAAACTGTTTTAACGATTTTGATCAAACTGGGTATTTGATGTATGTATATGCCAAAGATGCGATAGCCAACATTACATTAAAATTGATCAACCGGAGGGGGGACATTACTCAATAAATTTTGTATCATTTTCACGTGTTTTTTTTATTTACTCAAAAAAGGCTTTAACGATTTTGATCAAACTGGGTATTTGATGTATGTATATGCCAAAGATGTGATAGCCAACATTTCATCAAAATTTGTTTAACGGAGGGGGCACTTTATTTCATAAATTGTTTCCAATTTTTACCTTTTTTTTTATTTTCGATTTTCTCAAAAACGGCTTTAACGATTATCATCAAATTCGTGGTGTTTAATGAAAATTAGGTCTTCTTTAGTATCAGGTAAGCTTTATCATTATAAAAATGTTCTGAGGGGGCTTAAATGGGGAAGGGGCCTTTTTTGTTTTCCTATAAAGTACCTTTGTATTTGTTTATATGGAGAAATTATCTGTCTCTCGTTTTGCCTAAAAATAAGAAATGGCTAAATATGAGATATGATAAAAATCAAGGAAACATATAGAGGAAAAAAAAAAGAAAAATATTCAGTCAACTCATAAAACTCGTTGAGCGCAAGCGGAGTACGCCTTTAATGACAGACCATTGTCATAATTAAAGCCGTTCTGTTCATTTGAGAAGTGGCAATTAACAAAACGCATTAATTTCTAATCTAAGTAAGTTTGTAAGTGAAAGTTGTGTGTTGCGCGCACGCACCAGATTTTTACTTTTACTTGCCTAGGGTAACTGTACCAATAGTAGACTGTGCTCCAATAGTTGACATTTCGTACAAAAAGTGTGAATAATAAGATTCATGATAGATTGTTTTGGTTCAAAATATGGCGGTAATTTCCCGAGTTATACTAGTTAGCTCTGCTGCCATCTGCATTAGTGGGATGAAAACTGAAACTTATTTGTGAGAAGTTATAATGGTGAATTTCCTAGAGGCCTCATCAAGTGGTTTCTGCTTCCCTGTTTCATTAGTGTGGTAAGTCACATTAAATAAGCTTTTTAGTTCGTTTATTTGTGTTAAATTATTACTTTCACTTACCTATATATGAAATATATATTAACTGGAAGTATTGCGATCGTGAAAAATTTCGACTTCCGGTTTTCAACGGAAATACACGTTTTGGGGCCCCCTGAGTCGAAATGACCAAGTCCCGCGAAATGGTCAGTGTGTGTGTCTGTGTGTGTGTGTGTGTGTGTGAACAGACTAGCTCAAAAACTATAAACCGTGCGAACCTGAAATTTGGTATTTAGAGTATGTATAAGCCGGCGATGTGACAGCAAAAATTTCATCAAATTCGCTCAAAGGGAGGGGGTACTTTATTTAATAACTTTTTAAGTTTTTTTCGATTTTCTCAAAAACGGCTCTAACGATTTTGATTAAACTGAGTATTTGATCTATTTATATGCCTGAAATATGACTGTAAAAATTTTATCAAAATTGATCAACCGGAGGGGGGACTTTACTTAATAAATTTTGTATCATTTTCACGGAATATTCTGTTTCTAAAGTTGACATCGTGTGTGTTAATAGTTGACACCTATGCATAGCCTCAACTTTATTTGACATAATCTTGTTTTGTTTATTTTCTAAAATAAGTAACAATTGTAACAGTCGGAAATTATAACAATTTTATTTTATTAGGGAATAAAATATATCGTAAAGTTATATAGTTAAATGGATTGAATAATACAACTTATTATAAACTTATAATAATTATAGATGGACACGCGTCTCATCTGACACTCCCCACTTCCAAATTTTGCAAAGAACATGGGATATTATTAGTCGCGCTCTTTCCAAATGCTACACACTTAAAACAACCAATGGATATGGCCGTCTTTAAATGTCTAAAAGAGCATTGGAAGAGTGAAGTACATCATTGGAGAGTCGAAAATTGCGAAAACCCTACAATAAAAAAACGACACTTCTGCCCGTTACTAAAATCTGTTTTAGACAATAAACTTTCCCCAGACATTATAAAAAATGGGTTCCGCAAGGCGGGTTTAGTGCCTTGGAATCCAGAGGCTGTCTTAACGATACTTGACCAAGAAAGCGAAAAAGTCGAAATTATAGATCAACGAAATTTTAAGGGCGGAGATATTAAGAAAGCTGTGGATATCTTGGAAACATTTATTGGAATAGAGAAGTTGAACTTATTTAAATCAAGTTCAAATTGGACTGGAAATCTGGAGGATAAATCTCTATTCATAACATGGCAAAATATTTTAGTAAACAGTGTCAATTATCTAATATTTTTTTCTTAACCTGTCAACTATTGGTGCAGTTACCCTATATATGAAATATATAGGATAGGGAAGTATTGCGATCGTGAAAAATTTCGACTTCCTGTTTTCAACGGAAATACACGCTTTGAGGTCCCCTGAGTCCAAATGACCAAGTTCCGCGAAATGTTCTGTGTGTGAACAGACTAGCTCAAAAACCATAAGCCGTAAGAACCTGAAATTGGGTATTTGGTGTATGTATTTGCCCGCGATGTGACAACAAAAATTTCACCAAAATTGGTCAAACAGAGGGGGCACTTATTTATAACTTTTTACGATAGGTTAAATAATGGTCAGGATTTTCAGTTACAATGATATTTGTTATGGTAAGCCAATGTTTCGATCCAACTTGTGGATCTTCATCAGGGCTATCTTAGCTATCTTTTATCTTGTTAACCAGCCTCTATTTTAATATTTATGTATACACCATCTTTTATATTATTATCAGTACTGTAATGTATCCATTTATTGTCACCCTCTAGCATAGATACTCATATATTTGTTTTCTTTTACCCCTGATGAAGATCCACAAGTTGGATCGAAACGTTGGCTTACCATAATAAATATCATTGTAACTGAAAATCCTGACCATTATTTAACCTATCGTAATTGAAGAACAGTTAACCATCTCTCATCTCTATAACTTTTTACGTTTTTTCTTTTCGATTTTCTCAAAAACGTTAGAGCCGTTTGATAAAACTGGGTATATAATGTATGTATATGCCCGAAATATGACTGCAAAAATTTCATCAATATTGATTAACCGGAGTGGGCACTTTAGTGTTTTTTTTTATTTTCTCAAAAGCGGCTATAACTGTTTTGATTAAACTTAAACCCATCGATTCATGTTCACGATATATTTACAGAAAGCAAACCGATGTAAAAAACAACCAAGCAGTAACAAAAACTCGACTGTTGATGAAATTTGGTCCCTTAAAAAAGAAATAAGCAATAACGAATCGAAAAGTACTGAGAATTTTCAAGTTTTGCATTACAGATACATTATAACTAGAGCTCGAATTCCCGTGCAATAGCATCTTTTTATTGGTAAGTCAGAATAAAGCGAACTCAAGTTATTTATTCGATTCAAGCCTTATGGGATGTTTTAATGAAGTTTTATACTGCACAAAATTGCAAGTTTTAGGGTTTGCTGCATGAAATTGCACGTTTTGAAGTTTTACTGGACGAAATTGCATCAGTTGATATTTTGAAGAAAAAAAATATTATAAATTTTATTTAAAAAAAAAAAAAAAGGAACTTGGGAGAAGTAGACAAATACAAAACCTCCAATTTCCAAGAACTGAGGGTTCAGTAGTTCCTGGATGTAACTTCGCCTTTAAAGCGAAATATAAGGCAGGTACCCGGTAAACGCGTGATTTTTAGACTTTTAAAATTTTTGTCATTTTTTACTTCCACTTACCTATACATGAAATATATAGTAAGGGAAAGTATTAAGATCGTGAAAAATTTCGACTTCCGGTTTTCAACGGAAATACACGTTTTGGGGTCCCCTGAGTCTAATTAACCAAGTCCCGCGAAATGGTCTGTGTGACCAGACTCTAGCTCAAAAACTATAAACCGCACAGACCTGAAATTGGGTATTTAGTCATCAAAATTGGTGAAACGGAGGGGATACTTTATTTAATAAACTTTTTTTTCCAAGTTTTACCTTTTTTTCGAATATATCAAAAACGGCTTTAATGATTTAGATTAAATTCATCATGTTTAATCAAAATCAAGACTTCTTTATCAGGTGAGCTTTATCATTGTTAAAATGTTCTAAGGGGGCTACAATGGGGAAGGGGTCTTTTTTGTTTTCCTATAAAGTACCTTTGTATTTGTTTATAAAGAGAAATTATCTGTCTCTCGTTTCACCTAAAAATAAGAAAAAGCTAAATATGAAATATGAAAAAAATCAAGTTAACATATAGAGGAGAAAAAAAGAAAAATATTCCGTCAACTCATATAACACTTTGAGCCTACGCATGCGGAGCACGCCTTTAATGATAGACCATTGTTCATAATTAAAGCCGTTCTGTTCATTTAATGGAAATTATTTGTTTCATGTTTGAAATTTTCAACAATTACATAGAGAATTATAAAATCAGACGACTTGGAGTATTATGCTTGCATTGCCGATTTATCACAAGTAGAATCTTTTATTTAATAATAAAAAAAAAATAGTGTACTTTAGAGAGCAAATAATATACTACTACCCTAATAATACTACACTCATCTAAGTAAGTTGGTAAGTGAAAGTAGTGTGTTGCGGGCATCGCGCCAGATTTTTAAATTTCTTTTTTGCTTTTTTCAACTTCAACACACATTTTTTTTGTAATTGAACATAATTTAAAGTTTGATTTTATTTTTTATTTTTCGCTCCCAACAAATGATAAATTTCTCAACACATTTTCTCAAATATCAACTTGAGTGCGCACATTCCTTTAGGAATTGTTAACTGGGTCATATTGCGGCACTTCGTGCAATTAACAGGAAAATATCCGCGGTGTTTTAATTAAAAAAAAATGAGATAAAAATACTTTTAAAATGTCCCACCAAAATCCAAAAGTTCTTTAAGAAAATTTGCAATATAGCAGCTACAGTTATATGCGAACCGTAGCACTTATACCATAACACCCTAAATCGTTCTAGATAGTTTCCCATATTGTTGTCGTTATACTCTTTCCAATTAAAGATTAAAGCTTAAGCGTGCCAGGACATCTACTACCCTCATGGGCGGATCCAGCCGATCGTAAAAGGGGGGGCTGCAGTCCTAATGGGGGGGGGCTGCAGCCCCACAGCCCTTCATTTGGATCTGCTAATCAGCTTTTTTACCTTCATGTTTCTTTCCCACAACTAAAATTCTACTTGTTCTGCACATTATTTGTTCTTTACCTTGCTTTCTTACATTAAGTAAAGTCAAATTCTATCTTTAAATGACGAAAAATTTTCCAAAGGGAGGGGATGCAGCCCATACAGCCCTCCCCCCCCCCCCTGGATCCGCCAATGACTACCCTCAATCTAAAGTTTTCCTGAAATCAGGGATATCCACTAATGCATTTTCTCTTTCAGGATTCACGATCTATCATCACAGAAAGTATTCCTAGTGCTTCACTTTTTCTCGAAGGTAAAATGAAGAACAAGAACTTGTTGAGGGTAAGATTTTTTCTTGAATTAAAAATACACGCACATACACCCAGCGTCAAAATGTTAGATACAATACAATACAATAAGGCTTAACGGACCCGAAGGCCCGACGCCGACACCACCAATCGGTCCATACCTCCATCCACCTACCACCGTCCAATCCCAAATTCACAAGATCTGCTTTCACCGACTCTTCCCACCTTCGCCTAGGCCTACCCCTCGGCCGTTTTCCAGTCGGCAAAGCGTTTATCAATCTTTTAGGAATTCGTTCACTACTAAGACTCGTCATTTTGCATGCCCACTTTAGCCGACGCGCAGTTATAGACTCGATTACATTTGCCGGGTACAGCTCACGCAATTCCGCATTGTGTAGCCGTTTAAATTCTCCTGTTGACTCATCTTTCTTCGGCCCGAATATTCTACGCAGCATTTTATTTTCAAACACCATAAGGCGTTTCTCATCCCTTACTGTAAGCGGCCATGTTTCACAACCGTAAAGAACAGTCGGAAGAATTATAGTTTTGTAAATCCTAATTTTTAAATTTCGGGATAAAAGGCGTGACCCAAGTAATTTTGCAACCGAGAAATAATAAGCATTTCCCGCCTTTAATCTAGCCTTAATTTCCTCTTCGATTTCGTTTTTCCTAGTTACAGTAGATCCTAAATATCTAAATTTCTCAACGGCTTCGAATATTTCCTCTTCTACTTCAATATCGCCAAAATTGTCACCGTTTCTACAACTAACCATATATTTTATTTTTCCGTATTTATTTCTAGCCCTACTTCTTTTCCGGCTTCCATCAATGCTTTTGTATTTAGTTCTATCGTTTCCACGTCGTCGCCAAGCAAAACCAAATCATCAGCGTAACCGAGTACGGATATATTTCCCCCCAGATTCAAACCCTTTCCGGTATTTATTACCTCCCTAATGACATATTCTAGAGCTAAATTAAATAGAACAGGGGATAGCGAATCCCCCTGTTTCAAACCAGAGTGAACCTCGAACTTCTCAGAAAAATAACGACCGATTCTTATTTTATTGAACGTTTCGGTCATACACATTTTTACTAAGTTTACTAACTTCTTCGGTATTCCTAGTTCAGTCAGGATGTTATACAGTTTATTGCGGTCTATTGAATCATAAGCCTTTTTAAAGTCGACATACAGTTGATGAACAATACCATTGTATTCTAATTTTTTCTCTAATATTTGACGGAGGGAGAATATTTGGTCTACGGTAGATCGGTTCCGTCTGAAACCACATTGATAATCTCCGATAATTTCATCGGCGTATTCGGTTATTCGGCTAGTCAGTATTGACGTAAATACTTTATAGCAGACCGGAAGTAGTGAGATCCCACGGTAGTTATTAGTGTCTGTCCGCGACCCCTTCTTGTGAATCGGTATAAGTATAGACTCTTTCCATTCTTCGGGTACTTTCTCATACTCCCAGATCTTTTTAATCAAAAGATGTATTTTTGAAATCCCAGCTTCCCCACATGATTTGATTAGTTCGCTAGGAATATTATCCGTCCCCGCTGCTTTATAGGATTTTAATTTTCCGATAGCTATTTCGACTTCCACTATACTTGGTTCTTCTAATAACGGTTCAGCACTTTGAAATTCCAAAAGTGGTGATAGACGGGTATTTTCTGGATTCAAAATACTATCAAAGTGCTCTTTGAACTTCCTTACTATGTCTACCGGATCCGCTATGATGTTATTATTATTATCCTTAATACCAGTCGTAACTGGTCCTAGACGTTTACGTGATAAATTTATGCCTTTATACATATCTCTAACGTTATTTTGGATTCCATTATTTTCTATTTCTATTATTTTGTTTTTTAGATATTCTCTTTTTTTATTTTTAAGCAATTTAGTCGTTTCGTTCCTTATGCCTCGAAAGTAGGCACGATTGCCTTCGCTAGGATTATTTAAAACTTTGAGTTTATAACTTTAAAACTTGAGGCTTTTCTTTTCTCACACGAGTTTAAACATTCTTCATCGAACCATGGTTTATTCTTATTATTTTCCCTTTAGCCCAGACACAAATTACTGACCTCTTTAATATTATCCCTAATCCCTTCCCACAATTGATCAATGTCTTCACCATTCTCTGTCGATGGTTCTAATACATCAAATCTATTCTTGAGTTCAATTTCAAATTGTTTTTTAATCGCCGGAATTTTAAGTTTTTCCAGATTAAAATATTCGGTATGAGATCCGGTTTCTAACCTTTTTTTTATTGAAAGTCTTTGCCGAACTTTAGCGACTACTAGTTCGTGATCCGACCCGCATTCCGCCCCTCGGTACGACCTAACATTAATAACACTATTTTGCCACCTATGCTGCACCAAAACGTGATCGATTTGATTTCTTGTTTGTGAATCCGGTGATGTCCAGGTATATTTGTGAATATCTTTATGTTTAAAAGTTGTACTTTTGATTATTAAATTTTTAGAAGTAGCAAAGTTAATCAATCGGATTTCGTTATCATTACTAATTTCGTGTAAACTTTCTTTTCCAATTGTCGGATATATTTCTTCCCTGCCCACCTTTGCGTTAGCGTCTCCTAAAACTATCTTCATGTAATTTCGCGGTAATTTATCGAAGACCCACTCTAGTTTATCGTAAAATTCCGACTTAACTTCGTCATCGCTGTCTTCGGTCGGAGAATGTATGTTTATTAACGCGATTTTAAACCACCGCCCCTGAAATACAGCTACTGATATCCTGTCCCCGAAAAATTGAACGTCCCTCAAAGCGGATATCAACCTATTCCTAATCAAAAACCCAGTGCCTAAACAATAATTTTCGCCCCCGCCGTACCAAATTGTGTACTTACCTTCTCTTAAAGAGCCCTCCCCCGGCCAGCGTACCTCTTGCAGCGCCACGATATCTATACCGTACCTCTCAACCTCATTCGAAACCGATTTTAACCCACCCGCTGTATTCAAACTTCTGACGTTCCACGTCCCTAATACTAAATCTCTTAATTTCAACTTTCGCCATGATTCCCCTAAAGCAGTCCCCACCCGGAGACCCGAACGGGGGACTAGTTTACCTCCGGATAATGAGCGTTTTACCTTAGGAGAATCCATGACTGTTTGTGGTGTTTGGGTGAACTAAAAAATGTGAGTAGGGCGTTCAAACCTGCGTCACACCCTCCAGCAAGCCTGGGGGGGCGCTCTCATTGTTGGTCAGCGAGTCCTACGGACTTAGCCGGGAGGAACTTCCTAGGAATTTCCACCGACCATCCCCACATCCGCCACCCGTGGGACGCTCCCCATACGCGGTAATGAGACCCGCGCGAGGCAAAATGTTAGATACATTTCAAAAATTGTTATCCCTATCCTCCCATCTTTTCAAATTACCCCTAAAACGGTATTAAAATAACCTATCTCTCACCTGAAGTTAATCAGCAGCCTGCTTTTATTTTGGTTCTCAAACCAGAAACATGTACTTTTTTTTTTGTTTTCAAATTAAAGTTAAGGCGCGTCAAAATGCTAGACCAGGGAGCGTGGTAAAAATAAATAAAACTCATTTTAATACTTCGTGGCCTTTCCTCCACCTTTGGTTGGCTGCTAGCTCTAAAATTATATTTTTGTTAGCAAGTAAAATTTTCAAATTAGATATGTCGCCGAAGTATTACAGTTGTTAATGTCTTGATTATTGGCATCCAATGAAATAAGTCCATAGTAGCATTTGCGTGGGATTCTTAAATATATTTATATATCAGAACTTAAAAGAAGTCCCATGACTGAGTGCAACCTACTCCATTATTGGTACACCACTTCATACACCACTGCATGAAGTACTGACAACAGGGCATTCTCTCCAACAGAATAAATTTAAAAAAATTGTCATTGGGGTGAAAAGTTATATGTGTTACCTTCCCAATGTCACTTACGTCGTTTTAAAAAAGAAATTACTATTTTTATTATACTATTTATACTATTTTATATCTATTTTTATTCTATAAACAAACGTGATAAGTGAATATTGTTTGATAACCACAACAGATTTTTTTTAAAATATTTTATTTTCAATATATACCTAGATATTATTAAATACCTTATTTAATTTTTTTTTTTTCTTCAGATTTTCACCAAAAGTCAAACAGTCTACGAGATCGAGCAAAAGAAAAGGTTACTATTTTTTAACAGTTTTGTTATATATCATTGTAAAGTGCAGTATTATTTAAAAAAATCCCATTCTTACTTAATTTTATTATTTTACAGAGTGAAAGAGCCTGGAAAGCTTAGGACTGTTTTAAAAACTGTAAGAGCAAATTTCAGTATTACTTGTTATCGCAATGTGTTTGGTCTGCTTATAACAAATAACATGTTTACAACATATTATTTCACATCAACAATGCAACATTAGTCAAAGCTAAAGCAATGAAACTTTGATCATTTGATAGGTTACAGGAACCTATCTTTTTGCCAAAAATTTATGATTTACAGATTCATTATTAGCCCTCAAACAGATACATAAACTTTACGCACGTTGTAACTTATTACCCCACATTAAAAAAAAAACTCATGTAATTAAATTGTATATTTCGATTGACTTTTATTAAACACTAGCTGTATATACCAGTTCAACCGGAGAATTTCATTTTTTAAATCTAAAAATCTATAAAGTGAGACTTTTATCTACTTAAACAGTCGATTTCGTAAAAACCAATGTAAAGCGAGCATAATGATTTTTATAACAATAAAGAATATACCCAGAGATTGGCTGAAGCTATGCCATTTTAATATGGACAGGTGTTCGCACCTGGTATGAAAGAACCACTGAGCGAAATTTGGAGAATTCAGGACAAACGGTACGGATTTCTATAAAGAACAAACAGAATTTCATCTTTATTTACATAGATTATAGCTTTATATCCCGGTTTCAGCCGTGGAATTTCATTTTTCTAATGAAACAGTCGATTTCGTAAAAAAACATTCTAAAGCGAGATCATTACGATATTTATAAAAATAAATAATATCAGCTGAGATCGGCTGAAGTTATGTAATTTTAATATGGACAGGTGTTCGCACCTGGTATCAAAGAACCACTGAGCGAAATTTGGAGAATTTAGGACCAAGGGTATGGTTTTCTATAAAGAACAATCTTTATTTATATTTATAACATAGATTGTAAATTTCTAAATTTACAGTCCTATTATTTATTACAATATAAACATTCATTGCGAACGGACGCACTACATTTTGTACAGAAATTGTTTGTTGTTTTGTAATAACTCTTGCTACATATTAAAAAATTTGAATACTTGGATATTTTTGGTGTTGGTGTTTGTTTTGCAGTTTCCTTATTTAATTTAAAGATGGTATATACATACTTCATTCTGGACTTCAAAAGGCAAGTTTTTAAATAAGGGACTTCGCATAGTTCTTTAAAAATGATTTTCTGTTCTGCTTATTCTTGGTTTGTGGCCATCTTAAAACATGCACTAGAACACTTTAGTGTAGTTTGTATTAAGTTTTACAGTATTTTTAAACTGTAATAACTATAGTCCGGCCGGTGAAAGAAGCGACACGGAATTGCCCCCACCCTCGGCAGAGAGTAGGCGGAGCCTTCCCCTTCCCTGCCATCTCTCTCACCCTAGTTAGCCTTAGTGAACGGCTCATAAGCCACACTTCAGTACTAGTACCGTTCATTTTTTATAAAATAATAAAAAAAAAAGAAATTAACAAGATTAATAAAAAATAATATATTGTTAGGTTTTATAAAAAATATTATGTTTTAACTGTTGTAAATTTTATGTTGAAAATCAATTATCTTTCGTTTGTTTTTGTTGTTCTCGCTTTTAGAATAAGAACAAAAAAAAAAAATTTTTTTTGATTTTGTAAATAAATAACATTTCATTTTAGTTCATTTTTTTATTAAAAACATAAAAAAAAAATTATTTATTTATTTACATTTTATCCTCTACCCATAAGGGTCATTAACTTTATTATTAATTATTAATTAATAAATAAATTAACAAGATCAACAACAATATACTTAATATATTGTTATGTTTTATACTGTACATATTATGGTTTAGCCGTTGTAAATTGGATTTTGAAAATTATCTTTCGTTTGTTTTTGTTGTTCTCGCTTTTAGAATAAGATCAATAAAATTTTTATTTTTTATTTTTTAAATAAAGTAACTTAGATTAATAAAACTTTCGTTTTAGTTGTGTTTGTTCATTGTTTATAATTTAAAAATGTTTAAAATTAAAAATGTTCAGCGTTTTTTGACGTTACAATAAAGAAAATTTGAACCGGACAGAGTAGCAAATCGTGTGTTGAGGTGAAGTCAACTAATCTACATCCCCTCCTAGTGGGGGTAGCGCGTGGAGGGGTAAACCCCACCATCCGTGTCGCTTCTTTCTTCGGCCGGACTATAGTATGTTATAGCAATAAGCAGAAACAATCGATATGTCTTTTTTATAAGAGGTTTTCTTCAATAGTTACGATACGCCGATAAGAAAGACAAGATGTGTCTGATTTTGAGCGTGTTCTCTGCGATATGCTTAGGTTTCTTGGGTCCATTCAACATGTATTTGTTCCAAACACCGGTCCTCATTACACTCATTAGATTTGAGACCATAGGAAATGTGAGTACAAAACTTATATGTTAAACTTATAAATATCCTTTTTATATAAACATTTAATTTTAAATTTTTGCAGCCATATAAAATTAATATAACTGAAGAGATTCCTAATATACAAAGGCCAGGTTATGGTTACTTTGGAACCACGGTGTTGACAATATTGTTCGGTTTCGCTGAGGTAAGGAATCACTTATTTTTTTATTAATCATTTGATGACTCTATTAATCACAGTAATATCACTTTATCTATAATCTGAACTGTGTGAGATAATATGAAATGAAATGAAAATATAACTTTATTCTGGGACTTTTAGTCCCCTAAGAATAACAAAAAGGAAACATATGGTATTACATTTGTCTGACTAAAATTAGATCAGTGGGATGAAATTATATTAAGGATAATAAAAATACAAATAGTGTTTGTAGTACATTGTTCTAAATATTGACCATTTTTACATTTGTGAGGAAGATTGATTATCTAAGAGATGGGTGAATAAATGGTATTTAAATGTTGCCAAGGAGGATGCGCTGCTTATGGAGTTAGGCAGGGAATTCCAAAGATGGGTTTCACGTACTGTAAAGGATCGCTCAAAGGAGGCTGTTCTACGGGTAGGAACATACAGGTCGGTGGGATGGGATCTTGTGTTTAATAGGTGGATGGACGAACGAGGTGTAAGGAGGTCGAGGATATAGCTGGGTTTTTTTGTTCTGAAGGATTGGAATAGAAAGGAACCAAGGAGAAATTGTCGTCTGGATTCAGGAAGAAGAAAACCTTGCTCAGTATACAATTGGGAGACGTGAGAGTGCCTGGGTAGATCGAGAATGAATCTGATAAGGTGGTTCATTAATCTTTTTAATCTCATCTCCAGTTCACCAGACAGTCCTCTGTATACCAGGGATCCATAATCAAAGTGAGGAAGGATGAGAGAGGAAACTAGGAGATGGCGGGTGCTTCTGGGGAATCTAAGGAGCTGTTTTAGGACTGCAATGGATTTTCGGGTAATTCGGGTAATTACTTGATGGTTCCAGGAGAGATGATTATCAAAGGTGAGACCAAGGTTTTTTATGGAGTCTTGGAACTGAATAGGAGTGCTATTGATATGTATAGTAAGGAAGGGAATTCAGGAAGGGTTTTGAGCCGATAAGGGTTGCTTTTGTATTCTCTGGATTTAGACGTAGTTTGTTTTCTGTCTCCCAGTGGTTAATACTGTCGATGTCCTCTTGAAGTTTTAGAGCCGCTTCTATTATACTCGAAGGGTGACATGATATGTAAATTTGGAGGTCATCGGCATATAGATGAAAGTGGGAGTGACGCAATATTTTGTTCCAAAAAGAGGTTCAATGCTACGGAAGGGACTTAATATGCTTTTGACACATAACATACAATAAAAAACCAAAAGAAAAGTACAGCACTATAAAGGTGCCTTCAAACTACGCGAAACTCACCCTCGAACGGATAATCACCCGAACCTTGCCGTAACGGCGCACAGTGGGGCAAAACGGCAAGAAAGTGGAAAAAAACTTTATCTTGGGAACGGTTTGTCCTATCGAGATGGAAGTTGGATCATTCGATTATGGATGGAAAATTACAAAAGGATTGCAACTAAATTTAAAAATTATATTATTTATGTATATCTAATTTTAGAGGAAACTTAAGAACGGATATTTTAAATAATTAAATAAAATAATTGAACTTACTTTTAACTTAATTTAGCTACAGATAACCAAAGAGATTGATGACCTTAGGGTTTTATGGCTTTTAAACCTCACTTATTTTACTTTAATTTAACTCAATATTAATTTAAATTTCCTTTAAGGTAGCATTTTTTTTTTTTTTTTTTTTTTTTGTCAGCTAATATCTTGCAACTTTTTATAGGAAAATATTGAGACCACTGTCTTTAATCGCCTTTCTAATCATCTCATACTGATATTTAGACAGTTTTGTCTGGATAAAAACAGCTCGACTACAACCAGTGTAGAAAGATGAATAGATGCCAGAAAGTTGTTGGTGGGTGAGCGAATTTGTCGAAAATAAAATTTACAACTAACTTAGAGTTCGATGAAAATTAAATACAAAGCCTGCCAATAAACGCTCCATTCTCCATTGCCACAGGCATCCCCTTGGGGCAACTCCTTTCTCCAACTCCATGCTGAAGTGAAGAAGATCAGAAAAAAGTTTAACAGGAATAGGCGCACGTAGATGCAGCGCAAGGTTCAGTCTCTCTTGTAATGCAAAACCCTGAAAAGCTGGCCAAAAGTAAAAAAATTATACACCCGTGTGAAAGAAATCCGGAAAGATATATTTCTTATATATTATAGCGCCCCCCCCCCCCCTTACTCTGTTATTAGACCATACGGAGCAGAACTTAGTGGTTCCACAAAAAACATCCATATTAACAAAATGCAAACTTCACAATCTAAAATTTTCAGAAAAATCATTAATGCATCCTGGCTTATTTCAAATTACACTCTACACGATTAAATGAACTCTACAAATGAGGAGGTGAGGTGCTAAACTCGTTCGTTACATTTTTTTGAAAAATTGAGATGGCAGTGGATTCTTAAAGATATTTTAACGATTTTTAAACATATCTTATCAGATTGAAACAAAACTTATTATTCCATATGTATTTTTGCTATACAAAATAGCGGTTTGTTACAGAACTGATTCGTTCCATAGCCCATTGTGTTTCAAAACTGGTTTGTTACTCGTTTTGATGCAAAACTCTCTCGTTCTAATAATCACTTCTCGCTTTGCACCCATCCCATTCGTTCACTTGAGCAGTTTCTGTTACTCTTTCTGAACAAAATATCGAGAGTTCCTTAAACTCGCTTGTTTTATTTATTTATACTCGATTCTTCTTACCTAGCTGTATTAATAATTGATTTTTCAATGGCTCCAACAAGCTGAAAGACGTTGATAATCTGCTGAAAAAGCATTTTGGTGACGAGTGGAAGGCCAATGATTTATTGAATTATTACACACGAGTTCTCAATATATCTGCCTCAGACGAGGGAAACAAAGAACAACAGGATGGTGAGGTCACTATTGTTGAAGAAGACGATAGCCTAAGGATCTAGTTTTTTTTTAACTTTTTTGTAATCAGATGTTTTATATCAGTACACTGATATTTTTGAAAAATTCGTAAAAAGAAAAAAAAAATTTTTAAGTCAGTCGGTGGTATTATTTTGTAAAATGGTATCGAATTCATTTATAAAATGGTTGTGAATCTAAATAAATACTACTTATTAAGAAGATCAACTTACGCTGTGTGAATTAAAACTCGTTCGTACCAATGTGGTAAGCAGCAAAAGTCTTTCCTTTAAACATTTTGTTGCAAAACTTTCTCATTTCATATTTTGTTACTTTTCTTTGTTACCTCTAAATCAGTAAATTTTTTTATTCCAAGCTCACTTACATAGTGTAGCTGCACCTCTCGAAGGCAAAAGAAATAATCTTTATCTGGCCACTCTACAAGACGTGGTAAGTTTTTTGAGTTTCCTGAAAAATGTGTTCAGGTGGAACGAACGAGTTTTGCATCTCACCTCTTCAAATAGAACAGATACCAAACATTTCACTTTCCAACACGACATCACTGCATTTTTTGAATAATGATTCAGTGACTATTGGGACACGAATATTTCATTAATAGCTAATTTACGTTATTTTTGTTTCAGATCATGGCTTCTGAAATAGCTTCCCGTAACATAATGACCAGGATCAAAACTGCCTACTTATCAAAGATGCTATCGGTGGAGGCTTCATGGTATGATAAATCGCATGAGCAATTTGTTAACACTGTGTCACAGTAAGTATCTGCTAATATTTCCTATTAGCGATTAGTTTTAAAATTAGCTAAATCCAACACCTCCCAATGAAGCCGTACCCACCAAAATGTCATGGACCAGTTCAAAACAAGGTTTGTAATCATGGAGTTAACTCATTTCTTTTTAAATTTTTTTTAAACAGTCCTGCAGGGAACTGGGCATCCCTTATGAATACTCCACTTTGAACCACTCCGTCATCTGTTATCTTCTGGTTCCTTATCTTCATCCTCTTCAGGACATCAGGGCACAATGTTTATCTAATCATGTCTTCAAACAGGTTAATCCTCGAGTTCGGGATCAATTCTCTAGTTCTAATTATCTCCTTCCCCCTCTCCCTCACTCAAGGACGTCAGCAGGATTTCGTCAAGTGGGGGGGAATGCTGGAAAAATTTTCATCTAGGGGGGCATGCTGGTAAATTTCTTAAGTTTGGGGGAAGGGTTTATTTTCTTGTAAGGCTTTATTTATTATTTAACAAAAAATTATAATTATAAAAAAAAAATGATAATACTTACTGATATTCATAGGCGTCACCAGCACCAAATTATTGGGGGCTCAACATTCTCCTAGATAGTGTATAGGATAGGTAGAAATTAGAGAGGCTAAAATTTGAAATAATAAAGCTTGAGTTTGGACATTTAATTCTTCTTACAACGATGTATGTTAACCCGGCGCTGGTCGCGCCCCTCCGTGGGATACCGTTGGTCGCGCGTGAGCAAATTGCTCACACCTCAATTTTTGGCTATTCTATTATTTTTCAGCAGCATTCTTCGTCATATTTTTGTTTCTTTTAATTTAGAATATGTTCATCATTAAATTATTAATCTGTTTAAGGTGCTTTCAGAAGTTTAAGCATTTATTATAATTTATTTATAGGAGATGAATGAATAGAAGAGAGTAAACAAGAATAAAATGCTTTATTAACACGATTTTTAGTTTAAAAAAGAAGTAGTATTTTAAGAAAAGTGCTGTAGCATACATTAACCAAAATTATAAAAAGAAAAATAGGAAATTTTCAGTTGAAAAAAAAATTATAAAAAAATCGCATAAAGTTGGTACCGTGGAATAGGAAGAATATAATGTAAACAATAACGAATAACAATCTAAAAACGGAACACCCCGTTTTACTCAAAAATATAAAAACTAATCTAAGCTTTAACTAAAAAATCGAAGAGAAGAGACGAAAATACTTAGTCATTTTTTTCTTCCGGACGATCCTCCAAAAGCCGTAACATCTTCGCAGCACGTCTTGTTTCACCCATTTTCCGAACTAAACTAACAAACAGAACAGTTACAATATTTTATCAAAGAAATACAAACGTGTACTGACAAGATTTGGGCTCATTACAGCGGAGATGGGCAAGTCCGTGCAGGACTCGGAGCGGCCCGCACGGTGGCTCAGTTCTGTGTCATGGATGGTCTTGCTGTGAGCAATTTGCTCACGCTCCCGTTTTTTCGAACAAAACGTTTTATTGGGGCTTAGCGCGGCAATTTTTTTTTTCTCAAAAACAACGTTCTAAAGTGAGTTAATGTATAAATGACAAATAGAAAAAGTATCAGAATTAAAGAAAAAGAAATAAGCGAAATACACAAGATTTTCGGCAAGTGTGAGCTAAATGCTTACAACGCCGGGTTAAAGGATTTTACAGTCCCTTAAAACATGTCAATTTATGTTTCATTTAGAATACTGTCAGTAGCCAAGGCTTCATGTTGAAGGATGTGGGCCGAAATTTCTTGGTTAAATTTTATCCAAGTTCTCCTTCTCATCCTGATCCTACTCATTCCATTGCTTTCCATCAAGTACTATAAGCTTCATCGAGTTGAGGGAAAGTAGAATCAAGCTACTTGGTTTAAAAAAGGAAGGAAGACCCAACTTTGTTTAAGAATTTATAAAACAATACAGTTTAAGCTGAAATAAAAATAATATAATCAATCAAATATACAATACACCTGACGATGCTTTTAAAAAAGCTATGAGGCGCCAATTTGTGAAAATGAAGTATTAGATGGCTAAATTGGGTATAATCAAATTGCATTAATAATTTAACATATCATTTTAAATTACTGAATATGCTCAAACCCGGTGGTCAATTTTACCTGAAGGCAGCAGGCGGCGAGGTCCTGGAAATACCGCCTTGCAAGTTATTGGGGCCATAAACTTATTGTTAGAAATTTAAAATAAGTAAAGCCTAAGACCGACAATACTTCCAACACTCACCAATGGGAATACCTAAGAAGATTGTTGGAGAAATTTTGGGCCATAAACCCCGGTTTTGCCCCGGCAAAGCTGCCGCTGAAAAATATAGGAATTATGGCACGGAATGGGAATTTTAGGATGGCCAACCAATGAAAAGAAGTCTGAATAGAGTGGGGGCAGAATATTGGTATGGAAGGATGGAAGGGTTTTTATTTGGAAGGAAGTTCGAGGAGTTGAGAGGAGAGTACGGTGAGAGTAGGAAGTGGGAGGAGTAGAGAGTCAGGAGGAAGAGTGATAAGTGCGCTGGTTGAAGGAAGCCCTGAAGCAGGATTGTCCGAGTTGGGAAGATGAGTGCCGGTCTGTCCTTGGCCCTGCTCTGTGGAAACTAGTGTTTGACGAGTTGCTGGGACTCCAGGAAGAGGAGCGGTTCCCGGCCACGGCTTAGGTCGACGACCTAGCCGTCGTTGTGGCTTCGAACAGCAGAGCCAGACTGAAACATGAAGCCGAACGATGCGCCAACATAGTAGCTCGATGGTGCGAGAAAAAGAAGTTAAGGATGGCTGCTGCCAAGACACAGTCCATTCTTTTGAGGGGCAAGACCGATAGGGCCCACCCTATTACTCTTAATATTGAGGGAGGAAGGATAAGTCCAAATGAGGTTGTAACCTATCTTGGAATCAAGTTTGGGAAAAAATTCAATTTAACACCTCATCTGGAATATATAAGAAATAGGGTGGCCTTAGCCCTTAATGGGCTTTGTCGCATTGGGGGCGCCTTTTGGGGTCTTAGGTTCCCAGCCACACTGACCATCTACAAAGGAGTGATTCTGGGTATCCTGAGATATGCGTCCCCAGCATGGAGTCAGCACCTCTCGCACCAACAGAACAAGAAGCTGGCGACGATTCAGCGGATGGCTCTGCTGCGGGTAACCAGGACGTACAGAACAGTGTCTCACGAGGCAGTGCAGGTCTTAGCAGGAGCAATCCCAATTGACCTCCTCTTGCGAGAAGATTGCTTCAGAAACAAAGTGAAGAGGGAAGGCATTGCGGATCTACCGGTAAACCTTCGAGTGAGGATAGGTGAGGACCCACGAAGATGGAGAAGTATTATTCGTGAGAACACGATACAAAATTGGAACCAACGATGGGTGACGACAATAAAAGGGGCTACCCTAAAGAAATACTTCCCCACCGTTCATTCCAGGCTAAAAGCCACATGGGTTGTCCCTGACTATTGGGTCTCACAGTTCCTCACGGGGCATGGGGGTTTCCGAGCCAAGCTCGTAGAACATGGTAAGGACATCGATCCCCTATGCCCAACTTGTAGGGAACCGGAGACCGCTGAGCACGTTTTACTGACCTGTACTGCCTATGAGACACTAAGAGCCAACCTGCTGAGAGAGACAGGGCTCTACATTCTGACTGCTAACGATCTCCCTCAGCTGATGGTGAAAGAGAACTACCCGTACTTCAAATCCTTTGTTTACGGGTGGAAGGAAGCAGTTGGCCAGGATCACTTCACTTTGGGACGGACAGCTGGAGCTGCTCCGGGAAGACCGCCGGACTGAGGAGAAGAATAGAATAATACACCAATAAACAGAAGAACACATCAGTGAACAGAGTACACACCAGTGAACAGGATGACACATCAGTGATTAAACTGCTATTTTATGCCACGTTGCGGCAGTGAGTTGATTCTCAGAATCTTCTCACGGCTGAAAATCCGTATTGCCTTAAGAGGCAAGGTAGGAAGAAAAATAAATAAATAAATAAATGAAAAATGAGTGCCGGAGACGGGAACCAAGGAGCTGAGAGCGGAAGGAAGTGGACAGAGCTGGACTACCTACACTCCCCGACAAAATTATAGGCCACCCCCCATTTTGTTAGTTATTATTTTTATTATATATTTTCCTTAACTCAAAACAATACATACCATTGTAAATGCACAGAATCTGTATCTGACACCTATTTGTATTGAGTTCTGATTGTTATTGTTTACGAATTAGTGAAAATGTCAATATTTACATGCGACAAAAGTATAGGCCACGCTCAGTGCGTAACTTAATCCCGTTCTATAAGTAATATAAGCTGTATAAAAGTTGAGTTTTGAACCATTTAATTCATTCTGTGAATGCTAATTTGCTATAATTTCAGTTATTAAATTAAATATTAACAATGCCAAGGGGAAAAGTGTTATCAGAAAGTGAGAAGGCGGTTATTCACACATTACTAGAAAAAAATTGGACAATTTCAAAAATTGCTGTAACTTTGAATAGAAGCAGACACCTTATAAGAAACTTTGTTAGGTTGGGCAATGAATATGGCCGAAAGAAGATAACTGGCAGGCCCCTGGCAACGACTGTTAGAGAACGGAGAGCTATCCTACGCCAAGCGTCAAACTCTTCAGCCACTGCAAGGGAAATTTGTGAGCAAGCTGGAGTCCAAACAAATATTAGGAATGTTCAACGCATTTTGCAAAAAGCCAGCCATTTGAAGCGGCTGAAACTTAAGACAAAACCCCCTCTTTCAAAAGCTCACAAGGCCAACAGGAAACGATTTGCAGCCGAACATGTCTCATGGGGAAAGAGGTGGAAAAAGGTTATCTTCAGCGATGAAAAACGTTTTAATTTGGATGGCCCAGATGGATTCCGATATTATTTTCATGACTTAAGAAAAGAAAAAATATTTTTGAGCAAACGTCGAATGGGCGGAGGAGGTATCATGGTGTGGGCTGGGATAGGCTATTATGAAAAAACTGATTTAATATTTTGTTCGGCGAAAATGAACGCAAAAAAATATATCCAAGTAATCCAGGAACCAACTGTCCAAAGAGGAGAAGAGCTGGCCAGAGGAAGATTTATTTTTCAGCAGGACAATGCACCGGTCCGCACAGCCCGCATAGTTAAACTTTTTTTTGAAGCCAAAAATATTTCCGTCCTACCATGGCCAGCTCGATCACCAGATCTCAACATTATTGAGAATTGTTGGGGAGAACTTTCTCGAGCTGTATATGCTCAAGGGAAACAATTTAACTCTATTGAAGAACTCAAAACGTGCATTTCAGATAAGTGGGCCAATATTCGGCAAAACTATATCAAGAAACTTTATAAATCTCTTCGAAAACGAATGGTGGAAGTCTTAGAAAACAACGGGGGAGCAACCCATTACTGACTAATACAACCACTGAGGTAATATATAAAAATTATGAAAAGTGGCCTATATTTTTGTCGCGTCGAACTTCCATGTTTTTTTGTTTTTGTTTGATTTGTATTTTAATATATGATAAATTTATATTAATAAAATGTTTTTCGTTTAGTATTCTCAATTCTATAATAACCTACATCTTGTTTAAAAAGTTTTATTTACTAGAATTAATGATTATTGCAAAAAATTGGGGTGGCCTATAATTTTGTCGGGCAGTGTATACCTCAGCTAACTGTTAGATATAATTTATATGCAGTTCAGTACTGGTAATAATATAGTGGCCAACCATCCAGTAAATTAGGTTAACGTAATTCCCCCTACCAGGCAGCATCCATTATCTAGTTGTCATATTTATGTTGCTAAGATATACTTATAATTTTTACTAAAAGGGGATATTTATGATTTATGTTCTTATTAATAAACTTGAGTAGTATGGTCAGAATTCAATTTATTCTTTCTTTACTTTCATTCACCCTATGCCACAGGTTTATTAAAATAAAATAGAATTGGTAAACCCGTCACCTTTAGAAAAGTATCCAATATATATTTATAAATGAAGGGCCAGGGGTAAAAACCACGGTAAACCAGTTTTTGTTGATTTTAAACAAGTGGTGCCTGCCATGTGATAGTATAGGAAGTGTACTTTCTTTTCATACTTGTTACAGTCGAGAAAAAAACGATAGTCCACATAAACTCTATAGTTTAAAATCGATAAGGGGAAAAACAGCTGAAGTCCTGAAGTGTCGGGGAAAGATTAACGGTAGTCCATTTCTGTGGTGTTTGCCTGTGGTTGAAGTGTAAAGGAACAGTAACTTTAGTTCAAGTGAAAATGAATACAAGTGAACTTAATTAACAAAAATCAGACGAATGTCTGATGACATGAAAAAACTCAGACTTTCAACTCAAGAGTCCGGTGAAAACTGTTTTTGTAAACAATTTAAGTGTTTTGAAATCGTCCCTTTATGAGCAAGAAACAAAATATTATCTACTTTAATATGTTGTCAAGTGATGAGCAAAACGCCTTTCTTAGCGGTCTCATAACTGTTAAGCCAATCCAAAGTCGTCGTCCCAAAACAAATTCTGAGGTATCTATACCAAATAAATCTTCTTATGTTTATAAAGTTACTGAAAGATGAGAACAATAATTATCAATAAAGTGATATTCAAGTTTGTTTGAAGGTTTTTTTTGTCAATTCATGGCATTAATGAAACTCGAGTCCGGTTCATTAATAAAAGTTTGATTAATAATGGGATGGGGCCAAAAGATCAACGCGGGTAACATAACCATCGACCTCACAAAAAGTAGACAGAATAGAGAAACAAATTATTTCTATTAGCAAATAGAAATAAATTTGTTATTTAAAGTATTATTTTTTTGTTTGTTTACTCAAAAAAGTAATAATAATTTATGGGTCACAAACAAATAAATAATAGACTACAGTGGTTTTTCCCACCAACAATGAGCAGTTTGGTAATGTTTTGTTATTTCATTGGCATTTAAACTGTTATTTCGTTTTAGAAATTTTGTACAATGGTAAATCAATTATATGCAATTATCTGGGTTAGAGGAACATGTTTTTACTTTCACTTACCTATATATGAAATATATAGTAAGTGGAAGTATTGCGATCGTGAAAAATTTCGACTTCCGGTTTTTTTAAACTGATTTTAGCTTTTGGAAAATGGATCAAGGGGACCATAAACTTTAAATTTTATTTTTTTCAGAATGGACTAGATTGGACTACCGTCGTTTTTCCCCATGACCCTTCAAATATTAAATACATAAATTGAATATATTAATTTGATATATCCCGTTTCTAGTAACCCCCACCCGCCTTATAAAAGCGGGAGCCAGAAACGTAGCACAATCAATGGCGATGCTGTAATTACCTAATATTTTATATTTATATTTTATTAAATTGATTCGTAAAACTCGGATATATCCGTAAAATCGTATTTTAATAATTTAATTTTGTACATTGGAGGGACGGTCCCCTCCTGCCAAAATATGGGGGAGCACGCGTCCTCCCAGCGGTGACGCCCATGCTGATATTAAAAAGTTGTATTATTTGTTCATATAATGCTTAAAAAGTATAGTAAATGAAATATAATTAACTTAATTTGTGGTTTTTTGTTCTCAAAATTTCTAAGGGGGCAGCTGCGAACCCCCCCCCCCCCTGTGAACGTCAATGCCCTCACTATTCCCAGAACAACCTCAATTTGTTCCACATAGCTGTGAAAGTTTAAGCTTAGGATTCCACATCACTTTGATCTGTGGAGTTTCTGTCATTTTCTTCCATTCCCTCTTTTGGGCAATGATTCTCTTTATCAGAATGAAACCCATAAAAATCTTCTGAATGGTTCCAGGTGACACCTTTCAAAATTCTTCTGTTGATGTCGCCTTCTTCTCAAATGTTATAGCTTCAGTCTTTGTTTCCTCATTCCAAAGATTTTCTGCTACTGATTCACCAAATAGTTTGTCAGATTTTTCTGGAAGAAACAAAACATTCCGAGTATTGGATTCTTTTTGCTCTCTAAATTCTCTACGATTTGGAGTCCGTTTCATTTCCCATAAGTTCCTTCTTCACTTTTTGGGTCAAAGTTTTTCCGTTTTTTATCAGGTTTGTGAACAAATACATGAGAAGGGGGACATATCCGCAATTATCGATATACCTCTTGTATTATTATTATCTTTAGTATTTTATAACTTCCTTCTGTATATTTTTCAATATTTTATGCATTGTTACCTTATTTATTATCTCAATTTTGTGTTATTATTGAGCCAAGACATAACATATTGTATACAGTACCATATTTTTTGTTAGTTTTTAATATTTTATTTTCACTCAGTTGTCATGTAGCCTTTCACTTCAAAAGCGTTGGGTTTCCTCGTCATAAACCTTTGAATTGAAGAATTTTTTTCAAACTGCAAATCCTGACCATAATTTCACCTATCGTTTACTATTATATCTTTTTATGTTTTTATTCAATTTAACAACAAACGGTAAATTATACGTTATAAGCAGATCCAGCCTGGTATTTTCCCTTGTCCCTTGAATATCCGATATCCATTTTTCGTCTACTATCGATAGTTTTACTCGTTATTATCGAAACTATAGTTAGATATTTTCTCAACTATACTGCTTAGCATCTTGTAGAATCGGCTTAACTTCATTGCTTTCTCTATCTAAATAATAAAGGCATTAACATGAACATGAATAGATTATTGAGACATAGTTTAAAAATTTTAACATGTAATTAATTTATTACAGCGATTTACAGAACATGATGGTCCTCTTTGACGGTAATATATGTAATGTAGCGGAACTTTTATCAGCAGTATTTTTTGGATTCTTAGCTGGCGTCCTTCTTTCTTGGAAGGTTGCGACTTTATCCCTTGTGATGATGTTCATATCAATGGCGATGATCTATCCCATATTCAAAGTATGTAATAATCAATTTTATATTTCTTGTTCTTGATATTCCATAGAGTTTAACTTGATGATTTTCTTAAACAAAACCTCTTTTCGAACTTGGACTGATATCTGTGTTAGAAAGAAAGAGTCTGTTTGCGAAGACCACATCCAGTTACTTTCATGACGCGACATCCAGTTACTTTCAGTAAACAGTTACTTCTTTTAAACACTTATTTTGGCACTAGTACTGAAGTGTGGCTTCAAATTAAGGCCCGATCTCCACTGAAAATGACCCTTTTGGAGGTTTATTTATCTCTGAAGAGCGAGCGGGAGTCGAAAGTTAGAATCTATTAAAGCCAACCAAGGCACCTTTTAACTGAAATAGAGGCGATGGGAGTTCGATAACATCACGGTCACATAACCTCTCAAAACAGGCCACGCCCATCAGCTGCTCTTCAGTACCTATACCCTTATTTTGATAACAATATTTATAACCTGTATTTGCAAATAATGGCCTAGATGAGAACAACAAGAACAATATTTCAAGAATATATTTCAGTAAACAGTAAAAGAATATATTTCATTTTCTTGCAAAAACTGAAATGCCTTGTTTTTGTCAGAAATTTTTTGAGCTAATTTCAAAAGACCCATTTTTACTATCAAGGAAATTACAAAATAAGGTTATCACAGTTTATAACCACTACAGATTGTTGAAAGTAACTGTTTACTAAAAGTAACTGGATGTCGCTTCGGGAAAGTAACTGTGTGGTTACTTATGTGTCAAACAGACCCGAAAGAAAATGATCTATCACTTGAGTGAAGGGCCTTCAATGCTACCCAAATTTATTTATTATTTTCTTACTTTCAATTACCTATACTTGAAATATATAGTAAGGGAAAGTTTTGCGATCGTAAAAATAATTTTACTTCCGGTTTTCAACGGAAATACAAGTTTTAGGGTCCTTTAAGTCCAAATAACGGAAGACCCACAAAATGGTCCGTGTGTGTGAACCATAGAGTATTGAATTACATAGAGGGGTGACCACGTGATCGCCGGAAATGCCCACCGCTTCCCCCTCTCCTTGAGGTCCATGTGCTCATAATATGACATAGTCTCTTCGCATGTGAGCCACAGTTGCAACCTTCATAGGTCGGTCAAAAGAAAGTAAATTCGTACTCACAGTGGGCGGTGAAACCTCAGATTTGTATATCACCTTGCTGCTGGTCTTATATGGTGAGTTCGTAAGAAAGCGTGAAGAGAGAGGCCAGAGAGGTCTGCGGCGCATCAAGTCTGAAGCCAGAGTGACGCTGGAGGGGATGAAGTCTCCGCATGACGATCATATGCTTCCTGCAGCTGGGTCATAGCCGACTTGAGTATGGTAACCCTACAATATTGAAAGCGCAGGAACCCTAGATAGGCGGGAATTTCAGCTAGATTTAAATTTGAAAACTATGTATATATTGAGACTGAACACTCATGTTCAACGAGAATCAAATATTCTTTAATATTAGATAATTTGAGAATAGATGAGAACCCAAGGAAATGGAGGAGCATATTAAGGGAGGATACAACTGAGGAGTGGAACCGGCGGTGGGAGACAAGCCTGAAAGGATCTACCTCAAGAAAGTACTTCCCCTCCGTCCAGTCTCGCTTGTAAGCCAAATGGGTCCTCCCTGATAACTGGCTCTCTCAATTTCTCACAGGGCATCGGGCATTTCGAGCCAAGCTCCATAGCCATGGAATTGACGTTGACCCCCTGTGTCCTACCTGCGGTATCCCGGAAACTGCAGAGCACATCCTTGTTGACTGCACCGCCTTCGAAGCTCTAAGGACTAAGTTGCTTCGTGAAACCGGACTCTACGTTCTCACAGAATCCGATTTCCCCCAGCTAGTAGCGTAAAATAACTATAAGCATTTCAAGGACTTCGTCTACGGATGGAAGACTGCACTCCGCCCTGCCCACTTCCATGTTGGACGAGGGAGACCAGCCGTGCCTAGAAACCAACCGGACTGAGGAAATGAAGCCTACCGGTCTAAAGTTCAAAACATTTTTGTTTTTATAGCAGCAGTGGGATGCTATGCAGACATGCCTAGCATCCAACTGCTGCAACATCCCGTACTGCCTCAAGAGGCAGGGTAGGGTGAAAATAAATAAATAAATAAACTAGATAATTTTTATCATCATTAAAATGTTTTGAGGTGGCTTAAATGGGAAGTGGACTTTTTTGTTTTCCTATAAAGTATATTTTTTTTCCCGTTAATATAGAGAAATTAACTGTCTCTCGTTATGCCTAAAAATAAGAAATGCCTAAATATCAAATACGGAAAAAATCGAATATGCATATACAGGAGGAATAAAGAAAAATATTACGTCAACTCATAAAACACGTTGAGCCCACGCATGCGCAGTACGCCTTTAATGACAGACCATTGTATTTTTAAAATTGAAGACGTTCTGTTCATGGAAAGAGTTGTCAATGTGTTTTAAAACATGCATATTTAATGGAAATTATTTGTTTCCATGGTCAAGGGCGTACCCAGGATCAAACTAGGGGGGGCAAGCTGTGATCGTTCAGTTATGATGTCGTTGACATCTTACCACGGAAAAGGTTAATGAAACCAAAGTTATGTATAATTATAGCAGTGCTTTATCAACTTACTACAATTATTACAATTATACTTGATTACAATTATTTGCTTGAAAAAAATTATTCTATTACTGCTTCCGGCCTTATAAGCTCAAAAAATTATTGCACCCAGCCTTCCAGGGGGGGCAGCTACTCCCCCTGCCCCCCGCTGGGTACGCCCATGTCCACGGTAACTAAATGAAATTTTCAACAACTAAATGGAGAGTTATAAAATCAGATTCCATCCATGTGAATTTAATAAAAAAACTTCAGATTTGCCTATCTATACATTTTTCAATAAATAAATACAGTTATAGAAAAATGACTAATTTTAAAGTAATAACCATGATATTTTGTACGCACACAATTGTAAAGTAATCTTCGCCCACAAAATTTGAATTTCTTAAACCTAAAATCAGTCGGAAATGTGAGGTAAAATACACAGTTGATATAAAGTTATCGTTGTTTTTTACTACACTCCATCAAATGAGACTATTCACATGATAATATAGTCAGTAGTTTCAAAGTTATCATAGTTTTTAGATAAAAGTCACATTTTGCAATGTCAAAACGTACATAGTGCAATCTCATGTTATTATTTTATTATTTATTAATTTTATAGATTATTCTTTCTATATTCGTTTAAATTTATTAATTCAAATATACTTATATAGGTACTATGTAAACATATTTGTCGCAATATATTGTACAAATGTACATCCAGCCTCCTTAATTCTTTTCTGATTATTAAGTTACATATTTTTCATATTTAGTTAAAGACTTTTAAAACTATACTTACATACAAACTTACCTTCATATTTGGCCTTTATTTAAACCACAAATCCAAATGATAAATATGAAAATACAATATTTTCACATATTTCTGATTGTATTTGTTCTCAAATAATCAGTTTGTTGGCTGAAATATCATACAGCCTCAATACAGTTTTTTTTTTTTTTTTCAACTATAATCTACTACAGCTAACATATCTGTTACAACTTATACATCTATCACATAAATCCCTGAGCAAAACCGTATAACCCAGCCATTTTTTAATAAATTCCTTTAATTCGAACACTTGTAAACAATTAAAATTCATCTTTCCAGGCATCAAAAAATAAGGAAAAATCACAGCAACAACACATTAGGGAATGTACAAAAATTACTTCTGAAGCACTTGGAAACATCAATACTGTCGTCGCATATGGCGGCGAATACAAAGAAATCGGAAGGTATTGTATAAATATTGTATAAATTAAAAAAATTGCCCATTGATGGATAGATAGAAACTACTTTAAATAATTAAAAATATTTTATATTATTTTAAAAAGTATTTGTGACACAGCCACAGCTGTCTTTCAAGAGTGCCTATTATAAGGAAGGTGGGGTAAGATGACGAGGTTAATCTTTCATGTTTTTTTCTGACCACTCTGAATGAATGGGAGAGCTGAAAATGTAATGAAAAGTTTTTCAATATAGTACCTGTTGCAAACCTCGTTTAAAATTGTGTTAATAAAGTTCAATGAGGAGATTTTTTTTTAATTGAAGGGGTCGGGGACAAATAGTGCCAAGCAACATTTTTAACAAAAATAAACTGTAGCTGTCGTCTGCCGTATATTACGTAGGACTATATGTCTATGATGGAAATGCTAGCTAAATATGACTATATACAGCCTCTATAGTCATATTTAGGTGGCATTTCCATCATATACATAATTATATATATATTTTTTTTTTTTTTTTACTGTATACATGCTTGTACATTATACAGGTAGTCTGGCATCATTTTTTTAATATCGAAACGTAATAGTGCATGTTCTATTAAACTTCTGTAACTATTAATATAGGTTATTTTTTATGAACATAATACAATTGACAGTCTATATTATTGAATTATGTTTATGGATATATGAATCATTATTTATAAACACTATATACAAATAGCATATGACATGTAATCATAATTACATATCCCACAGCTAACATTGGTACAATATAAGAATATATAATAGTTTAAATTATATATATAAATTACAGATGTGTACAACAGCAATATGTATACAAATTATGGAATGCCTGGAAATATTCTTAATTGTTTTACTTTTGTAATCCCAAGCAATATTAAAAGAAAATAGTAATAGAATTAATTAGATAATTCAAAGAAACTTAAAAAAAAGAGCCAAAATAAAATAATATACTTTAATCCTTTAAATTAAGATAATGTTAAACGGAAGTTATAGTAACAACAACACTCAGCCGATTAGTTACCTACTCATTGATAATAAAAGACCTTATTTTCATTGCTTGTTTAATAAAGTTACTAACATTATCCAATTGTTCCCGATCTTTGATTGTTACAATATTTGCAAAATCAATATCTAAGTTACCAGAACCACTAATATATTTTTTGAGATAGTGTAATCTAGGAGGATTATATATTGGACAGATAATCAAAATATGCTGCATGGATTCCGGTACGTTTAAACTGCATAATGTGCAGTTTTCATTTGTTTCTATTGCATATTTAATACCATTTATATAAAACTGTATGACATTTATAGAGGATAGCCATCATAGACATATGGTCCTACGTAATATACGGCAGACAGCAGCTACAGTTTATTTTTGTTAAAAATGTTGCTTGGCACTATTTTGCACCGACCCCTTCAATTATTCGTCATCTTACATCGGTCATGGGGTATTTCAAACTATTTTATACATTAATTATAAAAATATTATTTATTAACACAAAAGTCACAATTGTAAGGTGTTTGGGCGGCTTGCTTTTGATCCCAATCTGAGCATTCGGCTTGAGCCCATTTGAGGCACTTCAAACAGTTGTACCATACTTCATCTTTTCCCTCTTCCCCAAATATGATACAGAAATTATCCTCATCGAAATCCATATCGTCATCATTGTGTTCATAGAGACTCGTCATCATAAGATGAAGAGCAGACAAATAGACGTCTGGTCTTGATTTTGGTTCCTTTCTTTTTCTTTCCTTTCTCTGCCAACTTTTTCTGTCTTTATCTTCTTGTACCTTCCTTTTCTGTTCTAACGCTTGTTTTACAGGAGTTCCCGATAATAGGTGGGATGGCAGTTTCTTCTTTGGTTTTCTAGCAGTCTCTTTTTTTTAATTGCTTGAAGTGGAGGAAGCGCCGAAGAAGTAGATGGAGTAGGCTCTGTCGCCTCAACAAGAGTTGTGGGCGGTAGAGACTGGTTTCCCTGACTCGCCATTTGTATTGAGCACATGTTTACTACCGACTAAGAGTCTAGATAGAAAGAAGGATCCTACATGAATTTGTAGGTCATTTAGTGTACTTTCATAATATATAGGAGAATAACTTAAAAAACTTTCCTTAGACTTTTGATGGCTTGCTCTTCAGCGGGTGGAAATTTCTATTTTCACAATGTAAACAAGAAAAGGGTCGCGGCTACCTGCTGAGAGCTCGTGGACAACTGGCTCGGAGGTTGATACCTCAACTTGTGTTCTAAAAGGTCTATGTACAGACCTTTCTGGGTGGGTTCATAGCAGACTATATATTAGAAGCGATGGGCTAGTGTCTTATTCTTATGTTTAACAGAGAAGTATAAAGTTATTTCTGAGCATGGCCCGGATTTTTATGCATTTACATATTTTGTTAGCGTGCTTCTTTAAAATAGAAGACCAGATAGGATAACGAATTAGAATACGCAAATCTAATGGGTCAATTTTTATTTTGCATATTTGATGATAACTGCTTATATTTGCATATTTTGATGATATAATAAAGTATTTATTTATTTTTTTAAATTTTCGGACTTTTCGACCATCTGGTCATTTTTACCCTATATCTATTGTTATACAGTAAACAACACATCCAATGCGGGATTTAAGATTCCCAATTTCGATCGGGGTTATTCCCGTAAATAAGTCTTCTTCTTCTTTTTCGAATTAATGATTACTGAGATTCGGACTTTCCATCTCCCTTTTTAGTAAATAAAAATATAAATCACATTCCTGGCCATGTTGGAGAAGCTTTGAAAAAAAAAATGGAAGACGTTTATATGAAAAATTCATGGCTTAATATCCTGCAAAATAAAAATATTTCATATTATATTAATCTGTTAAAAAAATGCTCATTGAAATATAAAATAAATTTTACCATTTTAACTGTTTATCCCCATACAGGTACAATAGTATGTTGAGGATGGCTAATAAGATTGGATTACAACATATTACAATCATATCTGCAGGAAAAGGACTCAACTATTTTGTATATTGCATTTGCTTTTTGGCCATATATTACTTTTCTGTACGGTTGTACTTCTTAGATGATTTGGAGCCTGGCTACTTAGGGGTCGTAAGTATAATTATTATTATTTTCATTAAACTAAAGTAAAATGTAATTAAACTTTCAAAAGTCACTAAATGAAATATCAACTAATGTGTCAATTGAACTTGGACAGGGAAGTTTTGTGCACACCTTTCTGCAGTGTTCATTATGTAGTGGTGGGATGGCCAAGTGGGCAAACGGGTTAGGAAATACGCGTTGCCCATGGCAACGTACGATCGAGAACCTGAAGATAGCAAGTTCATAACCCGAAGCCAGGGGATATTTAATAATACTTGCTATTAATCCCCTCCCTGCCCCCTAGCCCGGGAAACCCCATATAGCCTGAAAGGTGGGGACCGATAAATAAAAAAAAAAAGAGTGTTCATTATATCAGATTATTAAGCTCTTAGGTAGAGCTTTAGGGTTAGGTACCCATTGCTGCTTAGAAGGAGAAAATTATTAGTACATCATTTATACACATAAAAACATTGTGATACATTACCTACGAGGGGGTCAATAAGTTCAATAAAGGTAAACATTTTTTCCTTATCAATTGTAATACTCCCTCAAATTTTTATTATCCTACTGTCCCTTGTCTAGTATTTAAAATGGTTTTAGTCACATCAATTTGAGCATTCTATTAAAATGATTTTTGAGTGCCTAAAGAATATGTTTGGGGACTAATCACATTGCTATAGCACTGTGAAACATCGGTGTAGTTTATTCAAGATGGGAAGAGAATCATAAGAAGACGGAAGTGAACACAACAGACATCATCAGCCAAATCGAAGACTTGGTTTTTAGTGATGGTGATTTAAAGAAGGAAGCAGATCGCAAGATCAGTGGTATTGGAAACTACCGTTCTAAACATACCCGGTCAAAAGTATTGCAACACCTCCACATTCTTAATTTAATTGATAAATTTGGGCCAATTATAAAAACAAGATAGAAGAAGAAAACAGGGTTTATTAATTTAATTGGGCCAATAAAAATGTTTTTTTCACAACAAAAATAAACAAAAACTAAATACACACTTAAATCAAATTAGAACTATTGTAGTAAATAAACTTTGCATGCAGAATGTTCTTAATACGCCCTTAGTTTCCAGATTGTTATTTCAGGTTGATTACAGCTTCCATGCGCCTTGGCATGCTTCTAATGGGGTCTTGAATGGCTTCCTGTGGAATTAGCTCCCATTCCTCCAGAACTGCTGTTTCCAGCCCTGCCAAAGTCCTGGGTGCAGGATTTCGAGCTCTAACCCTTCTCTTCAGTGTGTTCCACAGGTGCTCTATACAATTTAAATCAGAGCTCATTGCTGGCCAGAGAAGTTTTTCGATTTCAGCCTAATCGAGGTAGTCTGTGATACAGCTCGCAGTGTGGAGCCTTGCAATGCCGTGCCTAAACAGTGCGTCTGGGCCACTGAAATGCATGAAAGCCATGACATGTTCTTTAATGATTTCCTCCACATACCTGGGGCCCGTCAGAGCCCCACCATACACCCCGACAAGCTCTGTATGAGCTCCCCAGGAGATCCCTAGCCAAAACATTAAGAGTTTCCTCCATAAAGCACATGGAAACTGATGCAGAATTGACTGAACCGCTCCTAAGGCCAGACTCTGCCTCGACCGTCTGGACTATGGAGAGAGACTCCCGTTTTGTCAGTGAAGAGTACGTGCTTCCAATCATCCAGGGTCCAATTCACATATTATCAACCTAGCTATACGTTGTTGCCTGGTGAGCCGCGGGCCAGTTCTCGGGGTAAGGCTAACTTCATTAAGCCTCCTCCAAACAGTTCGCCTTAGTATGAGTAATTTACGCAACTGAAGGTGTAGATTTTGAAGCTCTGGATTACTTTATTAAAGAGTCTCTGTCTCCGGAGTGATTGAACCTACAGAAAGCGGTCGTCGATGGCGGTGGTGGCCCTTGGTAGTCCTCCAGTTGGCCTTATTTAATGCCTTCCAGTCTCCCTGTGCTGTTTGATGCATCTGGAGACTGTAGAATAATGGACTGCGATCTGACGTACAGAAAGGCTAAAGTAACATTACGATTGGATTCCTCTGGATTGAGAAGCTAAGGTATGTTCATTTTAATGTCGGAATACAGCCACGACACCAAAATTATTCACAATATGACCGTACTCACTTTCAAACAATGAAATGCATGAAAGCAATGCATGAAATGTGTGAATCATCACTGAAAAAGACCTATTTATGTCCCTAATCCTTTCGTAAGATTCCTAGATAATCCTAAAGCTCATAATATTTCACTCTGTAATAGAATTAGGAGAGACATTCTCCATTTTCTTTTAAATACCAAAAAATCTTAGCTGTTGCGATACTTTTGACCCGGAATGTGTTTTACTCACACATCTCGGCATGTTAAAGGTCAGTGCACAATGGGTTCAAATTCTTTAAACTTCTCATCTGTTTAAGTTTATTCGATTGCTACAAAAGTTAGAATTGATTGTTATAAAGAATTTTGTCTCTCTGTGGTTCTATTCCAATTGATGTTTTGACACGGAAAGTGACCTGGTCCACCACTATGATCCTGAGTCTTAACAGGTGTCAATGCAGTGGCTAAAGGTGTTAAAAGGGGTGCTGCATTCAGTGAACATATTGAATCTAAAGATAAAATTTATTATTTAGGAGCTTAGAGAAATAATAAATATATTTAATAAATTTATAAATATCCAGGACATTGAATAAAAGAGGTTTTTTATTTTGTTGCTTACTGAATCAGACCGAGAACTCTTTAATCTCTCCTCATTTAGATAATTTGAGAAATAGGGTAACCATAACGTTAAACGGACTTAACCGCGTAGCAGGTGCTTTATGGGGCCTCAGATACCCAGCTACCATGACAATTTGTCGGGGCGTCATATTAGGTATACTGAGATACGCCTCTCCTGCTTGGTATAGGAATCTCTCACACCGACAGAAGAACAAGCTGGCAACAATTCAGCGGTTAGCTCTGCTACGAGTGACCAGGGCCTACAAGTCAGTGTCCCATGAGGCGGTGCAAGTATTAGCAGGAGGGATACCTCTCGATCTCCTCCTGAGGGAAGAGGTTTTGAAATTCGAGGCGAAGAGAGAAGGCTCAGCGGTTCTTCCAGCAAATATCCGGATGAGGATTGATGAGGATCGGAGCCATTGGAGAAAGGGAGGACATCCGGGAGGACACTATAGAAGAATGGAACCGGCGGTGGGTGACAAGTCCTAAAGGAGCTACTCTTCGAAAGTATTTCCCCACCGTCCGAAGCCAATTGGGTCCTCCCGGACTACTGGATATCCCAACTCCTCAAAGGGCATGGCGGATTTCTTGCCAAGCTCCCCATGCATGGCCTCGACATCGACCCCTTGTGTTCTAACAGAACATATCTCGACATCTAGTTGCGGCCTTCCTGAAACCGCCGAACATGTTATCACCTCCTGCACTGCCTATGAGGCACTGAGAACCGAGCTGCAAAGAGAAACTGGACTGTATGTCCAAACTGAAAGAGAATTTCCAGAGCTCGTAACATAAGCCAACTACCGGTACTACAAGGCCTATGTGTACGGGTGGAAAGCTGCTGTTGGATATGATCATTTCAATTTATCCAGAAGGGTAGGAAGAGGAAGGCAACCCTGAAGAAGGAAAACAGGAAAAATAATATGAAAGTTGATGTTAACATTTAAGTTTACTTGGTGGAGTGACGTACTCATTACAGTATGTCACTACTGCCAAACCCGTTTGGCCTTCAAGGCAAGGAAGGGTGTGATAAATAAATAAATCTCTCCATGTAATTTTATTCATGTTTCATAACTATATCTATAGGTAAATATTAATTGTAAAATAAAATAATGTAATCAAATTCCCACGGTTAATTAGATCATCATTATAAAAACCTTTTTATAACATTTTTGTTAACATATCAGGAGGGCATACAAACTCTCGATGTACATATATGTTTTCATTTATCATTTGAATTTTATTTAGTAAATTAAAGTGGAAATTTAATGAATATACATGTTTCTAATAAACAATGAATAGAGAATACAAAAAAAAGAGAAAAAATCTGGTGCGTGCGCGCAACACACAACTTTCAAAATCATTAAAGCCGTTTTTGATGTAATCGAAAAAAAGATAAAAATTCGAAAAAAAAAGTTAAGAAATAAAGTGCTCCCTCCGTTGACCAATTTTGATGAAATGTTGGCTGTCACATCTTTGGCATATACATACATCAAATACCCAGTTTGATCAAAATCGTTAAAGCTGTTTTTGAGTAAATAAAATACACAGGTGAAAATGATACACAATTTATTAAGTAAAGTCCCCCCTCCGGTTGATCAATTTTGATGAAATTTTTACAGTCATATCTCGGGCATATTAATACATCAAATACTCAGTTTAATCAAAATCGTTAGAGCCGTTTTTGAGAAAATCGAAAAAAAACGTAAAAAGTTATTGAATAAAGTACCCCCTCCGTTTGACTAATTTTGATGAAATTTTTGCTGTCACATCATGCCCGCGATACATACACTAAATAAACAATTTCAGGTTCGCACGGTTTATAGTTTTTGAGCTAGTCTGTTCACACACACACACACACATAAGTAAAAGTAAAAGGTAAGTGAAAGTATAAAAGAAATAAAGAAACAGGCATTGACAAGTCTAGATTCATCAGGCCCATGGAAAGAAATTATATACACTCGCGGCCAAAATAACCGGCGCACCTTCATTTTTAGTAATAAATGTATCTTAACGTAGGTATAACGCGTCCTAGCATCGATTTTTTATTTCTTATCTAAAATAAGCACATGTCCCTTCAATATTATGTCAATAATCCTCCATAGTAAACAATCAACAGATTAGAATTCGAAACAATACTGCATCAGTACGTATATGCGACTTCAATGCTATACGTTTTCCTGCTTAAAGTGCTTTTCTTTTTAATTTTCTTTCGTTTTTTTGTGTTTGTGGTTGTTACTTAATCTTTTTCTTTTAATAAAATGGTTTTAGAAGCTATGACAGTTGCGAGAATAATTGCGTTAGTAGAAAAAGGTAGGAATCAATGTTAGGTGGCCAGGACGTTAGGCCAACCAGAAATAACGGTTCAAAGGGCGGTTCAGAGGTAGTAGGAGACGGGACTCTATACGAGGAGGCCAGGATCAGGGAGCCCCAGAACGACTGAGCCAGCAGATGACCGTTCCATCATGATGCAAACGTTAAGAAACCGCACACAGACTGCAGTAGAAACCGCTTGTCGGCTGAGAATTGCTCGACAGGTGAATGTGAGTTTAGGAACAATAAGTAGAAGGCTCGCCGAAGTGAACTTGCACTCCAGGGCCCCAGTAACAGGTCCTCAGTTGACGGCAGCTAACCGAAATGCACGTCTTCAATTTTGCCGAGAACATGCTAACTGGACTGAACCTGATTGGGCCTCTGTTATGTACAACGACGAGTCAAGGTTTAATCTGTATACTCAGGATGGCAGAGTAAGAGCATGGAGAAGAAGGGGAGAGAGGTATAGCCAGTGCAACATCGCTGAAACAGTGAATTTCGAAGGTAGGTCTGATATGGTGTGGAGAGACATCAGATCACAAGCGAGGACAGACCTCCACATATTCAACAGACCCTCCCTCAATGAAACCTCGTATATCACGGAGATTCTAGAAGAACATGTGATGCATTTTAAGTCTTTCTTTGGCAATAATTTTCGCCTTATGCAAGATAATGCCTGGCCATACACAGCACATGTCGTGCAAGAGTATCTGGATAAGGTCGGCATTCGTACTCTTCCATGGCTAGCTCGAAGCTCTGATCTGAACCTTATAGAACAGCTATAGGAGGTGTGTCCGACGGCGGCCAAACCCTCCCATTACTGTACAGGACCTCAGGACAGCGCTAGTGGAAGAGTGGGAGGCTGTACCCCAGGAACGGGTAGCTATCCTCATCCAAAGTATGCCGAGGAGGGTTGAAGCAGTCATCAGAACCAGAGGAGGGAATACCCGGTACTGAGGACGCTTTTTTTTTTTGTTTAATCAAAGTTAAAAATGTAAAAAGTCAATTTTTTTTTTTAGAGATATTTCGTTTATTTTATAATAAATTTTATTTATTTTTTATATGTCGTTTTTTCTTCATTTTCCTTGTGCGTCTTAGAAGCATATAGTATACACTTTGCTCAGAAAAAAATTGGGAAGTTTATCTCAGTCCAACAAAAAGATAAGTGCAAAAATCTAGGTGCGCCGGTTTTTTTGGCCGCGAGTGTATTTCCATATGTTGCTGTATGAAGATTTATTATCTTGAAATTTAACGTATAGATGAAGGTTAGATGTTGCATAAAACCTATTTACTAACTAATTATTTCATCCTATGACAAATGTTTAATCTGATAAAATAAAATATATTATAAATTTTACTTTCATATAAATATATTATCTTTGTGCTTATGTTCAAATGCACATTGATTGATTTAATTTACTTTTTAGTTTTTAGCATCACAAATTGTTCCTCTCCTCCATTGCTCATATTATTTCAATATTATTTCTGATTTAATTATGGCAACAGATTCAGCAAGTAGGGTAATGGGTTTCCTAGATAGTGAGACAAGCTATAGCAAATCTATTGAACAAGGCTTTGTACCTGAAACATTTATTCCTGAAGTCTCCTTCAGGAATGTTCAGTTCTACTATCCGACAAGCTTAAATACAAAGGTATAATTTTTAATTAAATTGCAGTTGAATCATTATTTAATTATTTTAATTCTAAAAAGAAAATCTACATACTTAAATTTCAAATATAGGTGCTCCACGATCTGAAATTGGACATTGAGCTTGGTAAAGTCACCGCAATTGTAGGAACTAGCGGTTCAGGAAAAAGTACAATTGTAAACCTAGTTTCTCGCCTTTATGATGTTAATGCTGGACAGGTATGGGAATTTTAATGTTGAACTTTAAAATAAAAATAGTTTCTGAAAATTATAAGGTTTTTATTCCCAATCAGATCCTTATTGGAGGAGTGGATATAAAGAAACTCAATGTCAGTTGGCTGAGAAATCAAATTGGCACTGTGACACAAGAACCCACACTTTTTGATGCATCAATAGAAGAGAACATCAGATACGGGAATACTACTGCAACTTTGGATGAGATCATTGAAGCAGCCAGAACTTCATATGCCCACGGTTTTATAGAAAAATTAACTTCAGTAAGTTTGATTATAGAATCCTGGCTTAAAAATTTAAAGAAAGTATTCATATTTTACTTTCCGTAGGGCTATAATACCATCGTCGGAGAAAGAGGGATAAAACTTTCAGGAGGTCAAAAGCAGAGGATTGCCATCGCGAGGGCAATCGTCAGAAAACCCAAATTGCTACTTCTTGATGAAGCAACATCCTCATTAGATATCCATTCAGAAGGCATTGTTCAAGAAGCCCTTAATAATGCCATGCGTGGTAGGACAACATTAATTATTGCTCACAGAATGTCTACAGTAAAGAAGGCTGATGTTATATATGCAATCAAAGTATGTGATCTATTCAGTTCATAAAATTTGATCATATTAGTAAATATTAATACTGGAATTTTATTCAGGAAGGGCATGTCATTGAGAAAGGCACGCATACTGAACTGATGGAGCTTAAAGGACATTACTACTCTTTAGCTAAAACTCAAGAACTTGAGGAAAAGGACAAAGTTGTTTTAAAGTAAGGAAATATTACATACTAGTATCGCTATATTACTTCTGGGTGTGGCAAATATTGCCAGGATCTCAACTGAAAAGGACCCTATTGGGAGTTAATTTGTTACTACTTTCGCTATTCCCCTTCTGGCTTGACAGCTGATAAGCACACTGCTATCTTTTGGTCGCCATGTGAACTACCATCCCCACCACCTCTCTTCTTAGCCGTTAACCCGCCGTTGGTCGCGTTGTGAGCATTTTGCTCACACTTGCCGAAAATCTTGTGTATTTCGCTTATTTCTTTTTATTTTATTCTGACATTTTTTCTATTTGTCATTTATACATTAATTGACTTTAGGGAGTTGTTTTTGAAAAAAACAATTGTCGCGCTAAGCCCCTATAAAACGTTTTGTTCGATAAAACGGGAGCGTGAGCAAATTGCTCACAGCGCGACCATCCGTGACACAGAACTGAGCCCCCGTGCGGGCCGCTCCCTGCCTGCACGGACCTGCACGGACTTGTCCATCTCCGCAGTAATTAGCCAAAATCTTGTCAGTAGACGTTTGTCTTTCTTTGATGAAATATTGTAGCTGTTCCGTTTGGTAGTTAAGTTCGGAAAATGAGTGGAACAAGACGTCTGTCGAAGATATTACGGCTTTCGGAGGATAATCCGGAAGAAAAAACTGACTAAGTATTTTCGTTCTTCTCTTAGGTTTTTTAGTAAAAGGTTAGATTAGTTTTTATATTTTTGAGTAAAATGGGGTATTTCGTTTTTAGATCGTTATTCCTGGCTTCTTGAAGTTGAGCAAAATGGTAATACTGGAGGTCAAATCTCCAGTCTTCCTTGAAAAATCCATCGACTTGCCAGAACTAGTGCCGGAATGCGAGTATCAACGTACCAACTTTATGCGATTTTTTATGTTTTTATATTTTTTTTTTCTTTTCAACTAAAAATTTCTTATTTTTCTTTTTGTAATATTCAGTAATGTATGCTACTGCTATTTTCTTACAATAACTACTTCTTTTTTTAAACTAAAAATAGTGTTAATAAAGACTTTTATTCTTATTTATTCTCTTCTATTCATTCCACTCCTATAAATAAACTATAATAAGTGCATTAAACTGATGAAAACACCTTAAACAGATTAATAATTTAATGATAAAGATATTCTAAATTAAAAGAAACAAAAATATGGCGAAGAATGCTGCTTAAAAATAATTGAATAGCCAAAAACTGAGGTGTGAGCAATTTGCTCACGCGCGACCAACGGTGTCCCACGGAGGGGCGCGACCAGCGCCGGGTTAAAGGCCGAATGTATGGCCAAGTTAGAATTATATTACGCGGTTTTTTTTAGTAGTATCGGACCGTGACGTCATATCAACCCTAACCACCTTCACCTATTCCTGGAAAATAAACATCGATTAATCGTACTTTTTGTACAAATGATTAATTTTGAAAATCCCGCGTCTCCCCACCATTGCATCTATCTAACATTACTTCTCATCGAAATGTCATCATTTTTCGAATTATTAGTATTTTTACTTTACTTAATCGAGACCTCTTTTACCGCTGAGCAGTGTGAGGTGCTTTCTTGCAGAGCTTGCCCCAAAGATCTCTATCCTGTGCTAGCTGCCTCCTCCTACTTCATTCCATTCCTCTCTGGTCGAAGGCCTCTTTCACTCCTTCTTCCCAGGTTTTCCTAGGTCTTCCCTGTGGCCTCCCGTCCACTTTAACCTCTTGGGTAGCCTTGGCGATTCTGTCTTCAGCCATTCGCGAGACGTGTCCAAACCACCTAAGCTGGTTCTCCTCGATAACTTCCTCAGCTGGCCTCAGATCCAGGTTTGATCTTATTGTAGAGTTCCTCACTCTATCCCTTCTTGTTTTCCCCTCTATTTTTCTTAAATAGTGCGTTTCCATAGCTTGGATTTGGCTCTTGTGTTTGGTAGTAAGGGTCCAAGATTCGCTGGCATAAGTTAAAATAGGGAGGAATGTGTTTTTGAAGACTACCTCTTTAATATCCTTTGAGACTTCCTTCTTGTCTAGGAAGCCTTTCCTGGAAGGAAAGGCACCTTCCTGCCGTTTTTAGCCTTTCTCTAATGTCTCCGCAGACCCTTCCGTATTAATTGAGGTGGGCCCCCCAGGTACCTAAAGTCCGCAACCTGTTCCAAAAGGATTCCGTTAAGCCTGACGATTCGGTCTCCATGGTCATTCCTTTTTCCGATTCTCATCAATTTGGTTTTGGAGACATTTATTTCCATGTTTACAAAAAGTTAAAGTTTAAAGTTAAAGTTTAAAGTTTAAAGTTAGTTAAAAAAAAAAAAATTAAGAGATGGGATTTATTTAATTGAAGATGCTTATCTAATTCTACTGTTATTTTTCTCAATATGAAGCCACCTATTTTGTGGGTAATATTTATATTTGAAATCTTTCATGTTCATAGAATATCTAGGGTTTATTATTAAGAAAATAGAAGTGGTCTTTAAAAATGAATTGTTAAAAGAAAAAGGACGTTATGGTATAGGTTTGAATTATTCAGCGACTCCGAATACAGTTCGAAATACTGATTCTTCGAAATAGTCGGAGAAATGGATAGAAGGTGACGTATGGTGGAGCAAAGGGTGGGGAGATGCGGGTTTTTTAAAAGTTAGATAATTATATCGACTGACAAAAAATGATGTGTAAATTTCAGATGGGGTGAGATAGTGTGTGACGTAAAAATGGCGTAATGCTGAGGTAAGACGGTTATTTTTCAAACAGGAAGGGAAATAGGAGAAAGATGGCGGTCCTAGTAGTTCGCATGGTGACCAACAGATAGCAGTGTGATTATCAGCTGTCAAAGCCAGACGGGGAATAGCGAAAGTAGTACCGATAATTTAAACATAAAGAGCGAGCGAGAGTCAAAGGCTGGGATCTAATAAAGCTTATCAAACCCCCTTCTAACTGCAAAGGAGTGATATTATATTATGGTAACATATTATAATATCGTTATATTATGTTACCATAATATGATATTACTTTATATTATGGTAACATAGCCTCTTGAAATAGGCCATGCCCAGAAGGAGCAAAGGGACAGCATCACCAAATATTATTAATAAGTTTTGTTATTATTATTTTTTTTAGATTGATAATCTTTATGGCAGTCTCAACTATAATCTAGTCATTAGCAAGATTTCGAATAATATATTTGTTACATCCAGAGTTGGGCAAATTGTAACCTGAATAATGATTAATGAATCTGAATAATTAATAATCATAAAACGAATGGATAATGAATAACCATTATTCATAATCAGTACGGAGTATTTTTAATGATTATTGAGTGTTTATGGCATTCATCTGAAATCAATAATGAATAACTAGTATTCGGTTATTTTTTTTGTAATCATGATTAATGAATTTATATTATTCATGATTAATGAATGATCTATAATCATGAGTAGTGAATTCCCATTAGTCATGATTAATGAGTGATGAGTAATAATGAATAATGGTCATTCATGGTTGTTGAATACATTATATTCATGAATACTCCATGACCAGCGATTAACAATTCATGATTAATGATTCCGCGCTAAAGAATGATTTGTGAATGATGATTACAATCATTATTCACATTTTTGATTACTAGTCCTAAACATGATTACATTTTTTTTTAAATATGCCCAACTCTGGTTACAGCTCAGTTGTGGGTAATGAGGGTCATTCAATAGATAAAGAGAAAAACTGGTCTAGAGAAAGCTTGCCTAAAACTGGGCATTTCTCAAAATCTAATTCACCCAACATTTATAAATTCGTCCCAATGGATCCTTGTATTTTTTATGCTGGCTGCAAAGAATTATTAATCATTGTTTTTTTGGCTAATTTCCCACAATCTTTTTGACATCCTCGTTATCCCGAAACTTCTTCCCACTTAATGCCTCATTTTGACTATGGCTTCCTTGTGTACGGGGTACTGTCTGGTTTGCATGAAATGAGGTTGAAGAGACTAATGAATTGCTTCATTAGATTCATCTACGGTGTCCCTAGGCGCTCCCACGTCTCCAGTTGGTATGCTGAGTTGAAGTGGCTCTACCCAGTTTCTCGACGACAATACTTCCTAGGGGTGTATCTTTTCCGAACCTTTAGAAACAAGAAGCCTCCTTATATCCTCAACTTGTTCACACCCTGCTCCTCAATACATTCCCTAAACACCAGATCCCAAACCTCTAATCTCTACATCCCTTTCCATCGAACTGCCTCCTTTAAAAAATCCTTTATCATCCGTGCTGCCACCTTCTGGAATTCCTTACCCGTCTCTATCCGTAAAACTTCATCCCTCACTTCCTTTAAAACCCCATTATTTTTCCACATCCTTAATCATCAATCTTCCATAATCATGTAAAATAGTGAAACTAACACTGAGTATATATATTTTTATTATAATTTTCCAAGATCTAAGTTTAGATGGTGAATAATGTTTGTTTTCAACGTCCAAAGATCTTTTTCATACTGTCCTTTATTTTGCTTCTGAAGTTTATTTATATTTTTAATTTATTCTTTTATTCTTAAATCTTTTATCAAATTTTCTATTCAACGAGCCAGACAAAGGGCTCTGTAACTGACCACGTTTTGTTATTCTTAGGGGACTAGATGCCCCAGAATAAAGTTTATTTCTTTCTTCTTCAGTGGACCAAACAAATAGAAATTAGATGGTGTTAAAAAATCGGGAATGTAAAAGGGATGAGGCAGTACCTTCCAGCTCAATTTGTGATGCTCTGCAAACCGAAAATTTGCCCACTTGTTAAGACTCACCACTTTTGAAAATGTGAATGAATAAATGACCATGATATTTGAACCAAGTTGGGGAAGAGTAAAGTCCTTCTCAACACCTCCTGAAATTATTTCATACAATTGCCAACATGTCTGCAAAATTTTAGTTGACAAGTGCTAATTAATAATTTTTTTTTTTAGTTTATAGTTGTAACAATTATTATTTTCTTGATATAGCCTAAAAAGTGTTCCTAAAGAGGACGATACGTTGATACAAGATACCATGCCATTAGTTGAGGAAATTTTAGAGGTAACATATTTTTCTCTTAATTATAATATGGCAATTTTTTAAAATAAGATACATTTACTGTTTACTCTGTTTAGGTGCCGCAGGACAATGGAAAGCAGTGGCCGTGTATGAAGTGTCTTAAAATTTTAAGTATATGGTTCCTGGCCATTTTGTTTTCAACCACTATGGGAGCATTCATTCCTACGTTATTCTATGTATATACTCTGTTGTGCCAGGTACACGTATTTAGTTGTTACATCTTCATCAGGCTGTTTAGCTTTATAATGAATATGTAATGAGCATTTTGCTTTCAGTCTTTTACGTATGCTAAAGATGAGCTGATTCGATTAGCCTTGATAAACGTGGGTTACCTTATCGGGCTGGGCACTATAAGTTTTTTCTCTGTGGTTATGTCTGTAAGTATACTTCTCGTATTCTCTAAACATTATATTCACATTTTTCCAAGTACCTACCTGTCTAAGTAGCTATTTTTATGAATATTTTATCAAATCCGCTAATATGCACTTCAAAAATCGAAGTCTTAGCAAGCAGTAAGCACCTCGTTTTTATTTGTATTTTTTTTTTTTTTTTTTTTTTTTTTTTTTTTTTTTTTTTTTTTTTTTTTTTCTGGGACTTTAAGGCTTCTACTGAAGCCCTATATTGCCCATACAAACACCCATGGCACTGGGTGATACTTCTCCTACGAAAGAAAAGCACCACCCAGGGCGGGACTCGAACACGCAGCTCCGGCATGGGAGTACGGCGCTTTACCGCACAGCCACACCGGGCCCCCTTTTATTTGTATTTCCCCCAGGATTTAGCTGTGTACGGAGCTTATTTGATCCTCATCAACTTTTATCTAAAACATTTTTCATTTAAACTAGGTGTTTTTGTGTTAAAGGCGTTGGAACACGGTTTCCACCAAAATCGTACCGAACCCGGCTAAACCACTAAACCGATTTCAACTTCAAATATATCATTCTGTTTGCAATAGTTTGGCCTCTTATAGTAAGAAGAATTCAAAACTTTGTGATCTGTATTTGCCGAATCATATGCGAGAAACTGAAAAAAAAAGTCATAAAAATTTCATGGACTTTACTCCACAAGGCGCTAAATATGTTTACGTTTTAATTGTTTTGTCTCCACAGGAGTGGGCTAATTTTAAAATTAATGAGCTCGCTTTACACATAATTTGATATTCTACAACTATTATAGGTAACATTTTTTATTTGGAGTACCCCTCTTTAAACTGCAGGCTTTGGAACATGAGCGTAATTCATTTTTCCGCTCAAGTGGCTAAATTGACAATCGGTTTTGGCAAAAAGACTTGACCGATTTTAACTGTGAGGACCTCAGTCGACGCGAAATTGAATGCCCTTTTATTTTAGAAAGAACACAATTTCTTCTGCGATAAATCGAGTTATTAGCGAAAAATTGAAAAAAATTCGAAAATTTCGATTTTGTTCGCCTATAAAATTTGAAGGCAACCGATCTGAGGTGGCAGACGTTCACATTTGTTGTCTATGAAATGAGTAATTTCAGCCTATATGATATAATATTTTCTTCAAATCAGGCACCTTTTTGGCCCTCAGCTCCCGGACTATTAATAGTAGCTTTTCATGAAGTAATTTAATTAATTAATTGTTTTAACTATTAACAGTTCCTTGAAATAAATATATTATCTACGTTTAAACTCAACTAATCATTAAACAAAAATAAATAAATAAATAAAACTGACTAATAAATACTTACCTTGCTGGTTTTGGTGATTAAAAATTGGTCGGTATAACACTAAAGTGAGCTAAGCACCAAACACCATATTTTGAGAAAACTCAAGTTAAAGTTGAATTATATGAAATAGGGTCATGTATACTACTATCCCATTTGAAGTACAATATATTTAACTTGGTCTTATATATTTTCAAATTATAAAGAAGCATGATTAAAAAAAATAAAAATAAGAATAGTAGAGGTGAGAGATAGTCAACTGTTCTTCAATTACGATAGGTTAAATGATGGTCAGGATTTTCAGGTTTACAATGATTTTATTGTGGTAAGCCAACGTTTCGATCCAACTTGTGGATTGAAACGTTGGCTTACCACAATAAAATCATTGTAAACTGAAAATCCTGACCATCATTTAACCTATAAAAATAAGAATAGGTAATTTTCAAATAAGGAATTATTAAAATTGTTTTGGCGCATAGTTTACAATGGTTCTACTCCGACCAATTGGAAACCAAAACCAACAATGTGGTGAGTATTTCTGATTTCCTTAGAGAAGGTATGGCTTAAAAGCAGAATTAAGTTTATGTCAGTGGATGTGGTAGGTAGTAATTTCTATTTGCTAAATATATCCAATGTTCAGTAATAATATTGTAAAATTATTCTATTGTCATTTGTTACACATGGGCTAGTTTTTGGTAGAGTCGATATAATATGTACTATGTCTGTATAAAACAAACCCACCAACAAACAATCACAAGATCACAAGACCATATCATAACTTCAAAAATATTGTTCAAAAAGGTCCTGTAAACACGTAAATACCTTAAACTTATGTTTATGTCTACAATTTACAAGCATCAATTCTTTATTTCAACCCTCACCTATGCCTATGTTGCACTAAATATGCACTATACGATATAAAATATACGGTGTGTACTTTAATTGGTACAAGTACTGAAGTGCGGCTTATGCGCCGTTCACTAAGGCGCCCTTCAAAGTAAGGCCCGATCTCGACTGATAAGGACCCTTTTGGGGCTTTATTTATCTCTGAAGAGCGAGCGCAGCGAGCTGGAGTCGAAAGCTAGAATCTATTAAAGCCAATCAAGGCACTTTTTAACTGAAAAAAAGGTGATGGAAGTTCCATAACATGACGGTCACATAACCTCTCAAAACAGGCCACGCCCATCAGCCGCTCTTCAGTACCTTTACCCTTTAATTAAGTGGGATTTAAGTCGATTCGAGTGCAAATGCTTTGCACAGGTCAGCTACTATAATATATTGTATAATATAAATATACAAAATATTTATATTATAGAATAGTTATACATAAATATTTCCTACTATATTTATTTATTATTATATTATTTATTAAAGTCTTATATATTATATAAAATATTTATACTTAAAATATTTAATATAATAAAGTATTACGATCTTATACTTATATAATAATATGAAGTTTTTTAATAGGCCATTTATCCCTTATTTTAAAAGGGGAATTGAAATTTCTGGGCATTCCAATCTATATCTTTGACCTATATGAAATAAAAAATCTCTTGGAAATGAGAATATCAGAGTTACATTTATTCCACTTAGCATAACTAGTTTATTATTATTAAGGATCCGATTTTTATGTATTTAAAAATGCCAAATATTTAATTAAAATATGTATTTATTTTCGTCGTATATGTGATTTTCTTAAAATATTATCAGTATATTTAAGTAAAATGGACATTTTTTGATGAAAATGGATTTTTTTTTACTTTCACTTACCTATATATGAAATATGTATTGCGATCGTGAACAATTTCGACTTCCGGTTTTAAACGGAAAAACACGTCTTGGGGTCCCCTGAGTCCAAATGACCAAAGTCCCGCGAAATGGTCTGTGTGTTTGTGTGTTCGTGTTTTTTTTTTTTTTTTTTTTTTTTTTTTTTTTTTTTTCTGGGTTGGTGAAAAATCTTACATAAGACGCTGTGCGACTATAAGTCCACAACAGTGTGAGATTCCTACTCACTAAAAAGCCACCTCCCTATTCTTCAATGCCACCCCACGGAACCGCTGTCAGGCATTACTTCACGGGGGGCCGAGTGGCTAAGTGCCTACTTCTTTATTTCTTTATCATGCCATTGCTTGGCCTCTCCTTTTCCTCTCCTGGGCTCTAAGGGTCCTGCCGATTTCCGCGGCATAGTCTGTAACAGCCCTCCAATTCTCCTGCTTGATCAGCATCAACGAAACTAAGTTTTCCGGGGTAGACTTCTTCCCCAGAATCACATCAAGCTGCTCTTTTTCTTTGGCTAAGCTCCTGCAACAAAAGAAAGCATGTTCCACCGTTTCGTCGGCGAGGCCACAAATGCACAAAGCTTCCTTTTCTAGCTTGAATCTGGCTAGATAGGCTCTGAAGCAGCCATGTCCGGTGAGCAGTTGGGTGAGGTAATAGTCAACCTCTCCATGTTTGCGGGCGATCCATATTGATATGTCGGGAATCATCTTGTGGGTCCATCTTCCGGAAGATGATGAATCCCATCGCCTTTGCCAGCTTTCCATAGTTTTCCTTCTCTCTTCTTTATCTACCGTAAGCCAGTGAGCATTGGGCTGTCCACGTCTTCCATGGTAAATTCGATTGCGTTCCTCCGCCAGAAGATCAATCGGAGTCATATCAGCTATGACACACGCAGCATCATAGGAAACAGTGCGGAACGCTCGAGCAATCCGCAGTGCATTTCTTCGATGCATACTGATAGCTTTACGGGCATATGACTGAACGTGGAAGGCATTAACCCATATCGGTACCGCGTATAGCAGCGTGGAACTGGCTACATTAGCCAACAGTCTTCTCCGACTCTGCTGGGGTCCACCGATATTTGGCATAATTCGGGCCAATGCATTTGTAACTCGGGCTGCTTTGGAGCTAGCTAAGTACAGGTGTTCGTCGAATCGCAACCTGGCGTCAATCTGCACACCCAAATATCTAATGGATCGCTTAGAATGGACTTCGCATTCTCCAACGGTCAGGCTGATCGTTTATCTTACTTTTCTACTAGTAATGAGGACTGCTTCAGTCTTATGATCAGCAAGCTGAAGGCCTACCGAGAAAGCCACTGGCGAATCGTAACTACTGCCTTGTTAGCATTGTACGTTATCTCTTCCAGTAGTTTTCCACGAACCATTATTGCCAGATCATCTGCATCATCGGCATGGGGAGCCTCAGTACCGCATCATACATTATGTTCCATAACAAGGGCCCTAATACAGAACCTTGGGGAACGCCACATGTAATCTTATAGGTTCTACTTCCATTATCCGTATTATAAAACAAGATTCTATCAGTAAAGTAACTGATAATAATCCTTATTAGGTATTGCGGAATATTCATCCTTTGCAGTCCTTCCATAATACAGTCCCATCTTGCTGAATTGAAAGCATTCCTTATGTCCAATGCTATAATGGCGCAGTACTTTTTTCCAACCCTTCTCCATCTTTTTCCAGCGATTGCTTCTCGAGCAGATCTGATCACAAAGTCTATTGCCTCAATAGTCGATCTTCCTTTCCGAAAACCATATTGGTTGTCTGAAAGTCCTCGAGCTCCTTCACTGAAATCGGTCATTCTGCCACAAACGATCCTCTCCAAAACCTTGCCTGCAGTGTTGAGAAGACAGATTGGCCTATAAGATGCAGGGTCTTCCGGAGGTCCTTTTCCCTTAAGCAGGAGCACGAGCTGTTGCTTCTTCCATTGGGTTGGAAAGATCCCTTCGCGGAGGCAAGAATTATAGATGTCCAGGAATAGTTCTGGTCTTGACTTGATCGCAGCTTTTAACGCTTTATTTGGGATGTTATCCGGACCGGGAGCCTTGGAATCCCGTATTTTAGTGCAAGCTGCTTCTAGTTCTTCCATAGTGATTTCTGGAATTTGTCCCTCATCCTCGAGCTGGTTTATTTCAAAGACCACCTCTGTTCTTCTAGGGAATAAGGCTGCTATTATTTTTTCCATCAGGTCAGGTGAAGTTGGAGGCGATAGGCATGAAGTCTTCAACCTTGCCATGACTATTTTGTATGGTCTTCCCCATGTGTCTTCGTTAACCTCTTCGCATAGCTTTTTCCAACTCTTACGTTTTCTTTCTTTTATTGCCTTTATCAGATTCCTTTTAGCATTTTTATGCTCTTGTTTTCGGACATCATAAACCGGGCGGCCTCTCGCTCTCTGGGCCAGTCATGCCTGTCGAAGTACCGCGATCTCCTCGTTCCACCAATACACGGCCATGCGATGGTTTCTATTGCGTGTCTTCGTCATTGATGCATCGCAGGCATCCGTAATAAGCTCCATCAGCTGTGAGACTTTCTCTTCTACAGGTCCTTGTAATATAACTTTTTCCTCCATCATTGTGCAAAACGAATCTCGGTCAAATGATCTATGGCTCCACACTGGTCTCCTAGGTTTAGCTTTTTTTCCTACGGTATCTGATAAAGTCGCCTCAAAGAAGATGACATGATGATCACTATGAGTGTAGTGATCACATACCTGCCAATTGTCTTTATAACGAGAAAGAGATGCGCTAACCCAGGTCAAATCGACTATAGAGTCCTTTCCATTCCTTGAGAAAGTTGGAGTGTAGCCAGTGTTCAAAAGAACAACATCAAGTGCAGCGAATACGTCTTGAAGAGATTCGCCTCTCTTATTAGTCTCTCTGCTTCCCCATTCTATAGCCCAAGCGTTAAAGTCTTCAGCAATTACAAGCGGTTGACGACCTCGTAGTTCCTGGATTATTCTATCGAGCATAAACTCTAATTCGTCCAGGGAGTAACTCGGTGGGGGCATATACACTACAAATGTAGATACCGGCCACCTTTATCCAAATAAAACCTTCAATACTTGTCTGCTGGGTCTCCTGAATGAAGAGTCCCTTTCTGACCCAAATTGCTGCTCGTCCTGATTTGTCCGCCATCCAGAAATGGGGTCCATCAACATTTTTGTACTGCTCGCATAACAAGGCCACATCGATGCTCTTCTCATTAATTGTTTGCCAGCAGAGGTCCTGCGCTGCTTCGCAGTGGTTTAAGTTTAACTGCATAAACCTCATCTACCGCACTTTTTGGCTGCTACTACTGCCCGCTGGTACATAGGACAACCAAAGCCCCCAGTAGCGTGTCTGCGGTTTCTTCCTTCATCACACAATAGGCATCGCTGTTCTCCGGAACACTCTTTTGCTGTGTGACCTTCCTCGCCGCATCGGAAACAAAGTCCGGTTCTGTCAGGCCCTTCACAGCTTCGTGCCAGATGACCATAGTCGAGGCATCGGAAGCATCTCCGGGGAGAAAACTTCTCTCTCACACTCTCTGCCTTTTTCTAACGTTTTCTTGCCAAATCGGTAGGCAATATTACCACTGCTGTCTGTGTGCCACCATAGGCCTTAAGAAGGGATTTTACAACGGAAATATCAATATTTCCTGCTCCATCGATTTGTTTTCGGATGGCTTTGTGCACTTCCTTAGCGTCAGTCAGTTCATCGAGGTCCTTTAGCTCAATAGCAACAGAATCCCTCTTACTAGTGACCTCTGCTTTGTCGACCATTTTCTTTGCTATCGCAGAACGAATTAATTCTGTCTTGTCTTGTGCATTTTTATCCGCATTATTATATATTATTTATATATGTGTGTGTGTGTGTGTGTGTGTGTGTGTGTGTGTGTGTGTGTGTGTGTGTGTGAACAGACTAGCTCAAAAACTTTAAACCGTACGAACCTGAAATTGGGTAATTAATGTAGGTACATACCCGCGATGTGACAGCAAAAATTTCATCAAAATTGATTAACCGGAGGGGGGACTTTACTTAATAAATTTTGTATAATTTTCACGTGTTTTTTTAATTACTCAAAAACGACTTTAACGATTTTGATCAAACTGGGTATTTGACGTATGTTTATGCCAAAGATGCGATAGCCAACATTTCATCAAAATTGATCAAACGGAGCGGGCACTTTATTTCATATTTTTTTTTCCAATTTTTACCTTTTTTTCGATGACCCCTTTATGATGAAGGGGGACTTTACTTAATAAATTTCGTATCATTTTCACGTGTTTTTTTTATTTTCTCAAAAACGGCTTTAACGATTTTGATCAAACAGGGTGTTTGATGTTTGTATATGCCCGAGATATGACTGTAAAAATTTCATCAAAATTGATTAACTGGAAGGGGGACTTTATTTAATAACTTTTTCCTTTTTTTTCGATTTTCTCAAAAACGGCTCTAACGATTTTGATTAAACTGAGTATTTGATGTATTAATATGCCTGAGACGTGACAGTATAAATTTCATCAAAATTGATTAACCGGAGGGGGGACTTTACTTAATAAATTTTGTGTCATTTTCACGTGTTTTTTTAATTACTCAAAAACGGCTTTAACGATTTTGATCAAACTGGGTATTTGATGTTTGTATATGCCCGAGATATGACTGTAAAAATGTCATCAAAATTGATTAACCGGAAGGGGGACTTTACTTAATAAATTTTGTATCATTTTCACGTGTTATTTTTATTTACTCAAAAACGGCTTTAACGATTTTGATCAAACAGGGTATTTGATGTTTGTATATGCCCGAGATATGACTGTAAAAATGTCGTCAAAATTGATTAACCGGAAGGGGGACTTTACTTAATAAATTTTGTAACATTTTCACGTGTTTTTTTAATTACACTCAAAAACGGCTTTAACGATTTTAATCAAACTGGGTATTTGACGTATGTATATGCCAAAGATGTGATAGCACACATGTGATATGATAAAAATAAAGAAAACATATAGAGGAGAAAAATATTCAGTCAACTCATAAAACGCGTAGAGCCCACGCACGCGGAGTACGCCTTTAATGACAGACCATTGTTCATAATTAAAGCCGTTCTGTTCATTTGAGAAGTGGCAATTAACAAAAGTTGGTAAGGAAAGTTGTGTGTTGCGAGCAAGCACCATATTTTTATTAAATTAAAATGATTTATACAACTAAAGATTTTTTATAAGATTTATAACTTATAATGCAAAAGAACATTTTTACGACTTAATGTAATTATCGATGGGGGAGTTATATCCCTATGGTGCTCCCTGGGTATTACTAACAGAGGAGGTATTGAGTCATGGCGGTATAACCATTGCGAAGTGCAGGGAATGGAATTTTGGGGGGCAGGTGGGACTCAAGCTGTAGCTTCAGGGCTTCAGTGAAGGCAACCACGATGTCTGATGTCCAACGGGACGATAAACTTGCCCAACTACGTGAAATCGTAAAAGTTTTGAAAATAATATTTTGGAATCCCTAACTCAAATCAATTTTGTTGATTTTGGTTGATCAAAATTCTTTAAACCTTAGTAGAATGAACGAACAAATGATACAGACTATTTATTAGATTTGTTCGAACAAGTAGTCCTGGATACAATGGCTTGATAGAGACAGTGTGGTCAATGAAGGTGTGTTTTCCGATTGGCTAGCAGTTTCGCGGCCATATTGTTTTCATCTGTACTGTTTACCTAATGCTATTCAGTGTATATTTTGTCTTCTTTTGGACGATTACACCGGTTTTTTTTTAAATTGTTTTTGACATTATCATGTGTTTTTCATAGTTTATAGTTTTAACTAAAAGTTTATAAAATAGTTTAGTCGTTAGTTGTAGTACCGACGTATTTAGTTTAGTGTATTTGAATATATTGAGAAGTAAGTTGTTCCTGAGGCTTAACTCTCCCTTAATTTTTTTTTTTTTTTTAATTAATTTTATTTATTTTATGTGGTCTATAAAACCAATATTTGATACCTTTTTTTAATATATATTACATACGTTACTACCATTGATCTTCAGTGATATCAAAGCAATGCTAAATAATTATATTTATGTATTGGAAATACATAAAATAATTAAGAATTATTTATGTGTTAACAATAACAGAAAGAAGACCATTAAGGCTTTATGCACAAATTATGGTTTTTAAATTTTTTTTTTCTTTTTTATTGTAAAATGTAAAATAAAAAAAACTTATGTGTTTCTCTTTTATTTGATTCCTCAAATTTTTATTTATTATTTTTATAAAGAGAAGAAATATATATCATCATTTTTTTTTTGATTAATGAAGCATAAGGTCTGGTAATTTAATAAAATTACTAATTGGCGAGCTTCTGAATGAAAATTGGTGTTAAACTATAAATAAACTGTCATTTATTGGGCCTTATCATCATGGAAAATATGCGAATATTATTAGTAAACTAAAGTATTTTTCACGTGGATAGATATATAAATATTATCAATAAAACAAGGCCTTAATATTATCTGTTTAGTCAACAGCACACAAAAATTTGTTGACCAATTTAACTACTTACACCCCATTAGTAGATTGATTTAGACAAAAAAAAGTCTTTTTGCATTTTTATGAATCAATTGAATAGATCCAAATAAAGAAGGACTATTTTGAGTCAAAAATGCTAGTTAAAATGTAGAATTTCTTTGTTGGGCTGGAAGAAGCCTTTATTTATTTCAAAACAAGATGGCGGACACAGGAGGTTGACCACACTGTCTCTATCAAGCCACTGTAGTAGGGACGTACGATTGATAGTCAGGAATTTTAGACATAAAACATTTTCTTTATTTGATGGTTTCGAAACAAAATGGGGGGTCTTCATCAGGGCTAAAACGAAGCAAATATATGAGTATAAAATATAACACAACTTGATGACTATCAGTCATCTCCAAGAATCTTATAGAATAAATCTGGTGCGTGCGCGCAACACACAACTTTCACTTACCAACTTACTTAGATAAGAAATTGACGTGTTTTGTTAAATATAATTTCCCAAAGTCACACATTTTTCTACATCTATATCTTATTTTTGTTAATCGTTAAAGCCGTTTTTGAGTAAATAAAAAAACCCGTGAAAATGATACAAAATTTATTAAGTAAAGTCCCCCCTCCGGTAAATCAATTTTAATGAAATTTTAACAGTCATATCTCGGGCATATAAATAGATGAAATACTCAGTTTAATCAAAATCGTTAGAGCCGTTTTTGAGAAAATCGAATAAAACCTAAAAAGTTATTAAGTAAAGTACCCCCTCCCTTTAAGTAATTTTGATGAAATTTATGCTGTCACTTCGCGGGCATATACCTACACTAAATACCCAATTTCAGGATCGCACGGTTTATAGTTTTTGAGCTAGTCTGTTCACACACACACACACACACAGACCATTTCGCGGGACTTGGTCATTTCGACTCAGGGGACCCCAAAACGTGTATTTCCGTTGAAAACCGGAAGTCGATTTTTTTCACGATCGCAATACTTCCACTTACTACATATTTCATATATAGGTAAGTGAAAGTAAAAACAGTCGACTCAATACCGATATCGGTACTGATTCAAGTATTTTATGTTGTAATATATTCAAGTAATTTATATACGAATATAAGTAAATATTCGATATCAGATCGATCAAGTTAAATTAAGGAACTCCATAAATAAAATTAAATGCAAAAAGTTGCAATGTTTGATTACTGGATCCGTTTTCAATGGGGCTCTCAACGCATTTAAATATCAGGATACTTCATCCTGGAAATCACCTTTACTTATAATCTTTTTTCCATGCACAAGTTATGATGTTTCCAAAAATCGTAGGCTTCTTCCCTGGAACCTGGGGATGTGTCTTCATTAGATGAGCTAGACTGAGTGGAAAGTATTTTGGAGGGCAAATTTTTGAATAATTACGCTCTAGTAATTTTCTATACTAACTTTCAGTATCGATACCAGTACTCATACTTGAATCCTTGGTATCGATACCAAAACTACTTGGTATCGAAAAGAAAGTATCGATACTTTACTTATATCGATCGGTATCGTACGTCCCAACACTGTAGTCTGGACTAACTTTCATTCCCCCCACTCTTTTGATTCTTGATTTGATTGGGATTTCCCTTTTGGTTGGTTCTTTTTCAAAAACTAACCAATCTAACTTAAAAATAAAAGAGTAGTCGTTATGACTTTACTATCTTTAAATTCAGAACAATGTCTTATTCTTCTCTTCAAGCTCCCAGGGGTGACAGATATTTATGAATGATTAAAAATATTGAAATATGTTATAGACTTTTTGTTAGAACATTTACTAACTGTTCTAGTAGATTGTTCGAGAATCTTCTACGCTTTTGGAGAACCTTCTAGAATGTTCAAATTCATACTAAATATAAGGAGTAATGGACTCTCTTATAATCTTTAGTCTTGATCTGAAGATCGAATCATGTAGTTACTTTCGTGTCTGCGTCCTTACAAGTATTTTTTGGAACCTTGTTAATTATTTTTGTTTTATAATTATTTAATTTATTGATTTTACTATTAAACTATTTAAACCACATTAGTGTTACAATACTTCATGAAAGAAAATTTCATGGAGACATGGCAGCTCATGATTTTTTGAAAAAAAAACAAAAAAAACAACTATATTAAAGTAATCGTAAACTGTTACTTTAATATAGTTATTAAATAAGATATATTCATATATACATATATTTCTTGATTATTTGGTCCGATTAACACAATGAACAGAATATCTTGGTTATAAATCATGGTTTATATACATAAATACTTTGAATGTATTAAGAAGAAAAAGCAAAGTAACTAACGAAAGAGTTCTCTCACGGGTATTAATGGAAATATTACTTTTAAGGGTGTGATGTCATCAGTCGCCACTCAACTATGGTTGGAAAAACTGCAGAGGAAAAGTTTTAGTAAGATAGTTTCGATGGACATAAACTGGTTTGACCGCAGCGGAAACTCTCCTAACGAATGCCTTGAAGTACTGACCAATAGCCCACCGCTGATCAAATCGGTAAGTAAACTGATAAATAGTTTAAAGATTATACTTTAGGCATATAAAAAATTCTTACTCATTATCATCATAATGAGTATAATCATTCAATTTATGTAGAACGTCTCCTAGAAAAGTTCTTATTTTTTCAATTACATTTTTGCTTATAAAGATAGTAAAATTTTTGTCTCACTAAATTAAATTTAAATTTTAAGAAGAATTATTCTTCATTCTCTTCATACACTACTGTTTTATAATAAAATTATTGTACTATTTGTACTTCATAGATGTAGTGGGATATATTTTTATAAAGTTCAATCATATGATTTAAACAAATAAATAGTAATCCAGGCTGCGCCACTGTTTTCAGGGCTTTCATACTTATAGATACATATATATTACGGTTAATATACCTGAAAATTTACTAAAAAAAGAAATCTGAAAATTTACTAAAGAAAGAGATACAGGTCCATTTCCTGTCCTGCAATGACTGTTATAACAATAATAAATAATTTATAAGAATAATTCGCATTTTCTTATTTTCAAAAAATCTCAGCCTTTGCTCACCCCTCAATGTTAGCAGCCATGTGTTCAAAGGTTTTCCCCTCTACATCAACATCAGCAAAATTGGCACCACTTCTACGACTAACCATGTATTTTTCTTATCCAAAGAAAAAAAAAAAAGAAAGATTAATCGGAAAAAAAAGATTAGTGTCCGACCGAAATCATAGTTTTAGCCAAAACCGAGACCGAATTTCGGCCAAAGACCTGGTTTCGGGCCGAAATCGAAATTGAAGCTTATTTACGTAAGTATATAGTACTTGTAAGTATGTAATATGTCAAGTTTAGCAGTAATATCAATGAAAGCTTATAAAATAACAGTAATTTAAATCAATTAATTATACTGTAGGCTTAGTATAGAAGAGTGGTAAGACAGGTGTACTACATTGCCGGACAAAATTAAAGGATCACTTCAGTATTTTGAAATTACTGACTTGTTAAGGGTATTTTTGAAAATATTCTTTTTTCTAAGGATGCCGCACTCAATTATAAGGGTAATTAAAAATAAAAAATTCTTTTTTGGAAATTTTATATTGGAAAACAAATCAAAAAATAAAAATGTGCTACTGCCTCATAACATAAAAAGGAAGAATTTGAGGGATAAAATCAATAATTAGTATTCCCACCTCCAACTCTGATAACAGCTTCCATTCTCCTGCCCATACCGGCAACCAGGGTTTTAACGTGTTCTTCTTGGATGTTGTTCCACTCTTCCACTAACATGTCCTTTAAATCCGCCAAATTTTGTGGGTCTCGGGCACGGACACGTCTACCAAGCATGTCCCATACATGCTCTATGCCAGATTTATATCTGGACTTCTGGGTGGCCAAACCATAACTTCAATTTCTTCTTGTCTAGGGAATTTTTGCGCTGCTTGAGCAACATGAGGTCGGGCATTATCATGCATAAAAATAAAGTCAGATTCGATATTTCTGGCAAAAGGTATGACATGTGGCTCGAGCACCTCCGTAATGTACCTGTCAGCAGTTGCAGAGCCCCAGTTACCAGCAACTAATTTAAGTTTGAGTATTTAGAATACATATTCTTATTAATAACTAGCTAGTGTGTCCGGCTTCGCTACGGTAGTTGTGTGCAGTTTCAATAACAGGAAAACTTTAAAATTAAAGGAAATATAGAACAAAATTAGCACTTTCTTGAAAATTTTAACATTGTAACAAAATACCGAAGATTCATAGAAACTTTTTTTGTAAGACCTTTCTTCCAGTTCAACCTCCCTTAATATATCCCCCCCCCCCATGCTAATTTGGCCGAACTCTGCACTTCTCCAATCTTACTACTGTTACTAAGTGAAAACCAAAATATACGAGGCACAATTTTTTCATCATATTTCTTTTTATCCTGAACTATGAGCGGTGATAAAATCTTATTGAAAAAATTGTATTATTGGAGTCAATTCATCATTTTGTCAACTGGAATGCTCATCATACATAGTAATAAAACCATTTTTCATAACTACATACAATAAGAACACTTCAAACTTGTTATTTTCGGATTATAATCAGTCTATTCAGCTCTCCTTTTTTGTTTTATGTCTGTTTTTATTCACTCACTCATATTGCATTAAATTTACTTAAGTATATGTTAGATATTGATTAAATGTAATGTGTTTATCAATTAATCTTCTTATGAGAAAATTAATTTTGTAAAGTATCCAGTCGGTTTTCCAATTGATTGCAGATATGTAAAATCATTAATTTATTTTAAAAGAAAAGGTGAAACTAATTATTTTCGCTTGATTTTTAAGTAATTTAAAAAAAAAAACAGCTGACAAAATATATAACCTTTACAAATATAACGGAATGAATGAACAATAAACATTGAGTGAAACACACTCTAGCGCTTCCTGGTGGTCTGCAGCTCGAACTAAATTTTTCATTCATAAACTCGTATGTCATTCTCAGGTAGGCTAATGACATGTTGCGAGAGGCTAAAAATTCCAGTCCTTTTATCTTCAATTTCACACCCTTAAGAGAAAAACGGAAACCTTCTTCTCCTTTAGGGGACATACAGTTACACGCTGACATAAATCTCTTAATCGTATGTGGAGTCGTTTCTGAGCCTTTTCGGCACGCACATTGTACACTTTGCTTTATAATATATATTGATATTGATTTATTAGTTAATTTAATAGGTGATGTTATTTTTTTAGAAATTTGATTTCATTATTAAAATAATTAAAAGCACAAAAACATTCTCAAGGCTCAAATTAAAGAATAAGTGCTATTCTTTACACTCAACGTAATTAACTTGATATTATTTAAGACTTATGTGATTTACGTTTATCACTATCACATTTTTGTCTCTAAACTTTTTGATCAATTAAAGATACCAAAACAATGAGAAAAATGTATGTTTATCGTAATACAATACAAGTGTAATTAACTAAAATAACAGATACTTCACATTATTAGATCCAAGGGTGTTAAAGGCCATGAAAGAGATCGAGCTAACAAGCTGAAATCGTGTAGTCCTACTTCCTTCTCGGAGATGTCAGACCCAAAAAGCTAGTTTCAGCTTGGCCAAAGATTCGGTTGGTCACTAAAAAATATTTTTAGAAAATAATGACCATGGAATGAATGAAAATAAAAAATCTGGTGCATGCTCGCAACACACAACTTTCACTTACCAACTTACTTAGATTAGAAATTAATGCGTTTTGTTAATTGCCACTTCTCAAATAAACAGAACGGCTTTAATTATGAACAATGGTCTATAATTAATAGGTAATCTATCTATTATAGGTGTATCTATCTATTATTATTATATCTATAGGTGGTATAAGTTGACTGAATATTTTTCTTTTTTTCTCCTCTTTATGTTTTCTTTATTTTTATCATATCTCATTTTTAGCCATTTCTTATTTTTAGGCGTAGTGAGAGACCGTTAATTTCTCCATGTAAACAAAAACAATAGTACTTTATAAGAAAGAAAGAAACAAACAAAAATGCCTCCCCCCCCCCCCAAAAAAAGCCCCCTCAGAACATTTTAATAATGATAAAGCTTACCTGATATTAAAGAAAACCTAATTTTCATTAAACATGACGAATTTGATAAAAATCGTTAAAGCCGTTTTTGAGATAATCGAAAAAAAGGTAAAAATTGGAAAAAAAAGTCATGAAATAAAGTCCCCCCTCCGGTTGATCAATTTTGATGAAATGTTGGCAATCACATCTTTGGCATATACATACATGAAATACCCAGTTTGATCAAAGTCGTTAAAACCGTTTTTGAGTAAATATAAAAAACACGTGAAAATAATACAAAATTTATTGAGTAAAGTAACCCCTCCGGTTGATCAATTTTGATGAAATTTTTACAGTCGTATCTCGGGCCTATACATACATCATATACAGAGTTTGATCAAATTCGTTAAAGCCGTTTTTGAGTAAATAAAAAAAAAACACGTGAAAATGATACAAAATTTATTATGTAAAGTCCCCCCTCCGGTTATTCAATTTTGATGAAATTTTCACAGTCATATCTCGGGCATGTAAATAGATCAAATACTCAGTTTAATCAAAATCGTTAGAGCCGTTTTTGAGAAAATCGAAAAAAACGTAAAAAGTTATTAAATAAAGTAACCCCTCCCTTTGAGCAATTTTGATGAAATTTTCGCAGTCACATCGCGGGCATATACCTACACTAAATACCCAATTTCAGGTTCCCACGGTTTATAGTTTTTGAGCTAGTCTGTTCACACACACACACACACACACACAGACACACACACACACACAGACCATTTCGCGGGACTTGGTTATTTCGACTCAGGGGGTCCCAAAACGTGTATTTCCGTTGAAAACCGGAAGTCGAAATTTTTCACGATCGCAATACTTCCACTTACTATATATTTCATATATAGGTAAGTGAAAGTAAAAAGCAGTTTCAATGATTTATATAACTTGAAAAACATTTGAACACATAGAGAAATTTAGATTTTTAATAAAATTTAGGCCATTAGAAATTTATAAATATTATAATTATATTTCAAAATAGCAAAACTATCTATACAAATAAAGATGAAATTCTGTTTGTTTCTTTCTTTATTTGTTCTTTATAGAAATCCACACCGTTTGTCCTAAATTCTCCAAATTTCGCTCAGTGGTTCTTTCAAACCAGGTGCGAACACCTGTCCATATTAAAATTGTATAACTTCAGCCGATCTCTGGGTATATTCTTTATTGTTATAATAATTGTTTTGACCTCGCTTTACATTGGTTTTTACAAAATCAATCGTTTGAGTCGATAAAAGTCTCAGTTTATAGATATTATAGATTTAAAAAATGAAATTCTCCGGGTGAAACCGGGAATACAGCTAGTTGAATATAAAAGCAATAACTGGTTAAAAGTGGTGTATAACGCTAAGTAGTGTGCTAATAATATCAAAATAATTGTTCAGGTGACAGGAGACAGAGGAGCTCAAGTTTTCACCTATGTGATCACTTTGATATTTTCAGTTGCCTATTCCTTTTTAATCAGTACAAGTATAACACTGGCAACTTCACCATTTTTCATTCTATTATTTATCCTCAACTATTTTAGAATGAGGTCAAAAGATGGCGATGCTCGATCTGCCTCCCTCATAACCAGGTCAACCAAGGTAAAAAATATGTTTGATTATTAATAATTATTGAATGTAAAACAACATTAGTGATTATTTAAACTTTTATTTGTTTTTAGGTTGCATCTGAATATGTACAAAGTGTCAAAACCATCCAAACACTTAACTGTCAAAAGTATGTGATAAACCAGTATCAGAATATGCTTCTACATTCTAAAAAGTAAGGGAGACATGCATGCAAACGTTTATACACACAAACATATATATATATATATATATATATATATACACCTTCAATTTTTTCTTGTGTTGACCACTAAAAAATTATTTTTATAATTTTTTATGAAGAGAATAGTTTGGCTTAGGGTGGGATTTGAACTTGGATTTCCTTATTGGGCATGTAATGGCTGTTTATCACTTACTTTTTTTATACCTTTATTGTTAGGTATTTTTTATATTGGTTATACCACAGGCCCCCCTTTGGTGTTTAGGCTCCCTGATAATTCTCAGAGCAAACTTAATGATATGAATAGTTTTTCTTCATTTCAAATTCTTTTAAAACACATTGATATATCTATGACACTTATTTTAGCAATTTTAGGTAATAAATTATTAAAAACCTTACTTTTATTTTTTGAATAATAGTACAAAATCATATGCGAATACCATTTTTTTTTTTATTTTTTTTTTTTTTTTTGCAATATATTAAAATACCTTTCAGTTGTCTCAGTGCTATTGAGACAGGACAGCCACCGGTGTCAATGTTATACATGAGTCATTCGATGTCACATCAACGCACTTTTTCCCCTCACCATCTCAGATTTTGATGAAATTAGGTACATAGGATACCTTCCTGTAGACCAAGAAACAAACCAATTTTCAGCTGAATATCTCAACCGGTTTTCAAAATATAGCTATTTAAACCCATTGAAAAGCGCACAATTTCAACCTGTTGCAACATCTGGAAATTTAAATTGCAGCTCTTCTAGGCAAGACAGAATAAGGTTCTTAATTGCAACCTTTTTTGTACACATCGCCGAACTATTGTATTTTTGCCATTTGGATGAAAACAGTATGCGCGACTCACCATTGTCCTAAAAATTATCGTAGGACCTTTCTTACTCATACCTTAATGATTCTTTTATTTTCTTGTGTCAGAACCCATCTTTTCTCTTCTTATAAAAAATAAATAAAAATTCAAATGATAATTTTAATGTCATCAGGACAAGAAAAAAGCATTAAATTAATATTTAAATAAATTGACTATGGCCAAGAGACCTCGCATAATGGGAAAAATTCCCATTCCCCATTTAATTTGCTAAAGCTGCAAGATTGGTGGGGAAGAGGTCAGTAAAGAGGGGGATTGGCTTCACTGGGATATGTGCCTGGTAGTGCTCAAGTGGCAAAACCAGGAGGAGATTCCTAGTGATAAGGAAATTAGTAGTGGAAAGTATCCTAAGTTACGCATCACCCTTCTGGAGACACAACCTCACACTGCGACAAAGGAAAAGGCTGGCTTCAACCCAGAGAATAGCTCTGCTGCGGGTCACTAGAGCCTACAAGACAACGTCTCATGAAGCGATGCAAGTACTTGCAGGAGCGATACCTCTCGATCTCCTTCTGCAAGAAACAGTCATAAAATATAAATACAAGAGAAAGGGCTCAACAGGACGTCCAGAGGAACTTCAAATGAGAATTGGGAATTAGCCAAACAAGTGGAAAAAGATAATCCGAGAGGACACGATTGAGAAGTGGAGCTTGAGGTGGATAACAACCCTGAACGGGAGTACTCTGAAAAAATATTTTCCCTCTGTAAAATTGCGGCTATCCTAGGTCCTAGGAGGGTCCTCCCGGACTATTGGGTTTCCCAATTCTTTACTGGTCATAGAGGATTTCGAGCAAAACTCCACAGTCGTGGCGTGGATGTTGAGCCTCTATGCGTAGCATGTGGTGTTCCCGAAACTGTAGACCACGTGATCACGTCCTGCACCGTGTTTGAGGCACTAAGGGCCAAACTGATGCGATCCTTAGGGATCTACAGCCTCACTGAAGAATTTCCTCAATTGGTTACTGGGGAAAATTTTCCTCAGTTTAAACGTTTCATTAATGAATGGAAAACAATCGTGGGGCCTGCATACTTTAACATAGGAGCCCAAGGAAGAAGACGAGGGCAGCCACCGGGAAGACCATCGGAAGATGAAGTCCGCCCTGGGCAGGTGGTGATGGGGTGATAGAGGAAGAAGGAGTAAAGAGAAAGAAACAGAAGAGAACCATGGCATCAGCGACGCTAAGCGTTTTAGCTTAGTGCCACTGTTGCCGAAACTTGTATAGCCATTAGGCCAGGTAGGGATGTAAATAAATAAATAAATAAATAGTGATAATGAAATTGGGGTTCCAATCCCGGTCAAGGCCAATCTTTTCTCATAAGGATTTTAATGTCATCAGGACAAGAAAAAGGATTTAAATATATATATATATATAAATATATATAGGATCTATATATAAATATATATATATATATATAGATATATAGATAGATAGATGGATAAAAAGATATAGACACATAGGTGCACATATATAAACACAATGTATCTGTTTGAAATTAAATTATTTTTGTTTTGGAAGAAATTAAATTAAAATTATTAAAGCAATTAAATTTAAATTTTTTTCAGGGAAGCATTTGTTAGCATTGTTTGGTATGCAATTTCTTTTGCTTTTTCTTCGGCATTTGTAAGATTGTCACTGGGCATATTTTTTGTTTATGGAGCCAATCTCATAGCGAATGGAAACGTTCAAGGAACATCATTTTTTGGGTAAGAATAAAAATGATAGCATATTATGAATTGAGGATGAATATTGGTTATAAATCTTGTGAAAAAAAAAAAATGTTTTTGTACAATTAAATAAAAATAATGTCCATAAATAATGGGAAATATTTTTAGAGGTGATAGCTGTTCTTGAGGCCAACTAAACTCTTTGTATGGCCCACAGGGTGATTACTACTATTTTGTCGCTTAAGGTGTATGACATGAGCATCTATATCATGGTCGAAAATTTTGAATATTTCTTCATATAATTGGATGTAATGCTGCTGAAAATGTTTACAATTACTTTCAGTGCAATTTTTTTATTTTTTTTTTATACTGGATAATAAATAAAAACAACTTGTTGAAGTCGAAAAATGAATTTATCTTATTAAATTTTCAATGTTAAAACAAAGTTATATTTAAAAATAAATGTTTACATAATAACGACAAAATTGAATTTGGTTCCAAAAACAAATATAGAAGAAAAAAATGATTTAAATTACATTATAAAATTGATTTAGTACATAGGAATAATTTTTTAGTATAAACAATCAAATATCCATGATATGCATTTATAAATAAAAATGATGATCCCAAATCGGTTTATAAAAATCAAAACATGTAATTTTTGTTTTTATTTTGGGGAGGGAAATGGCAAAAATTCGTATGGCCTATTTATTCCGTTCGTGCCTGGCTAATCTTTTATATTCATCTTATTGAAATGCCAAAATCGAGGGGAAATTTGTTACCAAACCAGGTTTAAGAAGATTGTGGCTTGATAAGATGATGAGCTATTTGTTTTATTAGATTAATCAATGAAACGAGATTTTATTCCTCAATTTGTAGAGTAAAAAAAAAAAAAGTCGGTGTATGAATTTTAAAAAGTTCTTATTTGCGTTGTAAATAAATAACTTTGTATGATTTGTAAATAAATAACTTTGCTTTCTACTTTATTATTTTTCTGTTTTTTTTTATTTACTTATCGCGGCACTACAACCCGGTTATGGGTCTTGGCCTCCACCAACAGCTTCCGCCATTCATTGAGATTTTGTGCGGCTGCCATCCAGCTCTGTGCGTCATTGGCCACTGCATCTTTCCACCTCATCCGAGGTCGTCCTTTTCTCTTTTTTCCATACAAGGGCTCGATCAGTATTTTCTTTGGAATCTCTGACTCTAGCTTTTGGGCCATATGGCCTACCTATCTAAGGCATCCAAGTTTGAATGTCTGTACAATATCGGGCTCCTTATACAGACCATAAACTTCCTGGTTCGTCCTTCTCGTCTAGGTATTCCCCCTAAATATACTACAGAAAATTCTCAGCAGTATTTTTCTTTAGAAAACGGAGATTGTCCAGGTCTCAGAGCCATAGAGCAGGACTGGACGGACAATCCTTTGTATAGGTGTACTTTGGTTGCGTCTTCCAAGCTGTTTCCTAAGCCCAATGTAGCATCAATTTGCTGAGATTATGTGCTTCCTTATTTGCACTGCCACCTTATTATTTTAAGAAACTACTGATCCAAGGTACGTGAACTGGGACACTTTCTCAAACAAAAAGGCTCCAAATCTCTCCATTTCTCTGAGTGCAGGAACCTCATCAGTCACCATATATTTTGTTTTAGACTGGTTTACCTCTAATCCTAATCACCCAGCTGGGCCCATGAGTGCCATAAATGCTTCCAAACAGCTGTGTAGGAGCACCCAACAATGTCCAAACCATCCGTGCAAACCTGCAGCTGCACCGAGTCGTTGAAAATAGTCCCTCTAACTTGAATTGCTGAGAGCAATGTTGAAATGTAAGCAAGCAAGAGCATCACCTTGCCTCAGTCCCTTTGATGACTTGAATTCCTCTGACAGCTCACTGAACATTTGACCACCCTCAGGGTTAGCTTCACCAGTCGAATCGACTTAGGTGGTATCAGAAATTCCCCTAGAGTTTTAAAGATCCCCTCCCTGTTAATAATGTCATAAGCTACCTTAAAATCTATGAACAGATGGTGGGTCTTGCGTTCATGCCATAGATTTGGTCTATGGTGGACTTACCTTTTCGAAAACCACACCGATATGCACCCAATATCTTCTCTGTATAGCGGCATAATCGATTGTAAAGGATGTTCAATAAAATAGTGTAGCCACATGAAAGCAGGGAGATGCCTCTATAACATCGGTTCCCAAACTTTTGTGTACCACACCCCCTCCTGTTGAAATAAAGCCTCCCACTCCCCCCTTAAACAATAAGCTGTAAGTTGTATTGGCAGTGGGTATATTAAAAAAACATTGAGAATTGTATTGAAAACAAAATATTTGTTTGTCTTAACGACACATTATGCCACCAAGGCTAATCGGACAATATATTTATTTCCACATTTTTTACTAAGTGAGATTTTTTTAAATATTCAACTAGTATCGCCCCCCCCACTGACTCGTCTTCACACCCCCCAGGGGGGGGGGTCCCCCAGTTTGAGAACCGATGCTCTATAATAACCCACTTCAGTGGGTGGGTGGCTTATAATAGATTTGTTCCAGGCTTTTGGCATCATCTACTCCATCCAGATTGTAATTAATAGGTTGCGTCCTTCCTTTGTGTATAGGTTGTGAGCTTTCCCTAGCTCATCAGCCCCTTTCTTTAACTTATTTTTTTCCCTATTTTTGTAAAATGGTAAAATTGACATCTTCCTTTGATACTACTCTCATTGGGGAGGCAGGCGATGAAATTTAGATTATAAATAATAAAGGTGTTAAAGAACAGCTGTTTTAAAGAACAGAAAACTTTATTGGAGAGATTAGAGATTTTGAAAATCCCAGCAGTATTTTGTTAAACGAAGCAATTCATATTAGCAGTTCAAACCATTTTTATATCATTTATAATGGTGCCCTGAAAAGACCTTAGTAATTCATGTGAAAAAAAAAGACAGGTAGAAAACTGGAAACATTAAGACATCAACAAGCAATGAAATATGCTTGCTAATTTAAAATGTTTTATCTATAGGAAAAAAAGATAAACCATCATTGGCAAGGAAAGTCGGGGCCACCATTCCGCAGTTGACAATGGCTCAATGAATGAGGTTACACAATGACAGCTCTATTGCCAAAACATATTGAAACTTTTGATAGTGTGCATCGACACTACCACATCACAAACACAACCATGACACAACCACTGCAGTTAACAATGGTTCAATGAATGAGGTTAGACAATGACTGCTCCATTGTCAAAACATCTTGAAACTCTTGGCTGTATGCATCAACACTAACTCATCATGCAGAAGCCTAAAATATTTTATAGAGGTGAGAGATAGTCAACCCAAGATCTTCATCAAGGCTAAAAGAAAACAAATATAAGTATCTATGCTAGAGGATGACAATAAATGAATATTTTACAGAACTGATAAAAATATAAAAGATGGTAACTATTATACATGATATTTAAATAAATAGCTGGTTAACAAGATAAAATAGAATCTGAGTGTGTGTAGAGAGTCAAGGTAGACACTAAGACTGAAGGTAAAATAAGGTAAGAGGTAGTGGTAGGGGATAGTTTGCCGACTTCAAAGGTTTATGATGGGGAAACCCAACGCTTTTGAAGTGAAAGGCTACATGACAAATGAGTGAAAATAAAATATTAAAAACTAACAAACTGTATACAAATTGTTATGTCTGGACTCAAATTTGAGATAATACATAAGGTAACAATGCATAACAAAAAAAAAAAAAAAATTATCAGTTCTGTAAAATATTCATTTATTGTCATCCTCTAGCATAGTTTCTCATATATTTGTTTTCTTTTAGCCCTGATGAAGATCCACAAGTTGGATCAAAAAGTTGGCTTTCGAAAATAAATTTTTTTTCAAACTGCAAATCCTGATCATCATTTAACCTATCGTCAAATCAGCTAAACCATGGAGCGAAAATCTCAAATTTTGTATTATTGTGGGTTAGCACTATCTGCGTCCGACCTCTTCAATTAGCAACCATCTCAACCTTTAAGCAATATTGGTGTGTATAAACGAATATACTTGAAGTGGTATATTTTTTTTGTAGTGTTTTATTTGCTTTTATATCGGTCGCTACTATGAGTGGACCTACTTTGGTCTTGTTGAGTCAGTATCCCGCAGCAAAGCAGGCAATGAAGCGACTCAAAAGGATTGCTAATACAAAAACATATCTCAATACATTGACTGATCAAGGAATGAAACCAGTAAGTTTGATTAAAAATGATTTATTCATATTTTTATTACTTCTCAGTGAATATTTGATAGTTCACGAATTTCAGGAAATAGTTGGAAACATAGTATTTCAAGATGTGACTTTCTCGTATCCAACAAGAGAAAAGGTACAAGTTCTAAAGAAGCTGAACCTTAAGATTGAAGCAGGAAAGACAATAGCTCTCGTAGGAGACTCTGGGTGTGGCAAATCGACTATCATCTCTCTTCTAGAAAGGTTCTATCTCCCGAATGAAGGAAAAATAGTGAGTTTGGTTAAATTTAATTTGGTCGAATTAAGCGCGGTTGGTTGGCAACAGTTTTCACTTGTTGAGTCGTTCCTGTTAATATAATCCCAATTGGGCTGATACCACTGTAAAATCCAAGTATTAGAGTACTTCAAGTATTTTTTTCACAACATAAGATTAAGATCATAGAAAATTGAAGAATTCGTCAATCCAGAGTATGCCAATTATCCCCTATGTGGGGCAGGTTGGCCTAGAAGGTGGGGTTGTTTAGCCATCTCATTCAAGTACAGCCTGACACATATTATTGCTATTAAAAGCTGCACTATAATGGTATAATAATTTTGAATTGGTTTTTAACAGCTTTTAAGGGAAAATAGAGTGACAATAGAAGAAGATAGAAGTTTTAGACTGTCGTCACTTTTTGCATAAGAAAAATTACTCTCATCTTCCTCGCTGGAACTAAAGACAATTGGTAGTTTCAACTTTGATTATGTTTACCTTGCTTTTGTGAATTGCTACTACGCCAAAAAACCCCAGTTGTAGAGCGCCAACTAACCCCACAGGAGAGATCATATAAAAGATGACTGCCAGGACAGGGGAGAACAATCAAACAAGAAACTGGTTAGTCGAAAGGTTAGGTTTGTCAAAGGAGATTGGGGCTATGTGAACAGAATCGAAGTCAAATATTTTTCCATGCCATTAAACCAACTTTACTGAAAATATAAAAATTTACTTACATGTTGTAAAATCAATCAATGAAGCACACTCTTATCTACACTGTTAGCATCGGATTGAAAACTCAGCACAAGACTCCCGAGGTCGAGCGGGTCACATGGTACAATGGTGGGGCCTTCACAACTGGTGTGACGGAAACTATAAGCCAATGGCCAACCTACCCCCTATGCCAACCAACCCCGCTCTCCTCTAAAGAATAATTTCTACTCAATTATTGGACTAAACTTTAATGGTATTTACAATTTCAATAAATGTCTTCTGCAACATATTCTTGACAATGTTAACAGTGTGCTACCATAAAAAATAAATCTTGTACGAAATCCTAACATAATTTTTCAGATGATCGATGGCAATGATATCAATGATATAAATGTAAGATATTTAAGAAGTCAAATGGGCCTCGTTTCACAGGAGCCAGTCTTATTCGATATGACCATAAAGGAAAATATCATTTATGGATTAGAAGAAGAGGTTACAATGGACAAGATCGTCGAAGCTGCAAAAATAGCAAATATCCACAACTTTATTTTGAAGCTTCCTCAGGTATGGTAAAGTTTATCATTTAGTTAATAACTTGAAAATTTTGGTGTTATTAAAAAATCCATGACAAGACACTTCAAAAGAACCAAAAAAGTTGCAAGTAATGTGCACATTATAAATTACTTAAATAAAAATTAAGAAAAGTAAAAATTGTAGCAGGGAAAAGCTTTGATTATATAAAACATTTTTTGATTTATTTTAACCTTTAACTGGTGAGGTGAAATCTACAAACACTACAGATGAGGTGGGGTCTTTGGGACCCCAACTTTTGTTAGTTTTTTATTCTTTTAAAAAATTGTCTATGACCTTCACCTCAGAGTATGTTATTATACAAATCCTTATCTACCATTCCTGTTTAGAAATAAACATTATAAAACATCCTGTTTTTATAAAAAAAATAATTAATAATTAAAATCGATAAAAACGTATTATTCACTGATAATTCATTTTTTTTATAATTTCTTTAAAACAACATGCAAAAACCTAATGATTTGTATTAAAAATTTAATGGCTTATAGCTTAATATATTTGTAAAAAATTAATGTAATTAAAGCCCTAACAAAATACATCGTATTTTAAAAATATCGTATAGTAATGGTGCAAGTATAAATCTTGCATTTTTTATAATTTTTACACACCAAACCTGTTAATTCACCAAAAAAATATTTAATCCACTTCAAGCAAACTGACGAAGTCTTCCTATCTCTAGTTCTGGGGAATATAATACATCTCTTATAAGACTTCTTTAACACTTGTTTCAGGTCCCCCCTTCCCCCAGCGTCCCCACCTTCATTAACACTATCTTCTAAATCGGAAATGGACAGATCATCCTCTATTGACTTACTCAACTCTCTAAAATCTTTTTAGCGAAATCTGGGTGATCAGGGAAGAAAATAACACGCTTATCGGACATTTAACTTTTGAATTGAAAAAAAAAAAATTTAAAAAAATCTGAACGTTAGTAGTGAGGTGGGGTCCGTCAGACCCCAATAGTTCTCTACAGTAGTAACGGCAGATGATAACTGACTGAAAAAACTTGTCAAGTGTGAGGCATATCTTTTCAGGAAATGTCTATAATGCGGAAGCCGATTCAAAAACGAATTACCAATTCATAGAACTTTTAATAAGGCCTGGGATCTCCTGGACCCCACCTCACCAGTTAAAGGTTGATTACGTTCCTTGTTTCGAAAATTATTTTTTATTACGTTTTAATTTCCTGATAACAGATTAATTGCAATAACTTATAACAACATTATTTTTTCTTAGGAAGAAAAATTGACTAATTGTTGGCTAGTTGGCCTAACTTAGTTACTGACCTTTGGTTGCTATAACAATAAATGAATAACGAGCTATTGCCATAATAATGAATATATATTTTTAAATACCTCAATACATGTTTTAGGCTTATGACACTTCAGTCGGAGAAAGAGGTTCGAAGTTGTCAGGAGGGCAGAAGCAGAGAATCGCAATCGCTAGAGCTATCCTTAGAAACCCGAAGATACTACTTCTGGACGAAGCAACATCTGCGCTGGATACAGAGAATGAGAAGGTACTGTGATCCTTTTAAACTATCCTATACCATTGATTAAGAATCCTTAGAATACATAGAATATACATAATAATTTACAGTCATGTAAAGGAAACCCATGGTAGTCAGAAAAGAATGAAGAAGTGAAAAAATAAGTTAGAGTTGACTGCCTAGAGCTGGAATAGTCAGAAGAAATGGCAACAATTTAAGACTGTCAATTTGATTTATTTTTTAATCATCTCTCTTCTCCAAACCTATGTTTATTTTGTTTTGTCTATTGTATATTGAGCATGACTAAAAGCTGAGCTTCAAAATAATATATATTACCCTAACTTGGTACTGAAATGTGTTATCTTCAAGAAATTGAGATGTTAAGAGCATCCGATAATATAACTGATAAACTGATAAATTAACACCTCATGCAAAACACCCAAGTTCAAATATTTATACGAAATTATTTTTAGTTATTAATAGAAACTTCTGGGCGTGACATTACAGCAAGCATTAGGAAAACAAATTTATAAGTCATAGTGATGTTATATGATGCATTTAAACCCTTTCAGAATAATTATTTTGTTAGCAATGGTCTTATATTTAACTAATAATATATTTATTTTCGTTGCTTTGTTAAGTTTTCCTATCATTATATTTAACTAATTTTATGGAAAAGAAAAGATTAAACCACGGCAGGGAATTAAACCCACTGTTAAAGCAATTAAAAGTGTTTTTCTTTTGTTTTCAAATAATTGTTCATTTTGCAAAGAAAATTCAAAGACTCCTACCCTGTTTATTTCTTTAATTCATCTCCTCTGTTATGTTAAATTTAAATTGAGACCTCTTGGCGCCATCTATGATTATTAGTGCTCCCACTAGATCGCATAGCAATGCACTTTACAATTTCCAGCTTTGCAAACCCAACCATTTTTTATAAGCCCATTCTATTGCCTGCTTCCGAGTCGAAAAGATCTATGTTCTAGACAATTGTCTCCAAACCAGTCAAGTTTACATTTTATTTCCACTCGGTTTTCTATAAAAAAAAGAGAGAAGAAAAAATATGAACAGGAATTGGTTGGGGTGCGGTCAAAATAATAAGCACAAATATGTGATATTTAGATATTTTATTCTAGCCGACGTTTCGACCCAAATTTTAGATCATCATCAGGGCTAATCATCTGGTAAGATCTCTTACCATTCATTCAGTGACTTATGGTGTCTAAATTGAAAATTTAAAACTATAAACAAGATGGATAATATAAAAATGTAATGATACAAAATAAGTCACTGAATGAATGGTAAGAGATCTTACCAGATGATTAGCCCTGATGATGATCTAAAATTTGGGTCGAAACGTCGGCTAGAATAAAATATGTAAATATCACATATTTGTGCTTATTATTTTGACCGCACCCCCAACCAATTCCTGTTCTTTATATCTATGGTCAGCTATCTTCCACCATCAGAAGAAGAAATAAAAATATAAAAAAAACTAACTTAAAGTTCAATTAATAACTTCAATAAAAAAAAAAGGCAGGGAATTGAGGTCATTACAGTTTGTAATTTTAGCAAAAATTTCAAATTTCGAAAATTGATTAATTTTTAAAATTTTATCAATTCCGACTTATGTGTTTCAATTATTTTGCCTTTGGAGAAGACCATGTGTTCCCCTTGAATAGTTTTGATTAAATGTCCTGATATACTGTTATGATCTTGTAAGTGACAGTCATACAGGATATGTTTGAAAGTCTGTGGAGTTAGTTTGTCACAATCGCAAGTGTTTGTATCTTTGCTTGCCAAAAAAAAAAATCTTTATTTAATTCCACAGGCTGTGCAGGAGGCTTTGGAGAACGCTTCGATAGGTAGAACTACTATCGTGATAGCACATCGACTGTCGACGATCCGCAAAGCAGACAAGATAGTAGTCCTCCAGTCTGGTGAAGTGATAGAGGAAGGAAATCATCAACAGCTGATGGAGAAGAGGGGCCACTATTTCAGTCTGCTCAATAGATGATACATCATTATTAATCATATATAATTTTCTTGCATATAAGAATATATTAAGTATATTGTATGTAAATATGTTTTTCTTGCATTATTGTATTCAATTAAACTAATCTGTATAATTCATAATTTTTTTTCCTTCCTTGCATGAATTTAATAGCAGTAATTTCTCAGTACAATTAGAACATTAATTTAAAATGTTTTATGTTAGATTTCTTCGGCTGTATTATCTGATGATATTGCATTCCATACATTTCCCCAAAAAACCCTAACACATAGACTGATCACAACTCTATTCCATGCTGAACAGTGGGTGTCCACGCTCACACCTACAGTAATGATTATTTGTATGAGTGAATTGAAGATTGGATATGTATTAAACTGATAGGTTCTTTCGAAATTTGGTGGGTATCTAGAAGACTATGGAATTTTCCGGAAGTACTGGACTTCACATTTTAAATAGGGGAAAGTGCCCCATTATGGGATGGTTGCCTTATATGGGATATATGGTTTCTGGACATAGTTTGTACCGCAACCTCGCTGTTATTCTATAAAATTGAAGATTAATGTCGCATTGGCACATAACCTTGTCACATTGTTATGCATTGTCATCCTGTTGGATTATTTTCAGTAAATTGATGTTTTAGAGTTCAAAAACATTTTTCGTAAATATTTCGACCTGATATTTCAGGCCTCAAGGTAAGTCGAATTCCCTTAATCATTATTTTATCTTAAATGTTGAACAATTCATTACAATATTTGCTAACTGTTTTCTTTTTACTTTCACTTACCTATATATGAAATATATAGTAAGTGGAAGTATTGCGATCGTGAAAAATTTCGACTTCCGGTTTTCAACGGAAATACACGTTTTGGGGTCCCCTGAGTCCAAATAACCAAGTCCCGCAAAATGGTCTGTGTGTGTGTGTGTGTGTGTGTGTGTGTGTGTGTGTGTGTGTGTGTGTGTGTGTGTGTGTGTCTGTGTGTGTGTGTGTGTGTGTGTGAACAGACTAGCTCAAAAACTATAAACCGTGCGAACATGAAATTGGGTATTTAGTGTATGTATATGCCCGCGATGTGACAGCAAAAATTTCATCAAAATTGCTCAAAGGGAGGGGGTACTTTATTTAATAACTTTTTAAGTCTTTTTCGATTTTCTCAAAAACGGCTCTAACGATTTTGATTAAACTGAGTATTTGATCTATTTATATGCCACAGATATGACTGTAAAAATTTCATCAAAATTTATCAACCGGAGGGGGGACTTTACTTAATAAATGTTGTATCATTTTCACGTGTTTTTTATATTTACTCAAAAACGGTTTTAACAATTTTGATCAAACTGGGTATTTGATGTATGTATATGCCAAAGATCTGATAGCCAACATTTCATCAAAATTGATCAAACGGAGGGGGCACTTTATTTCATAAATGTTTTCCAATTTTTACCCTTTAGGCTTAAAGGTTTTTTTTTTTTTTAATTCGTCATGTTTATTGAAAATTAGGTGTTCTTTAATATCAGGTAAGCTTTATCATTATTAAAATATTCTGAGTGGACTTTTTTTTTTGGGGTAGGGGCCTATTTGTTTGTTTTTTTGTTTCCTATAAAGTCCCTTCGTTTTTGTTTATATGGAGAAATTAACTGTCTCTCGTTACGCCTAAAAAGAAGAAATGGCATAATATGAGATATAATAAAAATAAAGAAAACATAAAGAGGAGAAAAAAAGAAAAATATTCAGTCTACTCATAAAACTCGTTGAGCCCACGCATGCGGAGTACGCCTTTAGTGACAGACCATTGTTCATAATTAAAGCCGTTCTGTTCATTTGAGAAGTGGCAATTAACAAAACGCAATAATTTCTAATCTAAGTAAGTTGGTAAGTGAAAGTTGTGTGTTGCGCGCACGCACCAGATTTTTTTTATTACATACTGAAGCCCAATAACCTCTAAAAAAAAAAGAAGCCACATCCCCTAATATGGGATACCCATTACTTCCTATTATGGGATATCCCTTATTGAGGCACCTTTTTATCACTGAAATAAAAATAGTTATTAATAGATTAAAACGGTATTAATATAATATTACTTTAGACAGGGGAGCGGGGTAGCCCACTGGTAAGGCAGTGGACTGCTGTGCTTAAGGTCCCGAGTTCGAATCTGACATGGCTTATGATATCTTTATTATTCGCCACAGTTCGCCTCGTGGGCAGAGAGACCCTCCTGGGGCAAACCCAGCCTCTATAAAGTGGGTACCCTTAATTGAAAAATTAAGGGGAAAGAACCTGGCGGTTGAGCGTGATCACGGTCAAATCACCTCCTTGCACGACCGCTGACCCAGAAACAGTACTCTTCCTTACATAGTACTGAACCCAAGACCCTTTATGGGTTGTAGTGGTACAGGTTTTTTTTTTTTTTTTTTTTTTTTTTATTACTTTAGACACTGAGTATTTAGAAACGTTTTGTGATAAAAATTTAGAAAATGAAGAAACTAAAGTTCAATGTTCCTACTGTGGAGTGTCTTGCCATGAGAGCAGTGTTTAACTCATAATCCACAAATTTTCATTGTAATTTGTGAAAAAAATACTGCAAATAAAAGTCTTATCAAATTTTGATTATTTAAATATTATTTGAAAATTATAAAATAAAATAAAAAATATGTTTTTTTGTAACTTAGTAAACATGGATTAATTTGCAACATATACTTATCTATTTATATACTTTTGTTTCCTCCCCTTCCTTGCACCTTAGGCTATATGGGGTTTCCCGGGCCAGGGGATAGGGTGGGGGATTAATGCCGAGTAATATTATTAAATATCCCCTGGGTACGGGTTTTGAACTTACTATCTTTGGGTTTCCGATCATACGTTTCCATGGGCATTTACAACATATAATTTTGTGAACATCGTCTGTATAATAAACAAATTTTCCCTTATGTATTTCATTTTATATCGTGGTCCCTAATACGGATATGTATCCCATATTAGGACACCCCTCTATCCCATATTAAGAGCACATTTTCAAAAAGTATAAATTTTACTTTTCTAACATTAATCATGATTACAAATTTCAAAAAGGAGATATGGGTTGTTTTTCATTTTTGATGTTGTCTACTACTACTGCTGAATGTATAACAACATTTTTTGAATCGTCTAAGCTATTTAGAGCCAAGCAATTGAATATTAAAAAAAAGTATCCCATAATAGGGCACTTTTCCCTATATAAATTGTCCGACAATGGGCAGGGTACAATTTTTTACAAAACGACTCCACATTTCAATAGAGAAATGCCAGGTAGCTTTTATAACCATAGAAATGGTCTAATAAGGCAAAATGGAGATGAAAATTTTTTTCCTTAAAGTAGGGGAGAGCGGGGTCGGTTGGCATAGGGGGTAGGTTGGCCATTGGCTTATAGTTTCCATTACACCTGTGGTGAAGGCCCCACCATTATACCATGTGACCCGCTAGACCTAGGGAGTCTTGTCCTGAGTTTTCAATCCGATGCTAACAGTGTAGAGAAGAGTGTGCTTCATTGATTGATTTTACAACATGTAAGTAAATTTTTATATTTTCAGTAAAGTTGGTTTTAAGGCATGGAAAAACATTTGACTCCGATTCTGTTCACATAGCCTCGAATTCCTTTGAAAAACCTAACCTTTCCACTAACCAGTTTCTTGTTTGATTGTTCTCCCCTGTCCTGGCAGTCATCTTTCGTATGATCTCTCCTGTGGGGTTAGTTGGCTCTCTTCACCTTTTATTTTGGCGCAGTAGCAATTCACAAAAGCAAGGTAAACATAATCAAAGGTGAAACTACCAATTGTCTTTAGTTCCAGCGAGGAAGATGAGAGCAATTTTTCTTATGCAAAAAGTGACGACAGTCTAAACTTCTATCTTCTTCTATTGTCATTCTATTTTCCCTTAAAAGCTGTTAAAAACCGATTCAAAATTATTATACCATTATAGTGCAGCTTTTAATAACAATAATATGTGTCAGGCAGTACTTGAATGAGATGGCTAAAAAACCCCTCCTTCTATGCCAACCTGCCCCACATAAGGGGTTAATTGGCATACTCTGGATTGACAAATTCTTCAATTTTCTATGATCTTAGTAATTAATATTATGTGGTGAAAAAAATACTTGAAGTACTCTAATACTTGGAGTTTACATTGGTATCAGCCCTATTGGGATTATATTAATAGGAATGACTCAACAATCAAAAAAGTGAAAACTGTTGCCAACCAACCCCACTCTCCCCTACCTTTAATTTTTTTTTTTTGTGTAGTTTACAGTTTATCATCGTCCCTAGTTTTAGGCTATTTGACTCTAATATCTACTAATATCATAACCAGGGCCCAGATGGATTTTATTGCAATTGCATATTTTGTTTGCGTGCTTCTTTAAAACAGTGGACCTCTGAATTAGAGTACGCTGTTCTTATTGGTCAAGTTCTATTTTGCATATTTGATGATAACTGCATATATTTTCATATTTTGATGTTCTAATAAAGTATTCATTTATTTATGTAAATTTTTCGGGCTTTTCGACCACATGGTTAATTTTCACCCTATACCTAAAAAAGTAAAAAATACATTAAGAAATATAAAAGTAATACCCAATGTGGGAGCTAAGATTCCCAATTTCGATCTGGGTTATTCGCCGCAAATAAGTCTTCTTCTTCGAATTAATGATTACTGGGATTCCCGGCTTTCCACCACCCTTTTTGGTAGATAAAAATATAAATCACACTCCTGGCCATGTTGGAGAAGCTTTGAAAAAATAAAATAAAAAAATGGAAGACGTTTATATGAAAAATTCATGGCTTAATATCCTGGAAAATATAAATAAAATTTTAAACAGGGATAACTCAATTGATCTCAGCGACATGGACAACAACCCACTAATTTTAGGATCTTATAGGTGCCTTTACACTCTACGAACCTCACCTCCGAACCTTGCCGTACCGACGTGAAGCGAACAGCCATTTATACTTCACGTGACGTTAAGCGAACCAATATGGCTGACGCACCCAACGCTAGGTTATGATAAAGAAAAAATCTCCATTATCTATATATTTTATATCATATAAAAAAAAAAAAAAAAAAAAAGGAGACGAATTACAACGTTTCACAAATTACACTAGTATCACAAACAAACTCCTGTCACTTAGGAAAAACCCAAATCAAAAGTGACACAAGTGCTATCCCCGAACCTAGGCGAACAGATGAAGTACCTAGAACACCCGAACAGTCGACGTGAAGGCTTCACAAAGGTTGTGTTCGAAGGTAAAGTTCGTAGAGTGTAAAGGCGCCTTATAAGTTTGCTCCAATCACATCAGTTGATGTCGAAAGATCATTTTCAAATTGTAAAAATATTTTAAACGATAGAAGATTAGGATCCATAGAAATAAATTTAGAAATAAAAAAAATGGACTTAGGTGCAGTACTGTGTAAGGAAGTACCTTGTACCTAAATGCGTTTAATGTTATTATCGGAAATATATGATTGATTAAAGTAAAAAAAAAAAAAAAAAAATCATTTTGGTTTCATTTCTAAATAGTCTCCTCCACTTTCTTTCCTGTGAAATATTTTATTCACATTAGTATCTTTGAATATTACAGTTGTTTAATAGCGTATTTTTAGATTTTTTACTGCATATTATATGACATATTTCGACCCTTTTTACTGCATAAAAATCCGGGCTCTGGTTATAATACTTCAGAATCGAAATACTTTTAAGTATGTAAGTTATACCTAATACTTCAGAATCGAAATACTTTCAAATAAGTTATAATACTTGGGCAGTTGAAGTATTATAACATATTTAAAGGTATTTCGATTTTGATAAAAATAAGCAACAACATGGGTCTTATCAGTACGTCAGGTTGCATCGAGTTTGTCCAACAGAATTCAATCTGGTCTGAAAAGTTATAAGTACCCAGTATCCTGTTCTGAATGATGCTTAGAGTAATAAAATAAATAAACCGCAGTAAACAAGTTATACAGGCAATAAATAACGAAAAGCAAATACTGCACATTAAGTAAAGACAAATTATAGACGCAACTAATTACTAAACCGGAATTCGAGTGCAGTTTGTACCAACTACGCTCAGAGTCACGATTACATTTTTTATTGTGTCTTCAGACGCTAAGTTTTGAATAATTAATATTCTTATAATTTTATGGGCCCAACTGTATAGTAATAATAAACGTTCAACATGCGTTGCATATTAGTAATGGAAAAGTTGTACTTGGTTTGACCTAAAAAAAAAAAAAGATTAAATTATTTTCTACCTTTAACTATTCATTTGGGTTTTATTTACAGATCGTAAATTAGAAAGCTAATACAACTGTTCATATCCGCTTTCTTTACAAACTATATCTTATCTAATGCCCTCGACACAGTAAACAAAACGAATTTTTCATTAGCGATAATTTTCTTATTTGAGATATCCAGCAGTAGACGTTCGCGAGCGAGTACGTCAACTTTTAGAGCACCGAGGCCTACAGATCCTTCACAATCAGCAATATGCCGAACAATCAAAGAACCAACGACCAGCTCGGCGACTACTCCAGGTAAATTTATCGAGTAGACTTCAAAGGATTATTAGTAAACAAATATTTTAAACATGGTTCAATAATGAAAAAAGTCTCGGCAATATTAAAGGTACCAATCGCTGCCTAAACCCCTTCATAGTAACACGAAATCCCTAACCTAACTCGGATTACTCAAGAACATCCAACTTCAGCTGAAATGCAAGCATGTGTTACCTAAGATCAGTTGCCATAAACTTTTAGATGCAAAAAAAGACTTTTTGTTTTCTTCAGTTTTTCAGTTTATAACTAAAAACCAATTCATCAGAGAAAAATTGCATTTTACAGCATTTTTAAAAAATTAGAATTTAGGATTTCTTTCAAACGTGGGTCCAATTTTATGTTATCGGGTACGGTATTTTTGAAAAAAATATTTATTTTGTATTTCATTGGCGGGGGAGGGGGCGCACTATAAAATAGGGTAACTCTACCAATAGTTGACAGTTTAATAAAAAAAAAATTATATTATTGACACTGTTTACCAATATATTGATGTAGGGATAATTTTTGTTATGGATTTAGTTAAGCCAATTCCTATACAAAACTAGGAATAAAATATCCTACGGTCTTCATTTACGGTTTTTATAAAAAAATGATTTCTTAGAAACTTCTAAAATGAACCAATAGTTGACACATCAAAATGTAAAGGTTTGGAAAGTTGACATTTATGGTTTTAAAGTTGACACGTGCATTAATATTTGATTTTCTATGATTTTTAATAGGTTTTATATTTTTAATAGATTTTTTATATTTATAACTAGTAAATTCACAATGGAAACAAAATAAAATGTCCACAATTTAATTATTTTATACACAAAAAGCTTAAATGAGACAAATAAACAAAACAAACATATCTAAACGAAAAATGAGATCACCCAGTTAAGTAAGTATGATAAATAGATTTTAGTAATGGCCAAAGTTTCGTTCTTTAGTTTTGGGTTTGCTCAATTTTCGACTCTCCAATGATGAACTTCACTCTTCCAGTGCCCTATTAGACAATTAAAGATGTTCACAATTGGTTGGATGAAATGTGTAGCATTTTGATATAGTGCGACTGATAGCAAGTATACCATGTTCTTTGCAGAATCGGGAAGTGGGAAAAGTCAGATGAGACGCTTGTCCATATAGGAATAGGATTATTGGCAATGCAATTTTGCTCTCAACGATCCATGGATGGATCTCACTAGCTATAAATTCATAAAATAAGACACCTGTCATTCATACAGATTCAGACTTTTATAAACCACCCCCAGGTGGAACACTATTAGCTAATTCTTGCGGTAGTTGACATCGATGTCAACTATTGAAATTATGGATTAATATCTGTTCTAATAATTGACACCCACATTTGAAGAATTAAAAAGGATATCAAATGATTCTCATGAACCTAATGAATACCATAAAAGTAATTAAAACATAATGGAACTCAAATAAACCAACTATAAAGCTTATTTAACTTGACTTCCACCTTAATGAAACAAGGTAGCAGAAACCAAGTTTTCAGGCCACTAGAAAATTCGCCATTACAAACTCTCACAAATAAGCTTGAGTATTCATCAAACTAATGTCCATGGCAACACAGCTAACTAGTATAACTTGGCAAATTACCGCCAAATTTTAAACCAAAATAATCAACCCTCAATCTTATTATTCACACTTTTTGTACAAAATGTCAACTATTGGAGCACAGTCAACTTATGGTACAGTTACCATAGTTAGAATTTCGGATTCTTTTACACGGGAGACCAATTTTATGTTATCGGAGACAGTGTTTTTAAAAAAAATTCAATTTCCATTTTAGTGGCGGGGGCGGGGTGGGGGGCACACTATGGAAAAGTTAAATATTTGTCTTATTATTACCAATACAATGCCAATAATCAGCAGATTTTGGACTTTAAAATAGTCACTCATATTGCAGAAATGTGAATAGTAATGCAGATAAAAAATTGTAATTGAATAAATTCGGAAAGTCATAGATTAAATATTTTCTATAATATGGGTTACTATTGTAAAGTCACGAATCTGCTGATTATTGGCATTGTATTGGTAACAATAAGACGAATATTCAACTTTCATAGTGCCCCACCCCCCTGGCGACTATAATACAAAATGAACATTCTTTTAAATAATACCGTCCCCGATAACATAAAACTGGACCCCCATGTGAAGTAAATCCGAAATTTTAACTTTTTTATATTAATCAAATGACTTGGAAATGCTATATGTAAGAAAGTGTGATATAAACCTCCGCTTCAAATGAGTTAAAATAGGTTAAGTCGTTTTGCCAAAGCCTATTGTCAAGTATCGACAATGTTTTGTCATTGAAGCTCAAAATTAAATTCAGTTCATGTTCTTATCAATCATATTTATCGCCTAAAGGTCTGGCCACACATGTCCGCACCGTAGCAATAATATAGGTTATGTTCAGAATATTTTTAATTTAACTTACATATGACCTTTAGTTATGCCTAAGGTGGCCTGTGTCTGACATGCGTGGCTTGACCTTTAGGCATAACTAAAGGTAATATGTAAGTTAAATTAAAAATATTCTGAACATAACCTATATTATTGCTACGGTGCGGACATGTGTGGCCAGACCCTAATAGGTCATCTACATGTCTAAGGCCCCTTGTGATAGAGAATGTCTCCGATAGGTCATCTTGTATTCCCTATTATATAATTTCATTAACTATAAATGAAATAAATCTTCAACTTGAGCTATAAATAATAGCTTATTATCGCAACGAATGCGAAGGAAACGTGTTATCAACATAAACATTGAATGCGCGTGCTTTTGCATTATCTCTATGCAGTCAATGGTAATTATTCCATTGCATAACAATCCGGGTTAATGTTTTCTCAAAGAAAATGCTCAACCTTTGAGAATCTACAGGGTGTCTAAAAAGAGTATTCGGGGATCAAGTAGGACGTTTACGTTTTATTTAAACACAATGAACTGGAAATTTATTTAGAAAAATCTGGTGCGTGCGCGGAACACACAACTTTCACTTACCAACTTATTTAGATTAGAAATTGACGGGTTTTGTAAATTGCCACTTCACAAAGTCACAAATTTTTCCACATTCATTTCTTATTTTTGCCGTTTATGAGTAAATAAAAAAAACACGTGAAAATAATACAAAATTTATTAAGTAAAGTACCCCCTCCATTTGATCAATGTTGATGAAATTTTTACTGTCACATCGCGTCACATACATACACCAAATACCAAGTTTGATCAAAATCGTTAAACCCGTTTTTGAGTAAATAAAAAACACACGTGAAAATGAGACATTTATTCAGTAAAGTGCCCCCTCAAAATGATCAATTTTGATGAAATTTTTACTGTCACATCGCGTCACATACATACACCAAATACCAAGTTTGATCAAAATCGTTAAACCCGTTTTTGAGTAAATAAAAAACACACGTGAAAATGAGACATTTATTCAGTAAAGTGACCCCTCAAAATGATCAATTTTGATGAAATTTTTACTGTCACATCGCGGGCAGATACATATACTAAATACCAAGTTTGATCAAAATTGTTAAAACCTTTTTTGTGTAAATAAAAAAAAACACGTAAAAGTGGGACACAATTTATTAAGTAAAGTACCCCCTTCGGTTGATCAATTTTGATGAAATTTTTGCAGTCAAATCTCGGGCATATTAATGCATCAAATACTCGGTTTAATCAAAATCGTTAGAGCCGTTTTCGAGAAAATCGATAAAAACGTAAAAAGTTATTAAATAAAGTACCCCCTCCGTTTGACCAATTTTGATGAAATTTTTGCTGTCACATCGCGGGCATATACATACACTAATTTCAGATTCGTACGGCTTATAGTTTTTGAGCTAGTCTGTTCACACACACACACACACACACACACACTCACACACACACACACACACACACACACACACACACACACACACACACACACACACACACACACACACACACAGACCATTTAGCGGGACTTGGTTATTTGGACTCCGGAGACCCCAAAACGTTTATTTCCGTTGAAAACCGGAAGTCGAAATTTTTCACGATCGCAACACTTCCACTTACTATATATTTCATATATAGGTAAGTGAAAGTAAAAACAATATTGTCTAGGTGTCCACCTATGAGGTGGTTGAGTATAAAAAATAAAATTCATTATTTATGATATAGTACTATAATGTGATTTTTTAAAAAATAAACAAGTTTGTAATGTTTAATTACATATTTACTTTGTGAGAGAGCTGTGTGAAATTAGATTGAAAAACAAAGAAAAGATATTTTATTTATTAGCTGAGCGATCACAAAAGTTACATATAAAATTACAAGTTGAAAATTTTAATTAATTGATATTGACGAATAAACGGAAAAAATAAAACATACAAAATAAACTGAAAAAGTATAACTTTAACTTGGGGAATCCATTGTGGTTAATCTTGAGATTTTAAATGGTCATTATACTCACAATTATGAAGATTATAACTGGATTTAATAAAGGAAGCCTAATGTGGTCAGAAAACATGAGTAAGGCAGAACCTTCATCATTGAAAAAGTATTCAACACATATACTGAGCGTCTAAGTCTATGAAAGTTTTTATACAGGGTGTCCAAAAAGAGTATTCGGGGTTTGAAAGTTGAATAAAATCTCAAATATAGAATATCAAGTAGGATGTTTACGTTTTATTTAAACACAATGATTTATTTAGAAAAACAATATTGTCTAGGTGTCCACCATAACGCTGCTGGCACTCCTCGATTCTCGAACGCAGTAAATAGTACTGTAAATAGTGAGCGTTACTGTGAAATGATAAGAGGTTTTTTGGCCCAAGAACTTTAAAGTTAAAGGATTAAAGAATTATTAAAATTAAAGAATTAAATAATTAAAGAAGTTTAAAGGATATAACTCTAGAAGATAGTTTCAGCAAGACGGGGCCACTAGCCATACTTCAGACTTATCAATTGCTACGGTAAACGAATTATTCCAAAAAAAAGTGATTTCTCGTAGACACCTTTAGCTGGCCTCCCAGGAGTCCCGATCTCATTCCTCTTGACTTCTTTCTGTAGGGATACCTGAAAAGTAGGGTCTACGAAAAGAAACCGACGAATCTAACGCAATTGAAGCAAAACATAAGAAAAGAAATGACGGCAATCTCAGAAACAATGTGTCAACGCGTTATTAGAAATCTGCGTTTGAGATTCGAGGATTGGATGGACACCTAGACAATTTGTTTTTTCTAAGTAAATTTCCAGTTCATTGTGTTTAAATAAAACGTAAATGATATTCTACATTTGAGATTTTATTCAACTTTCAAACCGCGAACACTCTTTTTGGACACCCTGTATAATAATTACCGACATGACGAGCATGCGCGAAATGAATATGTTAAGGAAGATAGAACAAGAGAAATAAAAATGACTAAAAATCAACTTAAACAAAATAGAACATATTAACATAGTAATTTTTTCTGTTTTCCTTATTTTGCTTACCAAAATATTGCTAGTCCAATGCGAGAATGGCTTACGCCAAAATCGCATTTTTTGTTTTCACGTATTATGTGCTAATTTTCCTCTACTATTTCTGTACAATATAGCTTATAATTGTTCCATAATACATTCCTCGAAACGTTTTGACACCATTTATCCGGTATTCTAAATTTTTTAACGCAGTAATCACTATAGACGGTGAGGTTTCCAACCGGATCAAGAAGGCGAATGTTCACTATCACCTATGCAGGAAATAGAGAGATGGATAACAATGTGAAGCTACACATCTTCGAGACCATATACTAGTCGACTCTTATCTATAGAAGCGAAAGCTGAGTCCCGCTTGGCATGCACTGGATTCGAGTGGGAAGTCTCCCAACAAAGATTCCCACAGAAAAAGTTTCTGGTATTTTCTTAAAACTATAAAATATGCATTTTTCTTTTCTGTTGTCGCAGTAGACCTAATGAGACCATTGGTCTTCTTACAGACATTTGTGTAGCTTGCGTGAGCACAGACAGCCTGGAGTGGGGCAGACTGCCCGTAACTCCATAATCAAACTCGTTAGAGTCAATTAGGCAATGTTCTGCCCACCGTTTGCGTCAGCTCTCTCCGGTTCAAGGGCAATGACAAACTAGTCTAGGTCCAATGATTATGGCAGCTCAAAGTCAGCAGGCACGAGGACCTATATTTGTTTCCCTGAATTATGCTGTCATTGTACTAAATGTCAGGGTGGTAACTGATAGACTGGAAAACCAAACCATGATTCTAGATCAGATACACACGGAAGGTTTATCATTCATACGCCCAGTCAGTGTGAATCGCCTCCGATAGGCTGACGGGTGGGGGTGGGGGAAGGCTTGGAGTGCGCGGCTTTCATCCGAATAGAGCGGTCACCCATCCAAGTACTCGTACTAACCATGCTCGAAATTGGTTAACATTGAATACCATTTGCAAGCGCCTTTGTTCACTCGGTCACCCCGTTCCCATAAAATATGCATTACGCATACAATTTCGTTTTCCTTAATATAACAAACCATAAATTTATTTAAAGAATAATATATTTGATGTTAAGACAGTTTAAGCTGTTAAGTCAATCTAAGCGAAATCAAGCGTGTATTTCATGACAATTTTCTGAATGATACATGTTTTTCAAGTTACAAGTAAAAAACAGGAAAAAGTGGTATATACGGAAGTACCCTTGAGGAAATTCCGTAAGATTCATTAAAATGGCAATATTTGCAAAGTTCAAAGTATCTATTGACTGGGATAATATTCAATAACAAAAATTTAAGTATAATTTTCCCTTAAATTATCACATTATTCCTACGAATTATATACATTCTCCCCCGGTTGTAGACAGTTATAACGAGGAGAAAGTCAATTTAAGTAAATTAGTACAAAATTATTAAATGTTTACAAGTAAAATTGAAGGGGTCGGGGCAAAATAGTGCCAAGCAACATTTTTAACAAAAATAAACTTTAGCTGCAGTCTGCTGTATATTACATAGGACTACATGTCTATGATGGAAATGCCACCTACATATGACTACATAGAGCCTCTTTAGTCAAATTTAGGTGGCATTTCCAACATAGACATATAGTCCTACGTAATAAACAGCAGACTGCAGCTAAAGTTTTTTTTTTGTTAAAAATGTTGCTTGGTACTATTTTGGCCCGACCCCTTCAATTATTACGAGTTGTAGCCTTTTCTGTAAATGTTTGAGAGATGGATATGAAAATGCGTTTTGCAGTTCATACACTCGCATTGCGCATGTGCATTAAATTGTCCATGTATTTAAATGTAGTTAGAACTGATCAATTACGCACCCTTCTCTTTCAGGATCCCAGCGAAGCCACCGGAAGATGAATCTTCAGCCATTTCGCATCTTCAGGGCTTGGATGCGACAGTTCTTTCATCAGATTCTTCCGAGGCAAAAATGGAAAGCGAAAACCTTCTCACGGTGGTAACAGATTTATTAGAAAATATGTTTCTTAAATTGTTATAAAGGGCGTTCTTTTCATGCAGAATCCTCTCTAACTTCTTGTACCTTTAATTGTCTTTGTATTCATTATGAAATTTGATTTCTAAAAAAATAAGTGAAACACTAAATAAGAATAAATCTTCTAAATAAATAAATTTAAATTAGTCGTTGGAGAAACCGGACTTGTTTACAGATTCAATTGAAAAGAGAAAATGTGGCGCGTGCGCGCAACACACAACTTTCACTTACCAGCTTACTTAGATTAGAAATTGATGTGTTTTGGTAATTGCCACTTCTTTTTCCACATTCATTTCTTATTTTGTTTTTATTTGCTCTATAAAAAAAACTATTTTTTTTTTTATTATTAAATAAAAGTTTTTACTTGTGATAATTCGGCAATGCAAGCATAATACCCCAAGTCGTCTGATACTATAATTCTCTATGTAGTTTTTGAAAACTTCAATTAGTTACCATGAAACAAATAATTTCCAATAAATGAACAGAACGGCTTTAATTTTGAACAATGGTCTGTCATTAAAGGCGTACTCCGCATGCGTGTGCTAAACGTATTTTATGAGTTGACAATATTTTTCTTTTTTTCTCCTCAATATGTTTACTTGATTTTTTTCATATTTAACCATTTCTTATTTTTAGGCGTAACGAGAGACAGTTAATTTCTCCATATAAACAAAAGCAAAGGTTCTATATACGAAAACAAAAAATGTCCCTTCCTGTATTATAAAAAAAAAAAAAGATAAAGCTTACCTGATTTTAAAGACCACCTTATTTTCATTAAACATGACACATTTGATCAAAATCATTAAAGCCGTTTTTGAAATAATCGAAATAAAGGTAAAAATTGGGAAAAAAAGTTATGAAATAAAATGCCCCCTCAGTTTGACCAATTTCGATGAAATGTTGGCTGTCACATCTTTGGCATGTACATACATCAAATACCCAGTTTGATCAAAATCGTTAAACCCGTTTTTGAGTGAATAGAAAAAAACGTAAAAAGTTATTAAATAAAGTACCCCCTCCGATTTACCAATTTTGATGAAATTTTTGCTGTCACTTCGCGGGCATATACATACACTAAATACCCAATTTCAGGTTCGAACGGTTTATAGTTTTTGAACTAGTCTGTTCACACACACACAGACCATTTCGCAGGACTTGTTTATTTGGACTCAGGGCACCCCAAAACGTGTATTTCCGTTGAAAACCAGAAGTCGAAATTTTTCACGATCGCAATACTTTCCCTTACTATATATTTCATATATAGGAAAGTGGAAGTAAAAAAATACTTTAGTCAGTAACCTTATAATAAAAATGAGGGCTCAAGTTGCCTCAAATGGTGGGAGCAGGCTTTGTTCCTTGTTCTTGTATGGTATGAGACTCAGAAGCAAATACCACAATTTTTCGACATTTGCGGCAGTGCCAGCTGTCAGAGTTTTGAAGGTGAAATAGTTTTGGTAAGAGTTGCTTTGTGCATCTTCAGTTAAAAAGCGTAAGTTTTCTAGTGCCTAACTCTTAGCAATATAAAACTGACACGATTTTGTCATAGTTAGTAAGTGTGATTTTGATTTATTTTAAAGTTAAGAGTGATACAGCTATATGGTGCTAAAATTTGGCACTATTAGGGCCTATTCTTACCCTAGACTAGCTCAAAAACTATAAACCGTGCGAACCTGAAATTGGGTATTTAGTTTAAATTATTGTAAATAATTTATTTTTGAAGAGAAAAGATTTGGCCCCGCCGAGAATCGAGCCCGGGTCTTCCGCGTGACATGCGCCGGCGCCAAATCCTTCCTCTTCACTGACATCTCTCCCACGATCTCGCAGAGGTTAAAAAATAGGTGGTCACCCACAATGATGGTTAAATTAATGTATTTAGTTTAAGTATATTCCCGCGAAGCGACAGCAAAAAGTTTATCAAAATTGGTCAAACGGAGGTGTTATTTTATTTAATAACTTTTTACGTTTTTTTTTCGATTTTCTCAAAAACGGCTCAAACGATTTTGATTAAACTGAGTATTTGATCTATTAATATGCCCGAGATATAGCAGTAAAAATTTCATCAAAATTGATTAACCAGGGTACTTTACTTAATAAATTTTGTCTCACTTTCACGTGTTTTTTTTTTATTTACTCAAAAACGGCTCTAACGATTTTGATCAAACTGGGTATTTGATGTGTGTATATGCCCACGACGTGACAGCAAAAATTTCATCAAAATTGGTCAAACGGAGGGGGTATTTACTTAACAAATTTTGTCTAATTTTTACGTTTTTTTCAATTTTATCCAGAACGGATCAAATGATTTTGATCAAATTCGTCAAGTTCAATGAAAATTAGGTGTTCTTTAATATCAGGTAAGCTTTATCATTATTAAAATGTTCTGAGGGGCCTTTAATGGGGAAGGGGCCTTTTTTGTTTTCCTATGAAGTACCTTTTTTTTTTTTTTATATGGAGAAATTAACTGTCTCTCGTTACGCCTAGAAATTAGGGATGCGACATCGATGTCGATGTTTTTAACATCGATGTTACGCAGCCGATGTTTTCCGACCATCGATGTTTTTAGACCGATGTTAACATCGATGTTTTTAATAGCAGACCTTTTTTTTTTTTTTTTTTTTTTTTTTTTTTGGTATAAGAATAAATATGTTTTAACATCGATGGTTTAGGTATAACAATGATGATTTTAACATAGATTTATTCGACAAATAAAAATATGTTTTAACATCGATGCTTTGGAAAAAAAGAAGTATACTTTAACATCGATGTTTTGACAATAACATCGATGTTATGGACAAAAAATAATTTTTTTTTAAACATCGATGTTTTGGACAAAACCAAGTATACTGTAACATCTATGTTTTGACAATAACATCGATGTTTTTAACAGAAACAAAGCTGTTAATAACATCGATGTTTTAGATAAATATGTATTAACATCGATGTTATTGACAAAACCAAATTTTTTTTAACATCGATGTTTTTTAACAAAAAAGGCGCGTGCGCGCAACACACAACTTTCACTTACCAGCTTACTTAGATTAGAAATTGATGTGTTTTGGTAATTGCCACTTCTTTTTCCACATTCATTTCTTATTTTGTTTTTATTTGCTCTATAAAAAAAACTATTTTTTTTTTTATTATTAAATAAAAGTTTTTACTTGTGATAATTCGGCAATGCAAGCATAATACCCCAAGTCGTCTGATACTATAATTCTCTATGTAGTTTTTGAAAACTTCAATTAGTTACCATGAAACAAATAATTTCCAATAAATGAACAGAACGGCTTTAATTTTGAACAATGGTCTGTCATTAAAGGCGTACTCCGCATGCGTGTGCTAAACGTATTTTATGAGTTGACAATATTTTTCTTTTTTTCTCCTCTATATGTTTACTTGATTTTTTTCATATTTAACCATTTCTTATTTTTAGGCGTAACGAGAGACAGTTAATTTCTCCATATAAACAAAAGCAAAGGTTCTATATACGAAAACAAAAAATGTCCCTTCCTGTATTATAAAAAAAAAAAAAGATAAAGCTTACCTGATTTTAAAGACCACCTTATTTTCATTAAACATGACACATTTGATCAAAATCATTAAAGCCGTTTTTGAAATAATCGAAATAAAGGTAAAAATTGGGAAAAAAAGTTATGAAATAAAATGCCCCCTCAGTTTGACCAATTTCGATGAAATGTTGGCTGTCACATCTTTGGCATGTACATACATCAAATACCCAGTTTGATCAAAATCGTTAAACCCGTTTTTGAGTGAATAGAAAAAAACGTAAAAAGTTATTAAATAAAGTACCCCCTCCGATTTACCAATTTTGATGAAATTTTTGCTGTCACTTCGCGGGCATATACATACACTAAATACCCAATTTCAGGTTCGAACGGTTTATAGTTTTTGAACTAGTCTGTTCACACACACACAGACCATTTCGCAGGACTTGTTTATTTGGACTCAGGGCACCCCAAAACGTGTATTTCCGTTGAAAACCAGAAGTCGAAATTTTTCACGATCGCAATACTTTCCCTTACTATATATTTCATATATAGGAAAGTGGAAGTAAAAAAATACTTTAGTCAGTAACCTTATAATAAAAATGAGGGCTCAAGTTGCCTCAAATGGTGGGAGCAGGCTTTGTTCCTTGTTCTTGTATGGTATGAGACTCAGAAGCAAATACCACAATTTTTCGACATTTGCGGCAGTGCCAGCTGTCAGAGTTTTGAAGGTGAAATAGTTTTGGTAAGAGTTGCTTTGTGCATCTTCAGTTAAAAAGCGTAAGTTTTCTAGTGCCTAACTCTTAGCAATATAAAACTGACACGATTTTGTCATAGTTAGTAAGTGTGATTTTGATTTATTTTAAAGTTAAGAGTGATACAGCTATATGGTGCTAAAATTTGGCACTATTAGGGCCTATTCTTACCCTAGACTAGCTCAAAAACTATAAACCGTGCGAACCTGAAATTGGGTATTTAGTTTAAATTATTGTAAATAATTTATTTTTGAAGAGAAAAGATTTGGCCCCGCCGAGAATCGAGCCCGGGTCTTCCGCGTGACATGCGCCGGCGCCAAATCCTTCCTCTTCACTGACATCTCTCCCACGATCTCGCAGAGGTTAAAAAATAGGTGGTCACCCACAATGATGGTTAAATTAATGTATTTAGTTTAAGTATATTCCCGCGAAGCGACAGCAAAAAGTTTATCAAAATTGGTCAAACGGAGGTGTTATTTTATTTAATAACTTTTTACGTTTTTTTTTCGATTTTCTCAAAAACGGCTCAAACGATTTTGATTAAACTGAGTATTTGATCTATTAATATGCCCGAGATATAGCAGTAAAAATTTCATCAAAATTGATTAACCAGGGTACTTTACTTAATAAATTTTGTCTCACTTTCACGTGTTTTTTTTTTATTTACTCAAAAACGGCTCTAACGATTTTGATCAAACTGGGTATTTGATGTGTGTATATGCCCACGACGTGACAGCAAAAATTTCATCAAAATTGGTCAAACGGAGGGGGTATTTACTTAACAAATTTTGTCTAATTTTTACGTTTTTTTCAATTTTATCCAGAACGGATCAAATGATTTTGATCAAATTCGTCAAGTTCAATGAAAATTAGGTGTTCTTTAATATCAGGTAAGCTTTATCATTATTAAAATGTTCTGAGGGGCCTTTAATGGGGAAGGGGCCTTTTTTGTTTTCCTATGAAGTACCTTTGTTTTTTTTTTATATGGAGAAATTAACTGTCTCTCGTTACGCCTAGAAATTAGGGATGCGACATCGATGTCGATGTTTTTGATGTTTTTTTTTGGTATAAGAATAAATATGTTTTAACATCGATGGTTTAGGTATAACAATGATGATTTTAACATAGATTTATTCGACAAATAAAAATATGTTTTAACATCGATGCTTTGGAAAAAAAGAAGTATACTTTAACATCGATGTTTTGACAATAACATCGATGTTTTGGATAAATATGTATTAACATCGATGTTATGGACAAAAAATAATTTTTTTTTAAACATCGATGTTTTGGACAAAACCAAGTATACTGTAACATCTATGTTTTGACAATAACATCGATGTTTTTAACAGAAACAAAGCTGTTAATAACATCGATGTTTTAGATAAATATGTATTAACATCGATGTTATTGAAAAAAACCAAATTTTTTTTAACATCGATGTTTTTTTAACAAAAACAAGTATACTTTAACATCTTTGTTTTGACAATAACATCGATGTTTTAGATAAATATGTATTAACATCGATGTTATGGACAAAAACAAATTATACTTTAACATCTATATTTTGACAATAACATCGATGTTTTGACATTAACATCGATGTTTTTAACAAAAAAAGTATACTTTAACATCTATGTTTTGACAATAACATCGCTGTTGTGGATAAATATATATTAAACTCGATGTTATGGACAAAAACAAATTTATTTTAACATCCATGTTTTAACAATAACATCGATGCTTTAGAAAAAAAACAACAATATATATATATATATATATATATATATATATATATATTCTTAACATCGATGTTTTAGTTAAAACAAAGATGCTTTAACATTAACGAACTTGTTTTCGACATCGATGTTTTTAACAAAAACAAGTATACTTTAACATATATGTTTTGACAATAACATCGATGTTTTGACAATAATATCGATGTTTTTAACAGAAACAAAGCTGTTAATAACTTCGATGTTTTTAACAAAAACAAAGCTGTTAAAAACATCGATGTTATAGACTAAAACAAATTTATTTTAACATCGATGTTTTTAACAAAAACAAGTATACTTTAACATCTATGTTTTGACAAGAACATCGATGTTTTGGATAAATATGTATTAACATCGATGTTATGGACAAAAAATAATTTTTTTTAAACATCGATGTTTTTTAACAAAAACAAGGATACTTTAACATCTTTGTTTTGACAATAACATCGATGTTTTGGATAAATATGTATTAACATCGATGTTATGGACAAAAACAATTTTTTTTTAACATCGATGTTGTCAACAATAACAAGTATACTTTAACATATATGTTTTGACAATAACATATATGTTTTGACAATAACATCGATGTTTTGACATTAACATCGATGTTTTTAAGAGAAATAAAGCTGTTAATAACATCGATGTTTTTAACAAAAACAAATCTGTCAATAACATCGTTGTTATGGAAAAAAACAAATTTGTTTTAACATCGATGTTTTTAACAAAAACAAGTATACTTTAACATCTTTGTTTTGACAATAACATTGCTGTTGTGGATAAATATATATTAAACTCGATGTTATGGACAAAAACAAATTTATTTTAACATCCGTGTTTTAACAATAACATCGATGCCTTAGACAATAAACAACAATATATACATATTCTTAACATCGATGTTTTAGTTAAAACAAAGATGCTTTAACATTAACAAACTTGTTTTCGACATCGATGTTTTAACAATAACATCAATGTTTTTAACAAAAACAAGTATACTTTAACATATATGTTTTGACAACAACATCGATGTTTTGACAATAATATCGATGTTTTTAACAGAAACAAAGCTGTTAATAATTTCGATGTTTTTAACAAATACAAAGCTGTTAATAACATTGATGTTATGGACTAAAACAAAATTTTTTTAACATCGATGTTTTTAACAAAAACAAAGCTGTTAATAACATCGATTTTATGGACAAAAACAATTTTTTTTAAACATCGATGTTTTTAACAAAAACTAGGATACTTTACCATCTATGTTTTGACAATAACATCGATGTTATTGTATATTAAAGTATACTTGTTTTTCTTAAAAACATCGATGTTATTAACAGCTTTGTTTTTGTTAAAAACATCGATGTTATTGTCAAAACATGGATGTTAAATTATATTTTTTTTTGTTGAAAACATCGATGTTAAAAAAAGTTTGTTTTTCTCCAAAACATCGATGTTTTAAAATATTTATTTTTGTTTAAAACCAATTTTCTATGGTAAATGCATCGATGTCGAAAACAAGTTTGTTAATGTTAGAGCATCTTTGTTTTAACTAAAACATCGATGTTAAGAATATATATATATATATATATATATATATATATATATATATATATGTATATATATATATATATATATATATATATATATTGTTGTTTTCTTCTAAAGCATCGATGTTATTGTTAAAACATCGATGTTAAAACAAATTTGTTTTTGTCCATAACATAGAGTTTAATATATATTTATCCACAACATCGATGTTATTGTATATTAAAGTATACTTGTTTTCCTTAAAAACTTCGATGTTATTAACAGCTTTGTTTTTGTTAAAAACATCGATGTTATTGTCAAAACATCGATGTTAAATGTTACTTGTTTTTGTTAAAAACATCGATGTTATTGTCAAAACATCGATGTTAAATGATACATGTTTTTGTTAAAAACATCGATGTTATTAACAGCTTTGTTTTTGTTAAAAACATCGATGTTAAATGATACTTGTATTTGTTAAAAACATCGATGTTAAAAAAAATTTGTTTTTGTCCATAACATCGATGTTAATAAATATTTATCCAAAACATCGATGTTATTGTCAAAACATAGATGTTAAAGTATACTTCTTTTGATAAAAACATCGATGTTAAAAAAAATTTGTTTAAGTCCAAAACATCAATGTTATTAACAGCTTTGTTTTTGTCCATAACATCGAACTTATTAACAGCTTTTTTTTGTTAAAAACATTGATGTTATTGTCAAAACATCGATGTTAAAAAAAAATTGTTTTTGTCCATAACATCGATGTTAATAAATATTTATCCAAAACATTGATGTTATTGTCAAAACATAGATGTTAAAGTGTACTTCTTTTGATAAAAACATCGATGTTAAAAAAAATTTGTTTTAGTCCAAAACATCGATGTTAATTACAGCTTTGTTTTTGTCCATAACATCGAACTTATTAACAGCTTTTTTTTGTTAAAAACATTGATGTTATTTTCAAAACATCGATGTTAAAAAAAAATTGTTTTTGTCCATAACATCGATGTTAATAAATATTTATCCAAAACATTGATGTTATTGTCAAAACATAGATGTTAAAGTGTACTTCTTTTGATAAAAACATCGATGTTAAAAAAAATTTGTTTTAGTCCAAAACATCGATGTTAATTACAGCTTTGTTTTTGTCCATAACATCGAAGTTATTAACAGCTTTGTTTTTGTTCAAAACATCGATGTTAAATGATACTTTTTTTTGTTAAAAACATCGATGTTAAAAAAAGTTTGTTTTTCTCCAAAACATCGATGTTAAAATATTTATTTTTATTCATAACCAATTTGCTATGGTAAATGCATCGATGTCGAAAATAAGTTTGTTAATGTTAGAGCATCTTTGTTTTAACTAAAACATCGATGTTAAGAATATATATATATATATATATATATATATATATATATATATATATATATATATATATATTGTGTTTTTATCTAAAGCATCGATGTTATTGTTAAAACATCGATGTTAAAACAAATTTGTTTTTGTCCATAACATAGAGTTTAATATATATTTATCCACAACATCGATGTTATTGTATATTAAAGTATACTTGTTTTTCTTAAAAACATCGATGTTATTAACAGCTTTGTTTTTGTTAAAAACATCGATGTTATTGTCAAAACATCGATGTTAAATGTTACTTGTTTTTGTTAAAAACATCGATGTTATTGTCAAAACATCGATGTTAAATGATACATGTTTTTGTCAAAAACATCGATGTTATTAACAGCTTTGTTTTTGTTAAAAACATCGATGTTAAATGATACTTGTTTTTGTTAAAAACATCGATGTTAAAAAAAATTTGTTTTTGTCCATAACATCGATGTTAATAAATATTTATCCAAAACATCGATGTTATTGTCAAAACATAGATGTTAAAGTATACTTCTTTTGATAAAAACATCGATGTTAAAAAAAATTTGTTTAAGTCCAAAACATCAATGTTATTAACAGCTTTGTTTTTGTCCATAACATCGAACTTATTAACAGCTTTTTTTTGTTAAAAACATTGATGTTATTGTCAAAACATCGATGTTAAAAAAAAATTGTTTTTGTCCATAACATCGATGTTAATAAATATTTATCCAAAACATTGATGTTATTGTCAAAACATAGATGTTAAAGTGTACTTCTTTTGATAAAAACATCGATGTTAAAAAAAATTTGTTTTAGTCCAAAACATCGATGTTAATTACAGCTTTGTTTTTGTCCATAACATCGAAGTTATTAACAGCTTTGTTTTTGTTCAAAACATCGATGTTAAATGATACTTTTTTTTGTTAAAAACATCGATGTTAAAAAAAGTTTGTTTTTCTCCAAAACATCGATGTTAAAATATTTATTTTTATTCATAACCAATTTGCTATGGTAAATGCATCGATGTCGAAAATAAGTTTGTTAATGTTAGAGCATCTTTGTTTTAACTAAAACATCGATGTTAAGAATATATATATATATATATTGTGTTTTTATCTAAAGCATCGATGTTATTGTTAAAACATCGATGTTAAAACAAATTTGTTTTTGTCCATAACATAGAGTTTAATATATATTTATCCACAACATCGATGTTATTGTATATTAAAGTATACTTGTTTTTCTTAAAAACATCGATGTTATTAACAGCTTTGTTTTTGTTAAAAACATCGATGTTATTGTCAAAACATCGATGTTAAATGTTACTTGTTTTTGTTAAAAACATCGATGTTATTGTCAAAACATCGATGTTAAATGATACATGTTTTTGTTAAAAACATCGATGTTATTAACAGCTTTGTTTTTGTTAAAAACATCGATGTTAAATGATACTTGTTTTTGTTAAAAACATCGATGTTAAAAAAAATTTGTTTTTGTCCATAACATCGAAGTTAATAAATATTTATCCAAAACATCGATGTTATTGTCAAAACATAGATGTTAAAGTATACTTCTTTTGATAAAAACATCGATGTTAAAAAAAATTTATTTAAGTCCAAAACATCAATGTTATTAACAGCTTTGTTTTTGTCCATAACATCGAACTTATTAACAGCTTTGTTTTTGTTAATACATTGATGTTAAATGATACTTTTTTTTGTTAAAAACATCGATGTTAAAAAAAGTTTGTTTTTCTCCAAAACATCGATGTTAAATATTTTTTTTTGTTAAAAACATCGATGTTAAAAAAAGTTTGTATTTCTCCAAAACATCGATGTTTTAAAATATTTATTTTTATTCATAACCAATTTGCTATGGTAAATGCATCGATGTCGAAAATAAGTTTGTTAATGTTAGAGCATCTTTGTTTTAACTAAAACATCGATGTTAAGAATATATATATATATATATATATATATATATATATATTGTGTTTTTATCTAAAGCATCGATGTTATTGTTAAAACATCGATGTTAAAACAAATTTGTTTTTGTCCATAACATAGAGTTTAATATATATTTATCCACAACAACATCGATGTTATTGTATATTAAAGTATACTTGTTTTTCTTAAAAACATCGATGTTATTAACAGCTTTGTTTTTGTTAAAAACATCGATGTTATTGTCAAAACATCGATGTTAAATGATACTTGTTTTTGTTAAAAACATCGATGTTATTAACAGCTTTGTTTTTGTTAAAAACATCGATGTTAAATGATATTTGTTTTTGTTAAAAACATCGATGTTAAAAAAAATTATTTTTTGTCCATAACATCGATGTTAATACATATTTATCCAAAACATCGATGTTCTTGTCAAAACATAGATGTTAAAGTATACTTCTTTTGATAAAAACATCGATGTTATTAACAGCTTTGTTTTTGTCCATAACATCGAACTTATTAACAGCTTTGTTTTTGTTAAAAACATTGATGTTATTGACAGATTTGTTTTTGTTAAAAACATCGATGTTATTGTCAAAACATCGATGTTAAATGATACTTGTTTTCGTTAAAAACATCGATGTTAAAAAAAATTTGTTTTTGACCATAACATCGATGTTAATAAATATTTATCCAAAACATCGATGTTATTGTCAAAACAAGGATGTTAAAGTATACTTCTTTTGATAAAAACATCGATGTTAAAAAAAATTTGTTTTAGCCCATAACATCGATGTTATTAACAGCTTTGTTTTTGTCCATAACATCGATGTTAATAAACATTTATCCAAAACATCGATGTTATTGTCAAAACATATATGTTAAAGTATACTTGTTTTTGATAAAAACATCTATGTTAAAAAAAATTAGTTTTAGTCCATAACATCGATGTTATTAACAGCTTTGTTTTTCTCCAAAACATCGATGTTTTAAAATATTTATTTTTGTTCAAAACCAATTTGTTATGGTTAAAGCATCGATGTTTAAAACAACATATATGATGTAATTTCAAAACATGTCGAAAAAATCGAATTTTTTATACATTAAATATTAATTATAAAATGCTTTACACTTTAACATCGATTTAATTACGTTTGGGCATTAATATGTTAATGTTTAAAGACTGTATAAATGAAAAAACATCGATGTCAAAAAACATCGATGTTCTTGAACATCGATGTTTTGTGGTCGATGTTTAATCGACATCGATGTTTTGATTGCAAAAACATCGATGTTCAAAACATCGATGTTTTGCCTTCGATGTCGCATCTCCACTAGAAATTAGAAATGTCTAAATATGAAATATAGAGGACAAAAAAAAGAAAAATATTCCGTCAACTCATAAAACACGTTGAGCCCATGCATACGGAGTAAAGACTTTGTTCATAATTAAAGCCGTTCTGTTCATTTATCGGAAATTATTTGTTTCATGGTAACTAATTGAAGTTTTAAAAAACTACATAGAGAATTATAGTATCAGACGACTTGGAGTAATAAGCTTGCATTGCCGAAATATTACAAGTAAAAACTTTTATTTAATAGTAAAAAAAAAATATTGTTTTTTATAGAGAAAATTAGAAGTGAGAAAACCCAAAATAAGAAATGAATGTGGACAAATATGTGACTTTAAAAAGTGGTAATTAACAAAACAGTGAGTTGTAAGTGAAAGTTGTGTGTTGCGCGCAAGCACCAGATTTTTCTAATTGTCTCAGTCAATAAATAATAGGATTGCGGGTTCGTGATGTCGTCTATTAAAATTTTGATTTCAGTTGAGATTTTAAAAAGGAGAGTGGTTTGAACATCGTAAAGTATAATCAGTGGCCTTTAAAACAACTAATTTTCAGCTTCATTGTTTGAACAATTGGTTCCGAGTATAAATTGTTGGTCGTGTTGTACGCCGTATACTGTTTAAGTGAAAAGGCAATTTCTCCGTCCAGCATTTTCTCCGTCTTTGCACCATAAACGTCTTGTGTTTGTAAGTCTTTGGTTTTAGTATCTTCAAAGCATTGAATTAATTTTGAATGTAGTGCGGGATGTTGCCAATTTATCCGTCAGACGATTTTGAAGTGTTTGTTATTGTGCCCTTGTTTAGTTATTTTCTATTGGGGTAATTCCTGCAAGGATACAAACAGCTTCATAAGATACCGTGTGGTAAACCTTGTTTATCCTTATACCTATTACTCTTTGTACCCTTCTTTACTAATTAAGGTGGGATGATCTAACTTCTGGTGTGGACCAGACGTATTAGGCCGGGATTCGATCCTATAACCTAAATAGTACACGTGTCTATACCAAGCCAACGTGTTGTATGAATAATTGAGTTAAATAAATATTATTTTACAAGCTTTCATTGATATTATTGTTAAACTAGACATATTACACACTTACGTCTGAAGCGTTTGGTTTCAAAACCGGCTACATCCATTTTCAAAAAATTTTCAGGACTGATCAAAAAAGGATCAATTGGAACAGCTTTTGATAAGAAATGGATTTTTTTAGTGTTGATTTTCGAAGGATCTAGACGTTTTTGAAACAAACGCGTCTAATACATTTTTTTTTTTTATTAAAAACTTGAAAAGAATTAAAAAAAAAAAAATGTTTGGAAAAATGGATGTAACCGGTTTTGAAACCAAACGCCTCACATATTCAAAATTGGTTTCGACTAAAAATTTGGTTTCGTGGACACTACAGATAACTTTATCATAACCTCCTGGTTTTGAGAATATGTCCCTTTTGTAAGCAAAGCTATTAATCAAAAATACTGGGCATGCAAGTGGTGGTATTATTAGGTTTATAATTTTTTTTTTTTTTTTTTTTTTAATTTTATTGAAAGAAATAATACATTCTGCCACAGTCAAGGGCATTTATATTAGTGCTGTAAGATAAACCATTCACACAATAACTATACACAAATGTACATAAAAAAGAATAAATAAATAAAAAATAAAACGTAATAATAATAAATAAAATATAAGCCTCTAAAGAAGAAGAATAAAAGATAAATAAATAAGAAATTAATAATAAATAACAGTGACAAAAATGTAATGAAATTACAGTCTACATTCATACCTATTTACAATATATACATGGAGTTGGCTGTCAGCAGTGTAAAGGTACAGATCGTGTCCTCCTTTAAGTATTGCTACAGTGGTTACAACTGGTCGTAATTACTAAATATTCATACCAGTGATACTCGTATAATCAGCGAAGAACTTTATATTTTTTTTACTCATAAACAATAAAGAGTGAACTTGTGTTAAAAAAATTTAAATAGTTGAGAGTGTTGGATTTGAAACAGGAAAGATACACGTTCCAGCAAGTTCATACTTGCTACGTGTACATACGTCATCGGTGAGTGGAGATAATTATTCTTAGTTAGGCTCTAATTCAAGTGAACATTTTCTCCTTTTATTCCATTTATTCTTTCTCTCTTTCTTACTCCAAACAATAAAAAATTGAATGACGGTTACAAACGAAGACATAATGTCCGCTACCACTGAAATGAATCAAAATATCGATAAAAATAATGCAATCAATTCCCAGCTTAAAAAAGAACTTGAAGCTTTCAAAAAAACAAATAACGAATTGGTAAACAAAACTAATAGACTAGAAGAAGAAGTTATATTTCTGAAGAGAGAACTACGAAAAAACAATTTCATAATCCATAATATTGTACCCTCTGAAAAGGAAAACACTCTAGAAAAATCTGGTGCGTGCGCGCAACACACAACTTTCACTTACCAACTTACTTAGATTAGAAATTAATGCGATTTGTTAATTGCCACTTCACAAATGAACAGAACGGCTTTAATTATGAACAATGGTCTGTCATTAAAGGCGTACTCCGCATGCGTGGGCTCAACGAGTTTTATGAGCTCAGAACATTTTAATAATGATAAAGCTTACTTGATATTAAAGAACACCTAATTTTCATTAAACATGAATTTGATAAAAATCGTTAAAGCCGTTTTTGAGATAACCGAAAAAAAGGTAAAAATCGGAAGAAAAGTTATGAAATAAAGTGCCCGCTCCGTTTGTCCAATTTTGATGTAATGTTGGCTATCGCATCTTTGATCAAAATTCGCAGTTTGATCAAAATCATTAAAACTGGTTTTGAGTAAATAAAAAAAAAAACACATTGAAAATGATACAAAATTTATTAAGTAAAGTCCCCCCTCTGGTTGATCAATTTTGATGAAATTTTTACAGTCATATCTGGGGCATATAAATAGATCAAATACTCAGTTTAATCAAAATCGTTAGAGCTGTTTTTGAGAAAATCTAAAAAAACGTAAAAAGTTATTAAATGAAGTACCCCCTCCCTTTGAGCATTTTTGATGAATTTTTGCTGTCACATCGCGGGCATATACATACACTAAATACCCAATTTCAGGTTCGCACGGTTTATAGTTTTTGAGCTAGTCTGTTCACACACACACACACACACACACACACACACACACACACACACACACACACACACACACACACACACACACACACACACACACAGACACACACACACACACACACAGACCATTTCGCGGGACTTGGTTAATTGGACTCAGGGGACCCCAAAACGTGTATTTCCGTTGAAAACCGGAAGTCGAAATTTATCACGATCGCAATACTATACTTCCACTTACTATATATTTCATATACAGGTAAGTGAAAGTAACACTTACTATATATTTTATATATAGGTAAGTGAAAGTAACACTTACTATATATTCCATATATAGGTAAGTGAAAGTAACACTTACTATATATTTCATATATAGGTAAGTGAAAGTAAAAAGTTAAAGAAGCTCTCAAAAGTGCAGATTTATCTATTCCAGACTACGCGATCAGTAACTGTTATAGACTTAAGAAAGGACCCATACTAGTCGCTCTGAATAATTATAGATTAAAAGAGGAAATTTTCAGACACAAAGAAGTACTAAAAAACAAAAATATATTTATCACGCACGATAAAATTCCTGAAGAAAGAGAAATAGAGAAAAAGATCTATATAAGTCTTATAAAATTGAAAGAGATTAATGCAAATGCAACTTATAAAAGGATTCTTCAAAATAAGGGGCTCCTTTTACCGGCTCAGTGAAATTGAAAACCTTTTCAAGGAAAACCAAACAGAAATTACCAGCACCCTTATAGAATCTCAAAAACAAATAACATCACCGAATCCAAAAGAATCTGAGCAAACTCTCTCTCTCAAAAAAAAAAAGAAAAACAGAAGAAAAATTAGAGAAGTATAAATTTCGTGAAAGAAGTTTATCTATACAAACAGAATTATCAAAATCGTCCTGATATCAGTAACCCTGAAAGGCATACATCACATGGACTTCAACAAAGGATCACCAACTGTATTTGTCAACAGCACCACCAGTTTAAAGTAACGTATTAGAATGTAGAAGGTTATAAACATTTTTATGATTTAACATATCATTATATTTCCTCCTTGTTTGATTGCGAAGTAATATGCTTACAAGAAACATTTCTTATAAATGAAAATATTGTTCTACCTTTATATTTTGAGGATTATTCAGTATTTAATTTTAGAGCAATTGGTAAGCCAGTGGTGGCTTATTAACTCTTGTAAAAAAACTTCCAAACATGAAAGGACATGTAATCCATTCTAGTAATCTACGGTTGTTTGTAGAAATAGAATTAGATAGCGTAAAACTTATAATTGGTAATATATATTTTATCTAAACTTTTAATACCGACGAATTTATCAATTTGTTTGAAGAGGTAGTGGGAGGAATAAAAAACGATCTTACACGTCAATTCATGCATGATACTTGGGGGGGGGGGACTGGAACGGTAGATTCGGAAATTTTAATCAATCAAATAAAAATTATTTGTTTGAAGATACAAAACAGACAGAGGTTAGGTAATCGCAGGACAGTGTCACGAATTCGAGAGGGGAAAAATTGTTAAGCTTTTAGAAAACTGCGAATTTGTTATGTTAAACGGTAGGTGTAAAAGCGACGAGATAACACAATTCACTTGCCATACCTACAACGGCAGCTCAGTAGTAGACACGGTATGGGTTAACTTGTTAAATATGATGTCGTTCGTTAATCATTTGGTTATAGGGCAAATACCGGAAGTGACGTCTCACATGCCGCTCCTTCTCGAACTTAACCTCCTTCCTCTGCCTTCCTAAAACTTACAGCCGAGGAAATAGTTCCCTTATAAAGCAATTGTTTAACTGGGATAATAAAAATTTTGAAACATTTCTTAATTTATTAAAACAATCATCCAATGTATATTACTACTCTAAGAGTGTTTCGGATATTTATAAAAACTTCAAAAATACAATCACCACCGTAGCAACTAACCCAGAAATTTCAAAAACCAAAACAACTATACTTGGTATAAACAATAAGAACAAGTATTGGTTTGACGCAGACTAGTAAAATGAAAAAAAAAGAAGTCCGTAAAAAATATAATTTTTTTAAAAGGCAACCATTTTCAATAGAGAATTTAAGAGCATTCATAACAGCAAAGAAAACATACAAACAGGTATTAAACGATTCTAAAAAGAAATATTCTAGATCAATAGTTGATAAAATTTCGGAAACAAAAAATAACAAAGAATTTTGGCAAACCATAAAGCGAATTAGGAAACATAAAAATTTTCAGTTAGAAATACCAATTGCAATATATGAAAAATACTTTAGAAATTTTTATTCCTCCTCAATTAATAGTATAGACACCGTGTTTAATATTAACGACCAATTTCTTGACAGGAATATAACTTTAGAAGAATTGCAAACAGCTATTCGCCACATGAAAAGAAACAAATCTGCGGGCATTGACGGGATACCTTATGAATATTATAAATTATTCACCCCTGAGTGGGAGCATTATATTCTTAATCTCTTTAATACAGTCTATGAAACGGGAAATACTCCGAAAGGATGGTCTAATATTATAATAAAACCTATTTTTAAAAAAGGCAATAAAGATGACCCAACAAATTATAGAAACATAGAATTATTATATACAATAACGAAAATATTCACGTACATAATAAACAGCAGGCTGGTGGAATCAACAACATACTCCCAGAAGAACAATACGGTTTTCGTAAAAATAGGGGATTTCGGGAAAGCATTTTCGTTTTAACTTCTGTCATAAACATTAACCCTCCGTTAGTCGCGTGTACCTGACAGGTGCATGATTTTTAATTTTTTGGCGCCAATTTCTAATAAGTCGCCACAGTGTAGTCTCCTCCTAGATATGCTCCCCTCTTTAGTATTCCGACCAATCAGTACCCCGGTGGTCACCAAAGATTGCACTTCCTGTCATTGGCGGCAACATACACCTCTGAGGTGCTGCGCGACTATCAGTGTCATTACATATAACAAAATATGTAAAGTACTGTATATGCTCAACCAGGTGGTCAGTTTTACCTGAAGGCGACAAGGTTCTGGAAATACCGCCTTATAAGTTATTGGGGCTATAAACCTGCTGTGAGAAATTAAAAATAAGTAAAACAGAAGAATGACAATGCTGCCGACAAACACCCAGGGAAATACCAGGAGAAGATTGTTGGAGAAATTTTGGGCCATAAACCCCGGTTTTTCCCGCCAAAGATACCGCTCAAGAAATGTACAGAGGGATGGGATTTTAGGATGGCTAACTGATGAAAAGAAGTCTAGAGCCAGCCAATCAGAAGAAGTTTGAGCCAGCCAATCAGAATAAGTCAGAAACAGAAGTTTATTTATTCATAATTATATTCTTTATAAATTTTTTTTTTCTGTTAAGTCTACGTCTTTTTATTACTCTGTTGTATTAATAAATATGACTGAAATATTTGTTCCTATGCCCTTTTATATTTATATGTTAATTATTTCTTCTTGTTTATTTTAGTGTTTCTTCTTTGTTATTTTTTACAATAAAGTTCATTAATCAGTAAAATTTGTTGTTTCTGCCCATACCCATTAATCTAAATAAATATCATTTTGTATCAATCATTTTTAGAGGTGAATAATGGATTTCATCTCACAGGTGCATAGCGACTATTGGAGTCAGGGAAAGGGGCGCGACTAACGCAGGGTTAATCTGAGACTTAAAGGGCGATATGTTTTTGGTATATTTATTGACCTTCAAAAAGCCTTTGACACTCTAAACCATAATAAGTTGTGGGATAAGTTAAATAAAATAGGAGTGAGTGTCAAAATAATTAAAACACTCAAAAAATTGTACGACAATATGGAGGCGGTCATAGAAATAAACGGGACCAGATCAAATCCGATAAAAATAACAAAAGGAGTTCTTCAAGGCGATTCAGCAAGTCCTTTACTCTTTACTTTGTATATTTCAGATATTGTAAAATATTTCCAAGACCACCAAGCAAGAGGTTTAGCTATAAATGGTTCTCAGGAGCTACTAATGCTATTATTTGCTGATGACATACTAATACTAGCGGATTCATGGATAGATTGTCAAAAGAAGCTCAATATGTAACAGGAATATTGTAATGAAAATTTACTGTCACTCAATACTGAAAAAACGAAAATAGTACCCTTCCACGAGGGAGGTGGGAAAACAAAAGTATTGAAACCATTTTACTATAGAGAACAACGTATTCAAACAGTAAATAATTATCCATACTTGGGCATACAGTTTAGTTCGTCCGGGCAATTCCTTCAAGCCACAAATTCTGCAATTCAAAAAACCAAAATTGCCATAGCAACAACCCTGATCACTTTACAAGATAGTAAATCAGAAAACTGGGACTCTAAATATCTTCTTTATAATTCTCTCATACGCTCCACCTTGTATTGTTTAGAAATATGGGCCTAAATATTGTTCAAATTTGGAAATAATAACAATGAAATACGTCAAACTAATCTACAAATGGCCTAGTAATACTCCGAATTATATAGTGCGACTGGAAACCGGTATAAAAACAATAGAAATAGAAATAGTCAAGAAAATGTACAGATGGTAGATCGCTTTATTAAAAATGCCCGAAGACAGACTGCCACGGATTTGTTACAACAGATTAAAATACCTGGACCATAACAACATGATAAATAACTGGTATTCACAACTAAAAACAAATCGGATCAGTAACAATCTTGTAACATAATCCTGACCTTGCCCAACTGTATTTTAAAGACATAATAAATAGATTTGAGAACCAATTTTTCTGTAACGGCATAAATTCAGCCATAAATTCGAAATATGTATAACTCAGAATACAGAAATACTATTAGCTTTAATTAGGGAGAACAATATCTAAACTTCAGAACTAATATAAACAAACAAAGATTAGTAAGTCAGCTTAGAATTGCCAATTTAACACAACCTGTATTTTACTATAATGGAATAACCCATAAATTAGAAGGGGAAGGAAATTTTACAATCTTCAAAAACAGGAAAACTTATTCCATTTTTTGATAGAGTGCCCATTGTACAATGAACCGAGAAAACATTTCATAGTTAAATATATTAATCACGAAAATAATTCTATTTTAAGAAATTTACTTACTTACAATAGATACAATACAAAAATCAAACGATATCTATCATTACACATTAGGCAGTCGAAAAATAAGATCATTTATTATAAACGAATAAATGTACTAATATAAATACTTAGGACAACCATTCACACGTAATTGATATTTGATTGATGTTGATATTATTATTTTTATTTTTTTTTCTTATCCGTTAGCATATCTATTGTTTTTCTATCAAGATGTTTGTAAGTATGTGTTAATAAGTTTTATCTATTAATTAATATTTATTTATAACTTATTTTCCTGTCTTTCTTTTCGACTTAAAGTATATTTAATTTTAATTTGTTCAAGAAGGAGACAGACCTCCTAAAACTAAAAACTATAAGCTCTTAAAGGCTCAAATATTATTGTATATATCTTTGAATACTGTAATTCCAATTGTTTAATTTTCGATTTATAATTACTGCATTAACATGTGTATAATGTGTATATAGCCAACTCTATTTGTATATGGATAAACCCCGAAAACAAATAAACGCATTCATTCATGTTAAATATTCCGTTCACCGTTTTACTTTAAGTTCCAGATTATGTTCATATACACTTAAGTAAGCAGAGTTCAATTAATAAAACAAGGCATATAACCTTTTATTCTGTTACAAGTACATACACTGTATAAAAACATATGGCCAATGCCAACTAAATTGAAAATAATAAAAATCTGGTGCGTGCGCGCAACACACAACTTTCACTTACCAACTTACTTAGATAAGAAATTGACGTGTTCTGTTAAATATAATTTCCCAAAGTCACACATTTTTCTACATCCATATCTTATTTTTGTTAATCGTTAAAGCCGTTTTTGAGTAAATAAAAAAACCCGTGAAAATGATACAAAATTTATTAAGTAAAGTGCCCCCTCCGGTTTATCAATTTTAATGAAATTTTAACAGTCATATCTCGGGCATATACATACATCAAATACCAAGTTTGATCAAAATCGTTAAAGTCGATTTAGAGTAAATAAAAAAAACACGTGAAAATGTTACAAAATTTATTAAGCAAAGTCCCCCCTCCGGTTAATCAATTTTGATGAAATTTTTACAGTCATATCTCGGGCATATGAATACATCAAATACTCAGTTTAATCAAAATCGTTAGAGCCGTTTTTGAGAAAATCGAAAAAAACCTAAAAAGTTATTAAGTAAAGTACCCCCACCCTTTAAGTAATTTTGATGAAATTTTTGCTGTCACATCGCGGGCATATACCTACACTAAATACCCAATTTCAGGATCGCTCGGTTTATAGTTTTTGAGCTAGTCTGTTCACACACACACACACACACACACAGACACACACACACACACACACACACACAGACCATTTCGCGGGACTTGGTCATTTCGACTCAGGGGACCCCAAAACGTGTATTTCCGTTGAAAACCGGAAGTCGAAATTTTTCACGATCGCAATACTTCCACTTACTATATATTTCATATATAGGTAAGTGAAAGTAAATAACAGGTTAAATTGCTATCTCAACACTCCCCTTCAATTTAACCAGCTTCCATTCCTTCTGTTAGGGAATTAGCAACACCTAGACTCTCTCGAAGCCTTTTGAATTTATTTCCACCTAGCGGTTTCGTTAGGATGTCAGCCTTCTGATCATCTGTTGGGATATAAATAACCTTCAGTACTCCATTTTTATACATGTCTTTAACAAGGTTGTACTTCACATCCACATGTCTCAATCGTTTTTCGTCCCACTTGTCCAGGCAATGAATAGTGGATTGGTTGTCTTCGAAAATTTCGATTGGTTCATGAACTTCAACACCCAAATCCAGAAGTAGGTTTCTAAGCCATATTAGATCCATGACTGCATTTCCCAAAGACACATATTCAGCTTCTGTTGAGGACTGAGCGACTGCCGATTGCTTCCTCGTTGTCCATAATACACTATTACCAAATACTTCTATAAGATAACCTGAAGTGGATTTTCTATCTTCAGAATTATTTCCTGCAAAGTCTGCATCTGCAAAACATTTTATTGTTGAATTTTTCTTAAACTCCTTGCGAAATTGAAGCCCCATCTCCGATGTCCCTTGTAGATATCTCAGTATACGTTTCAAACCAAGCCACTGAGAAAGAGTAGCGTTGCTCTGAAATCTACTGTAGAAATTAACTGCCACACTGATATCAGGACGTGTAGTTAACATGAGATACATCAAACACCCGATCATCTCTCGATACGGCTTCGTGTGTACAATAGTCTCTCCTACTAATTCCTTTGGGGGGTTTGTTTCCATTGGAGTTGATACTGCATAACAGCCTTCCATTTTAAATCGATTCAATAAAATTTTAATGTACTTGGATTGACTCAAAAACATGCCTTGATTGCTTCTTTCAATCTTGATTCCCAAGAAATAATTTAGTTGACCCAAGTCCGACATCTTGAACTCAGACTTCAAAAGCTTCTTGCAATTCTGCAAAGCTACATTAGATTTTGCAGCAATTATTATGTCATCAACGTACAGTAGTAAAATGACTCCATAGGAATCATTATAATAAAGGCATTTATCATATGGTGATTGCTTGTAACCATGTGATTGAACAGAACTATCAAATTTCGAATTCCATTCTTTTGGTGCTTGCTTTAAACCATAAAGTGTTTTATTAAGCTTACATACCATGTTTTCTGTAGCTGGTTCCTTAACGAGTCCATCCGGCTGCACCATATATATTTCCTCTTTCACTGTCCCATGCAAAAAGGCGTTCTTAACATCTAACTGTTCTGCCAGTATGTCATATTGGTTAATAATAGATAAAATAATTCTTACCGTAACTAGCCGTGCCACTGGCGCGTATGTTTCCGTGTAATCAAATCCATTCCTTTGACTGCACCCCTTAATGACTAACCTTGCTTTGCGCTTTTCTATATTGCCGTTTGCATCTTGTTTAATTCGAAAAACCCATTTACTACTTAATGCCTTTTTACCAGAGGGTAACTTTTCAAGGGCTTGAGTCCATGTATTGTTTTCCTCTAGTGCAGTTAACTCCTCTTGAACTGCCTTATTCCATTCCTGAATGTCCTCTCTTCCTTCGATATCTTCAATGGTTTCTGGAACATCAAAATCTGAAACTATATTCATGGCAAGTTTACTTAACGAAACCTCATAATCATCTAGATATGCTGGCCGCTTCCTTTCCCGATTTCCATGCCTCAGTCCATCTTCAGTTGAATCCTTTTACAGTTCCAAATCCAATTCTCCCCTTGAATTTGTGCCTTCTTCTGAAACAAAATCATCAGGCTCATCGCAGGATAATTCAACAGTAGCTACTTTCCTAAGAGAGTACGTTTTTCATCAAAAACGACGTCTTTTCCTTCAATGATTTCTTCATTTTCAGGACACCACAACCTGTAGCCATTGTGACAGTAGCCAACCAAGTATAACTTCCTTGAACGGCTTTCAAATTTTCCTCCACTTAGCTGCTTTGGAGTGTGCAGATATGCTAGTGAGCCAAATACCTTTAGTTTGCTCACATCTGGTTTTTGTCCATACCATAGTGAAGCTGGAACGCAGTCTGGAAGAGCTGCAGTGGGACTTCTGTTGATCAAGTATACAGCTGTTTTCACTGCTTCAACCCATAATTTCTTTGGAAGCCCTGAGCTCAAAAGCATGCACCTAGCTTTGTCAAGAATGGTTCTATTCATCCTTTCAGCTACCCCGTTTTGTTCAGGAGTATAACTGATAGTGTACTCACATTGTATTCCTTGCTCCTCGAAGTATTTTTGCATTTCATGTGAAATATATTCACCTCCTTTATCACACCTGAACCGACTTATTTTGGTATTGAAATGTGCTGAAGCCATCGCTTCGAATATCTTAAAATACTTGAAAGTATCACTCTTCTTCTCTAGGGGATAAAAGGCTGTGAAATGAGTATAGTCATCAATAAATGTTATACCATACCTTTTTCCATCATGAGATTCTGGAGATATTGGTCCTATTAAGTCGCTGTGAATTAGTTCCAGTGGTCTGGCTGCTCGCTTCCTGGTCTGATTGTGTGGGAGTTTAGTTAGTTTTCCTTCCACACAGGGTTCACACAGTTCCTTGGCGTTGATTTCCTTTATTCCATCCACCATGGATTGAAGTTTTTGTAGCTCTCCTTGGTTTATGTGACCGTACCTTTCATACCACAATCTCTTACTTTCAGCTGTCAAGTATGCCCTTTCCTTGCTAGTCTGAAATGTTAACTTATATAATTTATTTACTCGATAAGCAACTGCAACTTTGACTTTAACTTTAAATATTGTTGCTTGCCCCTTTTCAAATATGATTTTGAATCCATTCATTTCCAGTCTCCTAACTGAAAGTACATTTAATTCCAAATCAGGTACAAAGAGAATGTTAGGAATTGTGATAGAGCTCCATTTCCCATCGACAGATGCAAAAAGTTTCATTGTTCCTCTTTGGGTAGATGTAAGCGATAATCCAGCTACCTGGATTTTTACTGGATTTATTTTCACACTTTCCTGAAATAAATCATATTGATAAGACATATGATCTGATGCTCCAGAATCAAGCCACCAAATGACTTCACTCTCTGCTGCTTCTCCATTAGCAAACAATGAATTAGCAACCGCTGAAAAACAAAAATTAGTTTCCTCTTCTGTAGCAGTGTGTACCTCACTTTTCTGTGCTCCAGAGTTCTGTTGAGATTTCCGAGGACTGGGACAATCCTTCCTAAAATGACCAAATCCTCCACAGTTATGACACCTGAAACTAGAATTTCCAGTATTATCATTAGTACTGTTTCTAATGGGTACCTTATTTATTGGAGCTGAAGACCCAGGTCTGCTCGGATGCCGCTGGTTTAGATAATTTGTTTTCCCTTTATTATATTTCCATTGGTTACCTTGCTGGTTAGCTTGAAATGCTGTGGTTGACTCATTCTTCGTTGGTTTGGTCTTCCCTTGAAGTTTCCTCTTCGATTCTTCATCAAACAGTCTATTTTTAACAAATGGTAGGGTTAGATTTTCACCATTAGCAGACAAGGTTTCTATTGCTGTGACCACCATACTGTACTCCGAAGGTAATGTCAGCATCAAATGACAAATAATGCTGACTTCATCTGTATCACCTCCTGCTGATTCTAAGTTACGAATTTCCTTATCAAATTTTAGAAAATGTTCTTCTAATGTTTCGGTGTTAGGGTTATGGCGCATTGACAGTAATGCCTTCCTCGAACTGAGTTGGTTGGCAATCCCTTTCTTTTGGAACGTATTTTCCAAAGTTTTCCAGACTTCATAAGCTGTATTTTTTCCTCGACAATATTCCAAATAACTGTCTGCTATTGCACTTACAATAAGACGAATACAGAATTTATCTCTTTGTCTAAGGCGATCATTGGCTGCTTCACGGGTTGATTTAGCTCTCACCATCAACGGGTTGATGATATTGCACTTCCTCAGTAACGTGATTTAAAAGGTTCTTCTCATCCAGTAGGACCTCAAGCCGAAATCTCCAATTATCATAGTTCTTACCATCAAAAAGTGGAATGTGGTATCTTTCATCATTTTGCCTATGTCTCTCTTCCTCTGCCATAATTTTTTCGTCTTGGTATCAATTTATTTTTAATATAACCTTTCAAAACTTCCAGTATTACAAGTAAATTTAAATCAAATAGACTTTACCTGGGCCCATAACCTGTTAAATATTCCGTTCACCGTTTTACTTTAACTTCCAGATTATGTTCATATACACTTAAGTAAGCAGAGTTCAATTAATAAAACAAGACATATAACCTTTTATTCTGTTACAAGTACATACACTGTATAAAAACATATGGCCAATGCCAACTAAATTGAAAATAATAATAACAGGTTAAATTGCTATCTCAACAATTCATTCAATATATACATTCAGCCAGGGAAGCTCCGAGTCCCGCTCTGCCTCCCACTAAGGAAGGCAAAGCAACACTCTGTGAGATCCCAGTGCTTCTCTCCCAGCCTCGTCACTGTGATTAAAACCAGCGGTTACTAGGTGAGAGCACTCAGCTACAAGCAGGCAGGACTTGAGTGAAGAAGCTGGCCATTGCCAGGACTCCAATAGTAATTACAAGAGGTCTCTTGGCCACTGCCGTTTCAGCCTTCTGGGAGGATTGTAGGGATGGTTGGGGCATGATAGGGATTGGGCTGAAGGATTAGGATGATAAGACAGGTTCTGATGTAATTTAGAGAATTTGGATGGGATAGTGTCCAGGACAAATGGAATGTTGAGGTCGTGATGTAAGGTTTTGTTTGTGACGTATTATGGGACATTGACTATGGTTCGAAGGACTTTGGACTGGAAGGACTGGAAGCGTTTGATTTTCGAAGGTTTTGCCATCCCCAGAGTTCGATGCCGTAGGTCCAGATGAGTTTCAATATTGTCTTGTAAATTAATAATTTATTGTTGGTTGAAAGATGAGATGTTTTGTTTAATAGTCTATATAACTGGCCAATTCGTCGGAGGTTTATATATAAATAAAAAAATAGTTGAAGATGCGCCTGTAATATAGTGCAACAAATACTTTTCACAGGCTTCTGTATTAATAAAAAAAAACAAGAGTTTTAAGAAATATATATAGGAATGGACATGCAATGCAAGGAATGGACACAAGAACTATGCTCATCTACGAGCAATTCCTGGAGTCCAAACCGCAGGAAAGGTTGAACACCTCTGACGTAGATGTGGCAGAGAGAACGAGACCCCATCACATGTGCTGGGAAGCTGTCCACATAGCCATTTCCTGATTAATCGTCGCCATCACAGGGTTAAGCACGCCATAATGGAGATGCTGGCTGAAAAGGGGTATAAGTGTCTGGAGGAAGTGTATGGCTTAGACACTGACGGCTCCACCCGATATCCCGATATAATAGCATACAAACCAAATGGTAAGGAGGTGCATATATTAGACCCATCCGTTCGCTATGAAACAAATGACAGTGAACAGGCCAAGAAGGTAGATAGGGATAAGAAGAATATCTATGAAAATGCAAACCCTTCTACAAAGATAAGTTTTATGAAGAATTAGGTGATAGGGAATTCAAAGTCGCGGTTGTGGTTCGGTTCGCGAGGAACAATTGGTAAAGTAGCAAGGAAATTCTTCGACGTGGTGGGAATTGAGCAAGAAAAACTGACCATCCGAGCTGAATCAATTCTGATTGACTCATTAGGTATTATAAACAATCATATTTATAATTGACAACTGCTTTGCAGGCTGTATTATTTATATAAACAATGGAAATAAATAATACTTATAATATATTAGTTAACACTATTAGACCAAAAATCTAGGTGATGCGCATTGTTTTATTTTTAATTTTAAAAGAAAGAATTCGACATAATACAAAATAATTGCTTTTGTATTCAGCAACTGAGTTTTTTAAACTTATTTGTCTTCTACACTTACGGTATTAAAATATGTATATTGTTATTGATTAGAAAGCTGGGTCTTAAGCAACTCAATGTAATTGAGCAGCCCCAATTTTATCATGTATTTTTTATTTTAATAATAATATGTTTCTCTCAGAGTGCTATATTGACTCATCCCTGGAATTACTTAACTATTCTATGACTAACATTTCGATTTAAATAATAATTTAAATAATGTGGGAAAATCTCTCTGGAGGGTAGATATTTACACCTAAATCATGAATCATGAAACACGTGAGGTTAACCAAACACAGGTAAATCGACGAGGAAAACATGTCGTGGAAACAATGGAGTCCCTTGGTTTCCTCTTGTTAATGGCCGGTCCGATAGACCAGGAAAATATACTTATATTTCAAGAAGAGGGTCTGGATCAATAATATATGTTTTCCTCTCTTTCAAGATTTTGAAATACCTACCTGCTCAGAAGTATCTTACCATTTAGCATTTATCTTGTCATTACATCATTTGTCTCAAAGCACTTTAAGCAACAATGTCACCTTCAATCAGATAATTTACAAACATAAATTTATATATATTAATTTAATCATTATTGTGGGTAACCACCTTGTTTTTAAATTATCTTAAATAATTTATTTTTGAAGAGAAAAGATTTGGCTCCGCCGGGAATCGAACCCAGGTCTTCCGCGTGACATGCGCGGTATGCTAACCATTGCACCACGGAGCTCGCTTCTAAACGGCGCCAAATCCTTCCTCTTCACTGAAACCTCTCCTAAGATCTCGCAAGTATTGCGAGTATTTACGGGAGGTGGACAATTTTCTCTTCTCTTAAAAAAATAAATAATTTAAAATAATTTAAAAACAAGGTGATTACCCACAATAATGATTAAATTAATATAAAATAATTTAAAAATTGAAGAACGTCAAGAGATGCCCAAAATTGGACAAAAATTGTCCACCTCCCGTAAATATTCGCAAAACTTGCCAGATCTTGGGAGAGGTGTCAGTGAAGAGGAAGGATTTGGAACCGTTTGGAAGCGAGCACCGTGGTGCAATGGTTAGCATACCGCGCATGTCACGCAGAAGACCCGGGTTCGACTTCCGGCGGAGCCAAATATTTTCTTTTCAAAAATAAAATATTTAAAATGAATTTATATAATGGGAGAAAAATAAATTAATAAATTTCTAAGGTTACTTAACTTCTTCGAGTTGAATAGAATAGAATAAAGTTTATTCGCATTTTGGATTTTTCCACATACAAAGAGAGTTGGCTAAACATCAATAGAATGATTATTGGAAATTTTTAATACAATAAATATACAGACATACAAATACATTCACTATGAAAATATCATACATAGCTACAATATGTAAACTATTATGAAAGTTCCTGTTACTATGAAAGTTCCTAATAAAAGAATTTTGAGGAAAAACTATTAAGAAGAAACTCTTGATAAAAGTAGAGATACCATTAAAACCGGGCCGGTAAACATTTCTGACATCGCAGTTAAAAAATCTGGTGCGTGCGCGCAACACACAACTTTCACAAATCAACTTACTAAGATTAGAAATTGAAGTGTTTTGTTAATTGCCATTCCTCAAAGTCACACATCTTTTCACATTCATTTCTTATTTTTGTTTTTATTTGCTCTATGAAAAAGACTAATTTTTTTTATTATTAAATAAAAGTGTTTACTTGCGATTATTCCGCAGTGCAAGCATTATACTTCAAGTCGTCTGATTTTATAATTCTCTATGTAGTTGTTGAAAACTTCATTTAGTTACCATGAAACAAATAATTCCCATTAAATGAACAGAACGGCTTTAATTATGTACAGTGGTATCACAAATTGCTGTACCACAATAAATATACCAATAATTATTCATTATTACAAGTTAGTGGGTCTCCTATTAATATCTAATAAAAAGATAGTGGCAATGGGACCTTACCCAATAATTATATTTTAATCAAATAATTGAGCATTGGACAATTTTTATTACGGTTAAAAGAAAACCCTGAAGATGGAAGTAATTCCAAAACGTAGGTTGAGAAATGTAAAGATTTGACTTATTTTTTAATAAGTATATAAAAAAAAAAAAAAATAAGGATTCGATATCTCTCCAATCAATTATTTGAATATAATAATGTATATATACCATAAAAAAACAACTTGAAATACGTATAGCTTTATTTATAAATTTCTCGCTAATGATTAATACAAACTTACTGTCTTTTCCTCATTATTTCATAATATTTTTTTTGTTTGTTTTTTAATTGAATTCCCATCACCTTTATTATTCAACTCGTGCAATTAATATCTATGGTTCATTACCGTGAGGTTTCGTAATTAAACGTTTTCGTTTTAGTAATACCGTGACATTAGTTCAGGTCCAAGATCGGGAACGTTAAGAGCTTGATTGAATAGGATTTTAAACAATTCCGGACATATTTATTTACAAAAAAAAAAAAAAAAAAAACTGTTAACAGAAGGAGCACTACTTGTGAGTAAAATATAACAATATATTCTATTATATATAATAGTCTTTTGGAGAAGGTCATGCCGAGTGCCCGGGTTGAAAGATGACCATAGTCAATTTTTTTTTCTCGATACAATGGTAAAAATCAATATTCTTTTATAACCGATTTTGGCTTAATGGCTTTTCCAAACTGTGGACCATGGCTGATCTCTTCGGGCTCTGTGAAAAGTTTCCTTTACCAAATATTATATTAAATATATTATCACTTTATAAAATGTGGCCAACCCATATCTATATAAATAAAGATGAGATTCTGTCTGTTTCTTTGTTTGTTCTTTATAGAAATCCATACCGTTTGCCCTGAATTCTCCAAATTTCGCTCAGTGGTTCTTTCATACCAGGTGGGAACACCTGTCCGTATTAAAATTGCATAACTTCAGCCAATCTCTGGGTATGTTCTTAATTGTTATAAAAATCGTTATGATCTAGCTTTATATTTGTTTTTTACGAAATCGACCGTTTGTTCAAGTCTCATTTTATAGATTTATAAAATAAAAGTCCCTGGGTGAAAACGGTATATACAGCTAGTTAATTATATTAATGCCCGCATACAAATTATTTCTGAATTTGAAATACGTTTTTAATTTGTTTTAAATCCAAACAAACCACATCAAATGTAGATTTTAACTGCGTGTCATGGCTGTAAAAAATGCATTCAAACAAAAGGATAGTCGCTACAACCAAGATATTGGTGGTTTACAATATAGATATCACTGTGACAACTTAAATATATTTTACATTATTGGAAAAGAATAGAATGCCCCGATTAATTTTTATTTATTTAATAAAATTGCAATCATAAGAACTATTTATATTTCAATACGTATGAAGAATTCGAAATGAAGAAAAACTATTAGTAGCCCCAAGGGAAAAATTCTTATATGCAATGGGCACCGGAAGAGTATGAACGTTTGGGAACAAAAAAGTTTTGGTAACCCCTGGCTTAAACGATTTTTACTTCCAATTATTCATTATATCTATTGCGATATTCGTGGTTTTTAGGCCACAGTTCATACTCCCAGATACTTCCTATTACGGTAATGCCGCTCAGACTAAAGTGTAAAGTATATTGAGGCAAAATACGTACAGAGGTGATTCTCATATGAATTGACCATTTAGTGTCCCTGAACTTAACATTCGTTTTTCAGATATTTTTTTATATCCAAATTTTTTTTTTGGATATTGATTTTATAGTCTTCTGTTTTAGAAATACGATGATAACATTTAAATGAACCTATGCATCATAAAAAATGCGAAGTTTGAAAACGTCACGAGTGATACAGTCCCCAAGCTAGTCATGCTTAGTTCACCACATCCTGAAATGAACCCCTGATAATTGATTAAATTTGAACAAAGAGGTATTACATTGTAATACGGTGGTGTTTCAAGGTGTGAATGATTTTTTTAGTTACCTCTAATACTTCGAATGTAAATCATGAAAATTAATCTGTCCCGGAGTTCAGTCGAAAAATTCATGGCGAGTGTTGTCGGCTGTTCTGGGCAACACAGCTCTTTGAAAATGTGGGGAAGGGCCATGAATACCTTTGATTGTGAAACCAGCCATCAGTTCATGTATAAACTTAGAGAAGAAAGTATCTATTAGGCAGCTATTTGATATCCTATGAAAAATCCTGTATGTCACAAAAATTAGTCCACGAGTGTTACGTTGATGGTATGTACCAACGTTTATTTAAAAATGTGGATTATTCATGAAAAAGATGTTGGTTAGGGACATTTATTCGAGGTCATCCTCTCATATATGTCCGACACTCGGTTTAGCTAGCTAAGGATGGAAATTTTCTGTGAAAATTTCACGAGTGTTACGTAACAATAGTGGGAAAGTGTTGTTATTGTTATGTTTTAATGCCTACATGATTTATTTCATTTGTATAGCCATTTTAACAAGCTGTAGAAAGGAGCAATTCAGAAAAGAAAATATAGACTAAAGACATAATGCAAAATATATTCATTATAAAAAGGATATGTTGGCAAAGAGAAAGAAAATAAGCAATATAGCAGCTTGTTTAACTATTCAGTCTACTCGTCTTTTGAAAATACTGCTCAGTCTTTGAATTTGACCTACATGTAAAGCAGTGAACGAATTATTTATCGGTGAATCCTTGACACTCAACTGAGTAAAAACTGTGCAGAAAAAAAAAAAAATATATATTTCACAACGAGTTCATCAATGAGCTGCAAATATCCGACGATAAATCTAAGCCTTGACAGAACGACTTATTCATAGGTCAACTAGCGAGAAAGTATCGGCTACTAAGCTTGGCAAGTAAAGGAGTAGGAATAGACGCCAGCCTAGTAATTATTGTACAACAAAAGGAAAACAAGATTCGATGCCTTACAAATGAGTTTTTACGCGGTGATATGGAGTGACGAGTGTGAGCGAGAATAAAAAAAGAGAAAAAAAAAACATTACAAAAAATAAATAAAAATACAGAAACGCTCCTCATTTTTGAGTTGAAAAAATAATAAAAAATACTAATAGTGAAAAAACTGACAAACTTTGTTCACCTTTGTTTTCTTGAACATCTTATTGGTGACATTGAGATCAAATTTTATTCATAAGTTGAATTTTTTTAAACCCAAAATTCCATTTCTAAAAAAGTTAAATGGTCAAATTAAATGAGAATCACCCACAGGCTATGGAATAGCAGATGGCAGACAACAAGGAAGGGTAGACATTTATACAAATACATCAATAAATTAGAAAACAGACAAAAGACAAAAATAAACAGTCGACTTGCACAGATATTGACTGGGCAGGGACCAACAAGAAGTTACATCGATTTAATATAATAAAAGACAACAAATGCTTGTGCGCTAAACAGGCAGGACAAACTTAGGACCATCTTATATTTGACTACAACTTACTTGACGCACAGAGGTATAAATTATTAAAGAAAAGTTACTCACCGTGGGCACAATAGACCCATTAGTAAAGAAGAGCTACTTTTTAGTTTTGGCAGGGAATATCAGGAGTTTGTGGGTGGAATAGATTATAATAAATTATGAAAAATAGATTGGACATGTGACACCATCATCAAACATCATGATTAATCATGCCTTTTTATTGTCTTATCGTTGTGTTTGGTATATTTTATATTGTGCATATCTTTATTTATCTTCTTGTTAATCAATATGTGTTATAAAGCAAAGTGTACAATGTGCGTGCCGAAAAGGCTCAAAAACGACTGCACATATGACCAAGAAAGCTATGTCGTCATGTAACAATATAACCCCTAACCGTGAAGAAGTTTTCCGTTTTTATCTTTAGGATGTAAAATTTAAGAGAAAAAGATCGGAATTTTAAGCCTCTCGCACCATGTAATTAACCTACCTTTACGGGTCAGTGAATGAAAAATTTAGTTCGAGCTGCTGACTACCAGGAAGCGCTAGGGCGCGTTTCACTCAATGTTTATTGTCCATTCATTCAGTATTTAAGGGTTATATATTTTTTCATAGTTCTTTTAAAATTTCTAGAAAATTAAGCGTAAATAAGTAGTTTCTCCTTTGCGTTAAAAAAAAAAAAATGATTTTACATCTCAGCAATTAATTAGAAAACCAACTGAATTCCTTAACAAATTAATTTTTACATAAAACGGCTAATTGATCAACACATTACATTTAATCAATATATAATATATAAGTAAATTTAATGTAATGTGATTGAACATTTCTTAGTAGTACAGTGAGCGAATAAAAACAGACATAAAAAAAAAAGTGATAACTTGAATGAACATAAATCAAAACGAAATGTTAGAAGATTTCTTTCTGTAGTCATGAAAAAGAATTTGGTTTGATTACTATGTATGATGAGCCTTCCAGTTTACAAGGTGCTAATTTTTATTTTAATATTTCAAGAAAGTGCTAATTTTTTACTTTCACTTACCTATATATGAAATATATAGTAAGTGGAAGTATTGCGATCGTGAAAAATTTCGACTTCCGGTTTTCAACGGAAATACACGTTTTGGGGTCCCCTGAGTCCAATTAACCAAGTCCCGCGAAATGGTCTGTGTGTGTGTGTGTCTGTGTGGTTAATTAGGTGTTCTTTAATATCAGGTAAGCTTTATCATTATTAAAATGTTCTGGGGGGGCTTAAATCGGGTAGGGGCCTTTTTTGTTTGTTTGTTTTTGTTTCCTACGAAGTATCTTTGTTTTTGTTTATATGGAAAAATAAACTGTCTCTCATTACGCCTAAAAATAAAAAATGGCTAAATATGAGATATGATAAAAACTAAGTAAACATATAGAGGAGAAAAAAGAAAAATATTTAGTCAACTCATAAAACACGTTGAGCCCACGCATGACGCTTTTAATGACAGACCATTGTTCATAATTAATGCCCTTCTGTTCATTTAATGGAAATGATTTGTTTCATGGGAAATAAATGAAATATTCAACAAGTGTATAGAGAATTATAAAATAAGTCGACTTGGAGTATTATGCTTGCATTGCCGAATTATCTCAAGTAAAAACTTTTATTTACTAATAAAAGAAATTATTAGTGTTTGTTATAGAGCAAATGAAAACAAAAATAAGAAATGAATGTGGAAAAATGTGTAACTGAGTGAGAAGTGTTATTAACACAACGCATTAATTTCTAATCTAAGTTGGTAAGTGAAAGTTGCGTGTTGCGCGCACGCAACAGATTTTTCTGTTATACTACCACACAACTACCGGAGCGAAGCCGGGCACCATAGCTAGTTCATTAATATTTAGTTAGTTTCTTTTCTTTTTTTTAGAATTTACATTTTTTTTTTCTGCACGCAGTATCATCTAATCGAACTTGCAGGACTTTTATGTAACCCCTAACCCATGCCCAGGGTTAGGGGAATGGGAAAAACATAAAAAGAAAAAAAATCTTTCCATTATAATAAAATTAAACTCGTTTTTTTTAAATACTTGTTTTATGAAAGTTAAAAAAATAAAAATTACTCGACCTTTTGGACCAACACGCTTATGTTTTATAATATATTTCCCAGAATATTAATATAAGTTTTCAAAACCTTTAGGACGTGTGGAAATTCGTGAAAAAACTGTAGTATATCTAGGGTTTTTATAACAGAAGTTGAGATACTTGTTTTATGAAAGTTAAAAACATAAAAATTACTCGACCTTTTTGACCAACACTCTTATGTTTTATAATATACAAGGTGTCCCGAATTTAAATGGCAAAACTTCAGGAACTTATAGGGGACCAAAAAACTAAGAGATTTACTTAGAGAAAAACTTAGAGATTCGCTCGTTTTTGCTTAGTTTTAGAGAAAATCGCAAAAAAAGAAACAAAACAAGTTTTCATTTTTATACTTATTTATTTACATTTATATTTATGTTATGTTCTTTTTAATGTAAATATTGCTAAAAATGTTGTCCTCTTGCACCAATGCAAGCATTACATCTAGCACTCACTTGATAAATTGCAGCTAAACATTTTTCTGATGATATTTGGTGCACTGCATGTATGATTACGTCTCTTAATTGCTCTCTTCAGTTGATTGAAACCGAATAAACTTCCTGCTTCAAGGTTCCCCATATGAAGAAATCCATGGGTGTGTTATCAGGTGATCTGGGTGGCCAAGGTACCCAGATCCAGCCAAGCTCGAGCAGCTCTGCTGTAATGAGCTGGACATCATTATCGAGTTGGAACCACATTTCAATCCGCTGTTGTAAGGGAATGTCATCTAAATAATTAGAAAAGTCGTTCTCCAAAAAATGTGTAAATGTGATTCCATTCAATCTTTCAGGTAAAAAATATGGTACCACCAGTAATTCGTTACAAATTCCAAGCCAAACGTTAATAGCAAATTCATGCTGAAACCTATTCTCTCTAATAGCTCTGGGATTTTCAAGAGCCCATACATGATAATATCTTTGATTAACAATTCCTCCTCTTGTAAAGGTAGCTTCATCGATCCATATAATTTTTAATGGAAATAAATTATAATTTCAAGAAACCGTTACTAAAATTCAGTCTCTTGACATAATCTTGAGGTAATAAATTCTGAACTTTTTGAAGATGGTATGGGTAGTGATTATTATCTTTCAAAGTTCGCCATATTACTTGCCGCGATATTCCTAATGCAGCAGATGATCTTCGGATGCTAGTCTCAGGATTGTTATCGAAGTGGCGTTGGGCAAAATTTCTTCTCCGATAATCTGCTCTTATTGCTGCCTGGAATTGGTCGCCTTCATTACGTATTAAGAATGACCCAGTCTCTCGTAGTCTATTAAAAGTTAACGAAAAGACTCGTCGAAATCGTATCGTGGAAATCGGCGCACATACTCCCGCACCGCTTCTTAAGCATTACCGTTACAGAAACGATACACAAAAATCATATCAGCGTATTCAACATTAGAATATGTACGCGGCATTGTGGCTGATGCTATTCACAAAAAAATATCTGAGTAACTGACTGAAGACTGATTTAGGAATTATAATCCTAGAAGGAAGCCAAAATGTAAACAAATAAAAGAATGTAAAGGATAACATTAAGTGTTTACATATCTCACTGCCTAGCCAGACGAACTCTGAAAGGTGATAATCGCTACCTATAACATTTTTGTTTTGTTTCTTTTTTTGCGATTTTCTCCAAAACTAAGCAAAAACGAGCAAATCTCTAAAGCACTTTTTGACTTAAATTCGGGACACCCTGTATATTTCCCAGAATATTAACGTAAGTTTTCACAACCTTTAGGACTTGTGGCAATTCTTGAAAAAACTGTAGTAAACCTAGGGTTTTTATAACATAAGTTGAGATCAAAATAATTCATACTTTTAAAATGACCCTCTTAGACCAAAATCTCTGTCTCCTTTCAGACGATTTGCAGATCTAGCGACCATCGGTATATGCGTACCCTAGTAGTAGTAAGATTCATGATGAGATGGTATACTCAACATAAATCTTACCCGCAGTTTCAAAATCTGCTCTTGTTATTGATCTAAATTAAGTCAATGTTAAAGCTATTATTATCACGATGATTAAGTTTGTCCTGGATATCCAGTAATGCATTTTCTCTTTCAGGAATCACAACCTATAACCTCAGAAAAAAGTCCTCCTGCATCACCTTTTTTCGAAGAGAAAATGAAGAACAAGAACTTGTTGAAGGTAAGATTTTGAATTAAACACACGCATTTTTCTAAGAATGTAGATGGGAATCAATGTCGAATTAAATTGTAAGGAGGTTTTTTTTTTAAATCACATAATTTTGTTATGAAAACTAATCGAAGATTTCATTTCAAAACATTTTGATACTAGTGAGAAACAAGTACTTGAACTTAAAATAAATATTTATTCTTGGACTTATAGTTCCGTAAGAATAACAAGCATGGATCAAGAACCATTCGTCTGGCTAGTTGAAAAAAAAAATGTGTAAAAACATTACGAATTAAAAGTAAAAAACTAAAGAATAAAACAAACGACAATATATAAGAACATTTAATTTTTAATTAGCTTCAAAAATGATAATCAAATAAATATATACTGTATTATCAAATTCCTAGCGAACTAATCAAATCATGTGGGGAAGCTGGGATCTCAAAAATACATCTTTTGATTAAAAAGATCTGGGAGTATGAGAAAGTACCCGAAGAATAGAAAGAGTCTACACTTATACCGATTCACAAGAAGGGGTCGCGGACAGACACTAATAACTACCGTGGGATCTCACTACTTCCGGTCTGCTATAAAGTATTTACGTCAATACTGACTAGCCGAATAACCGAATACGCCGAGGAAATTATCGGAGATTATCAATGTGGTTTCAGACGGAACCGATCTACCGTAGACCAAATATTCTCCCTCCGTCAAATATTAGAGAAAAAATTAGAATACAATGGTATTGTTCATCAACTGTATGTCGACTTTAAAAAGGCTTATGATTCAATAGACCGCAATAAACTGTATAACATCCTGACTGAACTAGGAATACCGAAGAAGTTAGTAAACTTAGTAAAAATGTGTATGACCGAAACGTTCAATAAAATAAGAATCGGTCGTTATTTTTCTGAGAAGTTCGAGGTTCACTCTGGTTTGAAACAGGGGGATTCGCTATCCCCTGTTCTATTTAATTTAGCTCTAGAATATGTCATTAGGGAGGTGATAAATACCGGAAAGGGTTTGAATCTGGGGGGAAATATATCCGTACTCGGTTACGCTGATGATTTGGTTTTGCTTGGCGACGACGTGGAAACGATAGAACTAAATACAAAAGCATTGATGGAAGCCGGAAAAGAAGTAGGGCTAGAAATAAATACGGAAAAATAAAATATATGGTTAGTTGTAGAAACGGTGACAATTTTGGCGATATTGAAGTAGAAGAGGAAATATTCGAAGCCGTTGAGAAATTTAGATATTTAGGATCTACTGTAACTAGAAAAAACGAAATCGAAGAGGAAATTAAGGCTAGATTAAAGGCGGGAAATGCTTGTTATTTCTCGGTTGCAAAATTACTTGGGCCTTTTATCCCGAAATTTAAAAATTGGATTTACAAAACTATAATTCTTCCGACTGTTCTTTACGGTTGTGAAACATGGCCGCTTACAGTAAGGGATGAGAAACGCCTTATGGTGTTTGAAAATAAAGTGCTGCGTAGAATATTCGGGCCGAAGAAAGATGAGTCAACAGAATTTAGAGAATTTAGACGGCTACACAATGCGGAATCGCGTGAGCTTTACCCGGCAAATGTAATCGAGTCTATAACTGCGCGTCGGCTAAAGTGGGCATGCAAAATGACGAGTCTTAGTAGTGAACGAATTCCTAAAAGATTGATAAACGCTTTGCCGACTGGAAAACGGCCGAGGGGTAGGCCTAGACGAAGGTGGGAAGATTCGGTGAAAGCAGATCTTGTGAATTTGGGATTGGACGGTGGTAGGTGGATGGAGGTATGTAGGGACCGATTGGTGGTGTCGGCGTCGGGCCTTCGGGTCCGTTAAGCCTTATTGTATTGTATTGTATTATCAAATAAATATATACAAGAAAATCAAAATGGCAATGAATGAAGAAAAAAAAAATTGAATGAAATCAAAGATGAAGTTTTCACACAAATTAATCTTTTGCTCACATAGAATTTGTTCTTTGCTGTTATAGAAAGTTTATTTTTCAAAACGTTTGTGTGGTGTACATTGCGTATTTAAATTCCAGTTTTTGATAGATTTTCACATTGGAATGAAATAGCAATTCAGATCGTAAATCAAATTAAATAAATGAGAAGAATGCAATTCAGTGGTTCTTACGGCCCCTACAAGTTCGACGGATATGGGCCATGCGTTTTAAATCTCTAAAACTTATTGTATTTAAGAAAATGCATGAATTAGGCCACACAGCTGCATGAGGCTACTTATTGTTTTGTTGCCTTTCCCTGGATAGAAACTCATTTCATGGTGTTGTTACCACTCAAAAGACTACCTCCCCCTCCATTGTCAGAAAGATGACCGTGAAAAACACCATATAAACTGTTTTGAATTTTGAATTGATGTTTGAAAAAACAAAATAAGGTTTATAAAGTAGAAACTTTAATGGTATAGACCCCCCCCCCCTCCCCCCGCCACTAAATACAAATGAATAGATTCTTCAAAAACACCGTCCCTGATAACATAAAATTGGACCCCCGTGTGAAAGAAATCCGAAATTCTAATTATTTTATAGTGAAAGCCACTAAAATACAAAATGAATATTTTCTTCAAAAACACCGCCCAGTGGGGGGGGGGGGGGAGGGGTCGCCTAAACCCATGTATAATTTTATTTGTATCAGGGTCGATAGCAAATAGCAAATAGAAGTAATTATTTAACTATTGCTCATGCATATACTTTCTTATGAAAGTTAAATATTTCATGATGATTAATTCATTTCAAATAAATTCCTTTTCAATAAATGTAACATCTTGAAACACAAACTGTTTTGAAAATAAACGTTTTTAAGAACAATCATTTTTTAAGGTGCCTTTACACCTTATGAACTTTACCTTCGAACAACCTTCGTGAAGCCTTCATGTCGACAGTTCGGGTGTTCTAGGTACTTCATCTGTTCGCCTGGGTTCGGGGGTAGCGCTACTGTCACTTTTGATTTGGGTTTTTCGTAAGTGAAAAGAGTTGTTTGTGATAGTAGTGTAATGTGTGAAATGTTGTAAATCGTCACCTATTTTTGTATTTTTCAGATAATATAAAATATATTGATAATGGAGATTTTTTTTCTTTATCATAAGCCAGCTTTGGGTGCGTCAGCCATATTGGTTCGCTTAACCTCACGTGAAGTATAAATGGCTGTTCGCTTCACGTCGGTACGGCAAGGTTCGAAGGAGAACTTGTTCGAAGGTGAGGTTCGTAAGGTGTAAAGGCACCTTTAGAAATACTTTTTCACCTATTCCCCTTCTGGCTTTGACAGCTGATAAGCACACTACTATCTGTTGGTCACCATGCGAACTACCAGGACCGCCATCTATCGGTAGTAGTTCGCATAGCCACCAAGAGATAGCGAAGCAATGAAATAGCACAGCCCTACAGAATTTTTACCTTCACTTACCTCTAGGCGGGCGCAATCGAATATAGGGTGCGCTAGTAGTTCTGCAAAATGTCGGAAAGAACGGTGTTAGACATAGTTGATGTGATAGAGATAATTGGTAATTTTAAAAGACCATTAATTGAAGGGCAGGTTATCGATGCAAACCACATAATTACATGTGGAATAATATCTAAAAATAAAAAAACAGTTATTTTACAAGCCTCGTGCCTTTAAACTAGCAATCTTAAAGGACTGCCCCATCAAATAAAAGTGGAAATCAAATTTATTAATAATAATAAGCAATTTTCTTGTCATTGTACGTGTAAAGCTGGTAAATGCAAACACATCATTGTAACTTACTCGACGTTTTTCGGTTAGTAATAACATTAATTACCTATTCACACAATCATTGTTATGACAGCTTAGATTCTTTGTCATATAATTTATTTGTCAAAACTTTCAGGCTTCGCATTGAAAACATGGAACAATTAAGCACAACGGATGTAATAAAAAAATGGGGAAAATTAAAAAAGAAAAACAAATCTATGACACTATGGTCTCAATGTTATTTGCATAAAACTAGCATTGTGGAATAATAAAATGTCAAATACTAATATTTACCTGGATAAATATAGTCTCTTTCTTTAAAATAAAGACTACATATCGTCATATGTTTCGAAACAGGCTTATCTATTCTTAATTTTACAATCCACTCTTTAAGAAGCTTTTTATTTTTTGGAAATAAAAGGGAATGACACGTCTTTTGATTTTCTAATTGAACACAGAGGGACCGAGCAATACCTATTAGATATTTTTCAAATGATTTTTTGCTCAATCGGGTTTTAATTATGGAAAAGGGGGTCACCTGTGGTGTTGTGGTTAGCATGGCAACCTACAATACTAAAGATCGCGGGTTCAATTCCAGCGGTGGCCCTAGGATTTTTTAATGGGAGTAAAAAATCCTTAGCTATGCCGTCCCTCGGATAGGACGTAAAATGGAGGTCCCGAGCCTGTCCTAATTATTCCTGGATAGGCAAAATTTAGGACTCCCACTGTAGCATCGCCCGATTAGCCTTAGTAGCATAAAAATGGACGTTAAACAAACAAACAAACAAATTATGGAAAAATAAATTAAAAACGCCAAAAAACCCTATGAATCCCAGGTAATGGCCCGGCTTTTATCCCCGTTTCTCTAGTTCCTGTAGCACCGTCGCAGAAGCAGCACCGTCGCTTGCGCCCGCCTATATATGTAATATATAGTAAGTGGAAGTATTGCGATCGTGAAAATTTTCGACTTCCGGTTTTCAACGGAAATACACGTTTTGGGGTCCCCTGAGTCCAAATGACCAAGTCCCGCGAAATGGTCTGTGTGTGTGTGTGTGTGAACAGACTAGCTCAAAAACTATAAACTGTGGGAACCTGAAATTAGGTATTTAGTGTAGGTATATGCCCGCGATGTGACAGCAAAAATTTCATCAAAATTGCTCAAAGGGAGGGGGTACTTTATTTAATAACTTTTTACGTTTTTTTCGATTTTCTCAAAAACGGCTCTAACGATTTTGATTAAACTTGATATTTGATGTATTAATATGCCTGAGATATGACTAAAAATTTCTTCAAAATTGATTAACCGGAGGGGGACTTTACTTAATAAATTTTGTATCACTTTCACGTGTTTTTTTTTATTTACTCAAAAATGGCTTTAATGATTTTGATCAAACTGGGTATTTGATGTATGTATATGCCAAAGACGTGATAGCCAGCATTTCATCAAAATTGGTTAAACCGAGGGGGCACTTTATTTCATAACTTTTTTTTCAATTTTTAACCTTTTTTCGATTATCACGGCCCTTAACGATTTTCATCAAATTCGTCATGTTTAATGAAAATTAGGTGTTCTTTATTTTTTTTTCAATTTTTAACCTTTTTTCGATTATCACGGCTTTAACGATTTTCATCAAATTCGTCATGTTTAATGAAAATTAGGTGTTCTTTATTATCAGGTAAGCTTTATCATTATTAAAATGTTGTGAGGGGGCTTAAATGGGGTAGGGGCATTTTTTGTTTGTTTTTGTTTTTGTGGATAAATTAACTGTCTCTCATTACACCTAAAAATAAATAAAAAATGGCTAAATATGTGATATGATTAAAACCAAGTAAACATATAGAGTAGAAAAATATTAATCATAAAACACTTTGAGCCCACGCATGCGTAGTACGCCTTTAATGGCAGATCATTGTTCCTAATTAAAGCCGTTCTGTTCATTTAAGGGAAATTATTGGTTTCATGGTAACTAAATGAAATTTTCAACAAGTACATAGAAAATTATAAATATCAGTCGACTTGCAGAATTATGCTTGCATTGCCGAATTATCTCAAGTAAAAACTTTTATTTAGTGTTTGTTATAGAGCAAATGAAAACAAAAATAAGAAATGAATGTGGAAAAATGTGTAACTGAGTGAGAAGTGGCATTAACACAACGCATTAATTTCTAATATAAGTTGGTAAGTGAAAGTTGTGTGTTGCGCGCACGCACCAGATTTTTTTTTTCTTGGAGCCTAGAATCTTATAGCTCGATTTAAATATGTTTGGGGCGCTGATTCCAATAATGCAATCAGATTTTTTCTATCAGCTCTACTTGTTTAGCTTCAGTACACCTTAATAATAGTATTATTCAAGAAAGTCATGCAAAAGAACCTTCGGAAGTGTGAAATAGTCTCTTAGAACTTTAATAGGTTTCTCTTGGGAAAAAAAAAAATAAATAAATAAACTAACATTAACCTTAGTTACAAAGTTATTATGTAAATTACGTGTGTTTATATGGTTTATCCTAGCAGATACTAGCAATAGTTAAAATGTGACAGTGAAATAAAAAGACTATAAAAGGTAAAATAGGCCATAAAATGTAATAAGTAATAAGGAGACAAAAGTATTCATATACTGATTTAAAAAAATATAGAAGATGACAAATGGCTAATGTGAAAAAAGAAGTAACTTAGGATAAGTGTAGATAACCCCAGAGGATGAGCCAATAGCTCGAAGCATTGGGAAAAATAATAAACTTCAAACACGGAAGAGCTCCTTCATTAAAAAATCCTATAAATTACAGCACTCTTCCTCACTAAGTGATGAAAAAGAACCTAGCTAATATTTCTTTTCCTCAAATGAAAAAATGAATACCTTTGGATAGTGTTTCATTGTCATTTTCAAAGGTTATATGTAGTAATGATTCAAATTACTCATGATTGTTTCAAATTACTACATGACTCATCAAATCGAAAAAAAAAAAAAAAAAACCATGCCCCTCCACTAACAAAGTTCTCTATCCCGTACTCCTATGAACCTCTAGTACCAGTAAAAGGCAAAATATAATAAATTCAACTAAGATAACATTTATAAAAAATCTGGTGCGTGCTCGCAACACACAACTTTCACTTACCAGCTTACAAAAAGGTCCCAACCCCCCCAAAAAAAGCCCCCTCAGAACATTTTAATAATGATAAAGCTTACCTGATATTAAAGAACACCTAATTTTCATTAAACATGACGAATTTGATAAAAATCTGTAAGTCTTTTTTGAGTAAATAAAAAAAACACGTGAAAATGATACAAAATTTATTAAGTAAAGTCCCCCCTCCGGTTGATCAATTTTGATGAAATTTTTACAGTCATATCTCGGGCATATAAATAGATCAAATACTCAGTTTAATCAAAATCGTTAGAGCCGTTTTTGAGAAAATCGGAAAAAACATAAAAAGTTATTAAATAAAGTATCCCCTCCCTTTGAGCAATTTTGATGAAATTTTTGCTGTCACATCGCGGGCATATATATACACCAAATACCCAATTTCAGGTTCGCACGGTTTATAGTTTTTGAGCTAGTCTGTTCACACACACACACACACGAAATTTTTCACGATCGCAATACTTCCACTTACTATATATTTCATATATAGGTAAGTGAAAGTTAAAATAAACTAATCATACAAACAATAATAAAAAATGTTTGCATCTAATTATCTTCAGTATACAGAAAATGAAGAAAATTGTTCCTCTAACTTACTACAAACACCAAATTATTTATGTAATCAATATATATTATAAAGCAAAGTGTACAATGTGCGTGCCGATAAGGCTCAGAAACGACTCCACGGACGATTAAGAGATTTATGTCAGCGTGTAACTGTATGCCCCCTAACGGAGAAGGTTTCCGTTTTTCTCTTAGGGTTGTGAAATTGAAGAGAAAAGGACTGGAATTTTAAGGCTCTCGCACCATTTAATTAGCCTCTCTTAGATTGAGATACGAGTTTATGAATGAAAGATTTAGTTCGAGGTTCAGGCTACCAAGAAGCGCTAGGGTGGGTTTCACTCTATTGTTCATTCATCCAGGGAGGTTGCAAAGGTTATATATTTTTTCAGATGTTCTTTTTAAATTACTAAAAAATTAAGCGATAATAATTAGTTTATCCTTTGCTTTCAAAATAAAATAATGATTCAACATCTCTGCAATCAATTAGAAAACCAACTGGATTCATAAAAAAATTAATTTTTCTCATAAGAAGACTAATTGATCAACAGATTACGTTTAATCAGTATATAATGTATACTTAACTAAATTTAATGCAATATGAGAGAACATTTCTGAATAGTACAGTGATCGAATAAAAAGACACATAAAAAAAAAAAGAGATAAATTGACTGAATATAAATTGAAAATAAAAAGTTTAAAGTGTTCTATTGTAGTTACGAAAATGAAGTTGTTTTGATTACTATGTATGATAGGCATTCCGGTTGAAAAATGACTAACTCCAAATACAGCATTTTTTCAATAAGAGTTTATCATCCCTCTTGGTTCTTCAAAAAGAAATATGGTGAAAAAATTGTGCCTTCATGAAATTTTGCTTTTCACTTTGTAATAGTAATAAGATTCGAGTTCTGCAGAGTCAAATTACGGGGGGATATCTTAAGGGAGATTGAAATGGAGGAAAAGTCTTACAAAAAAGTTTCTAAGAATCTAGGTAGTTTCTATTCTTCTGGATCTAATAGGATCATCACAGTATTCGGGGCTTAAGTTATACTCGAAATATAATATCTTTAACTGAGGTATTAGATTTTTCAACTATAATCTAATAAGTTATTATCTGCTGACTGCTTGGAATGGGCTTATTCGATTCAGAATTACAGAAACCATAAAACACGATGCATAACTCGACAAAGTTTCATTAAAATTAATTGTTCATTTTCCATTTTCAACCCCCTATAAAGTATATAGGGTTCCTTATTTGGGCGGACTCTGCAGTTCTCGAATCTTAATATTGATACCAAGTTAAAACCGAAGTTTCAAGAAGTTGCTAATTTTGTTCTATATTTCCTTTAATTTTAAAGTTTTTCTGTTATTACCGGAGCGAAGCCGGGCATCCTAGCTAGTGATTATATATTACCTACACTTGTTATTATCATATTTTTATCTTCCTCACCTATTTTGTATAAAATTAATGTTAAAACATATCACAACTTTCATATGATTTTAATTTATTACAATATTGCGATTGAGTTACAGAGGTTTTCGGAATGGGCACATGAAAATTAATGAACTTTTTACATTAAACGGTCTATACATTATATCTGCATTAAATACAGATAATTAATAAAATTAATTAATTGGTAAAAATAACTGTTTCAATAAAAAGAAATGTTTGAAAAAATGTGATTAAAGAATAATATGTTTTCTTTGGCATAAAACCACTTTAATGTTTAATCAATATTTCCAATCTAATTTCTATATGATATTAAAAATTGGTGAAAAGAATGGCAAAAAAAAGTAGGATTTTAAAACATTTATATATAAAATAATTTACCAATAAAATATAAAATAAATACAAAATAAATCATCCGATTTATCCTTCGATCCGTTGCGTCTAAATTGCTTGCATTTATTCATCTGCAATATTCATCTGAAACATTAAGGATATTAATTATAGCTTCATTACTGCATTTAGAAGTTTAATATATGTAATAAATATAAATCGAATACATTGTACAAAATAATTCTACAACTTACCACAGACATTGGTGAAGTTTGATCACCGAAACTTGAAGAAGCCTTGGCCACAGTTGAAGGTTGTAAGACGTTAATAAAATTAAGTAATTAGTTGCCTGTGAAATAGCTACATATTTCCTCTACACAGTCGAAATTTAAAATGACTTCCTTGCCATGATTTCTGCTGTATATTGGCAAAAGTCTAAATTTGTTAATGTTTTTTCCCCTTTCCAAAGATGCGGATATATTTTCTATTAACACGTGTTGATATATGGGGAACAATTTCTTTAATTTGACATTTGTCAAACCAAGGTTGGACTGCAATGTCTTGGATATTTCGGTGGTTAGAGAAAATCAATCAATGAGAGATTGGGAACCATTTTGATGTTCTCGATCCCTTGGAGCTCTGCGAGGCACATTTCCATGTATTTAATTTCTTGTATGTAAATGGGATCTTCCATCAACTATGAAATTGTTGCATGATTTCCCCAATAGTTCTTCATTATATTCTCGATGAGGAGTTTCGCTGCGGGAAATACCTGTAATGCAAATGATTTCTCGAGAATCGTTAGAAATCCAATCTCTGACAAAAAATCGTCATAAATAAATTCAGTATCCGCTCCATTATCAAGCCTCAAATTCTTAAATTCGAACACAGCTAAGTAAAGAGGGGTCAATCCGGCGTTGTTTCTAGCGTTTACATTTGTGCCGAGGGCGTTTAGTTTGGAGACGATTCATTGGTGCTGTTGTAGACGGCCAGGTGAAGAGGCGTCATCCCTAGTCTATCAGTCATGTCGACGTCTGCCCCTTTGCAAATTAATTCTTCAAATATCTCCATGCTGCAGTTCCACTCCCCTACGTGATGTAGAGGGGTTCTGCTGTAACAAAACACTAAACATTAATTTTTTTAATTTATTTCTTAAAATTATATATAACATTAATTAATTATGACAGTAACACTAACAAACAATATCAATCTCTTAATGCTATAGCGTGAACAAAATTTTTTTTTTAGCCCATCTTCAGCTAACACAAACGCACTGGATGGTTTACCATGAAAAACATGGTGTGCTCAAATCTAAGCCACAAACAGACATCGTTTGGCCTTGCGACTTATTGATAGTCATTGCAAATGCCAATCTGATCGGAAACTGAATACATTTAAATTGAATTGGCACATCTGTAGGTATAATATGGATTCGTGTTATTAATATATTTTCACCTCGGAACTTGCCATTTAAAATGCTGGCTTAGATAACTTTTTTCTTTAATTTTTGAATGTCTAATAGCGGACCGTTGCACAGCCGTGGCGGGTTCCAATTAAGAAGCAAAATAATCGGAGATCCAACCATCAATTGTAAATTATACGATGGCATGCCTGGCAAATCCAGTGAGTTCAAAAACCCTGTTGGAAAATTTAAAGCTTCGCTGGCATCGCAAACAGTATCAATAGATTTGTATGATACCAAGTTCCCTGGCAACAACTGTTGTATCTTCAGATTTAAATCGTCAAAATCCACATTTTTTGCCGCTAAAATTGCTCTTTTTGCTAGCCACTCATGATTGATGAACTGTGTGTGTACATCGGGAAATATTTGTTCAATGAGAGCATCTTGCGAATCAATGATTGTGCAGAAATCGGTCGGTAATTTTACGCATCTAGTTTCATCTATAGTAACTTATCCATCGCCGATATCAAAGAGTTGTTTTGAGAATGTTTCAGCAGATGGATCTTGAAGCATTTGAACGCGCATATTTACTTTCAGCTGTACTTTTTCAACATTATGCCACAATGGCGATGATTTTAAGCAAGCGTCAGTCTCATCAGCGTATGTTGAACGTGGAATGACGGGAAGTGTTTGTCTGAAATCACCTGAAAGGACTAACAGAGTGCCGTCAAATAGATTTTCGTTGTTTTTAATATTTTTCAATGACCTGTTCAACGCCTCAAGCGAATGTTTGTGTGCCTTAGAACATTCATCCCAGATGATAATTTTACACTGTTTCATCACTGTGGCCATGGACGATTGTTTTTTATGTTGCACATTGTGTCAGGGTCGTTTTGAATATTTAGTGGCAGCTTTAATACTCATTGAGCTGTCCTGCCTGCATTCAATCAAGTTGCCGCAATGATGTTGATGCAACGGCCAATAACGCCGAGGCCATTATTTGATGGTATTTCGGCGAGAATTGACGAAGTAAGGAATGTTTTGCCAGTTTTCCCTGGTGCATCCAAAAAGAAGAACCCACACAAAAGGACTGTTGATCCAGAAAAAGCGCGGAAAATTTAAAAAAATCTAGAACTGGTAACACTAATTACAGCAGGAATGGACAAAAATTTTAGCTTTGCCATAAGCTCAGGGAAATTTTAAACGAAATAGAGTGAAAAATATTCACAAAAAAGACGACGACTTGGTTTTAATTAGCTCTTTCTCTTCCAAAGTAGCTAATGTTTTAATAGGTTTCTTTAATTTCACTTTTTTCCCCATCCGAATTATCTGCAAATAAACCATTCATTAAATGTTTATACGAATAAGGTAAACATTGACATTTTAAATACACTGATAATTATAATAATACTTTAGATAGCTATTAACTGAAGTATCAAAACTCTTTTGGCAAGTATAATAATATAAAGCTCTAGCCTATAAAAATAATAAAAAAAATCAAATTTAAAATAAATAAACAACCTAATAATCCCCCTCATCACTGTCCGAATCATGGTCCACATCTTCATCCTCTTCTTTTGAGCCGCCTGGGTACAATCTTCCTATGGCCTTATAAATATGGTGGATTCTCTCATTGTAAGTTGGATGTTTCCTTTTGAACATAAATTCAGCCAAATTGCCAATTAAATGATGCTTCTTATTCCCATAACGTGGAACATTTCCTCGAACTTCGCGCCATAGCCTTTCTATGTGCTGAGTGTGTGCCCCAGTATCGGGGTCAATGAAATTGTAAGTATGATTGACTGTTAAATGTGAATATTCCTGTTTTAGAGACAATTATATGCTTTCCAGCAGTCGCTGATTATGAATGATTTCGGTGTAATATATTCTTTAATTATCGGCAAAAGTGTATCTTCGCCTCTTGTAGCAACAGGTATTAAAAAGCACCAACCTGTCCCTCTTTCAAATCCTCCAAAAATCCAGCTACCTTCTATGACACGCCCTTGATTATATTTTCTACGACCTATTTTCGCTTCATCTATTTCTACTATCACGTCTGGTCCTCCTAATACACTATTTTCGTCCATAATTTCATTGATGCACACCTCCCGCAAATAACTTGACCAATCAACCATTGCATGATCTGATAAACCAAGTTCGTTTCTTAAAAGGTCGTGGCGTGGTGGCTTTAACAATATCCAAAATGCAACAAATCCGCATATTGTTTCCTTTGGAAGATTGTGTGCCTCAAATCAGGTATCGTTCTATTGTAACAATCTTTTATCGCAACGTTTTCTTCTTTTCTTCTTTTTTGAATCCTGGTATTCCAGCATGTTGTTGCACCGAAACTGGTGTCTGACCTGGTACAGAACCATAGAATATCCGCAATTAGGACACAATTTTTCCCGCGGCAAGACTTTGTGTTCCAATAAAAAATTAAGACGTCTATTTTCATCGGAAATAAAAACAATAAAAGTTGACAATGTATAAACACAACCGTCGCACTCAGCCATGGTTTCTCATACACTGACTAGAATGACCTGCATCACGATTATTCTGGATTACAGTTGTTGTCAGATGACCGCAGCAGTGTATTATAATTTGTCTTTGAACAATATTTTACTATGTTGTTATTATTATTGTTAAAGATAATATTATTAAATTATTTTAATTAATCTAATCTTAATTTGTGGCTGACCACCATTTTAAATTATTTTTAAATAATTTATTTTTTGAAGAGAAAAGATTTAGCTCCGCCGGGAGTCGAACCCGGGTCTCCTGCGTTACATGCAAGGATGCTAACCACTACACCACAGAGCTCGGCTCAAGGCAGAGCAAATCCTTCCTCTTCACTGATACCTACTCCCCCTATCTCACAAGTTTTGCGAGTAGTAGCGGGAGGTGGACATATTTTGTCCAATTTATGATATTTATTGACATAAGTCAATTGTTTTTTGACTTGTTTACAATTTGTTATGACGGGTGACAAAATGACATTGATAGAATGTTACCATGTAAAAAGTTTTAATTAAATGTTAGGCTCAACTGGCGGGGATAACATACCAAGTGATAATTGATCAGTTATCGAGCTGGATGAAAAATGATTAAATTACTAAAATAACTATTAAAAAAATAGGGGTTGGCGATAGAAGGGTGAACATTTAGGGTTGTATGTATTTTTTAATGCCACATTATAAAAAAAAAATTTTTAGGGGTAGACAACCCTTATCACTTAGGGGTATGAAAAATAGATAGTAGCCGATTCTCAGACCTACTGAATATTCATATAAAATTTCATAAAAATCGGTCAAGCCGTTTCGGAGGAGTATGGTAACTAACTTTGCGACAAGAGAATTTTATATATAAGAAGAAGATATACATATATAAGGTAAACGTACCGGTAGTGGACACAAAGACATTTTTGCTACTTTTTCTTGGCCTAAAGTCCAAATTATTGTTAATTAAAATGCATAAATGGAATACTTGCTTATTTTCTAGCGTGATGAGCTAATAGGTAAACTAAAATTATAGAAATTGTGACAACAGGAGATTATTTAATGATGTTAAAACTAAAGTAGTTTGTGCACATTCTTTCTTGGGGTAACTTCATTGGCCTCTCAATAGATCGTTTGAAAGCGCTCAGAATGAGTATGAATTTTATGAAACATTGATCATTATGGTTGTTATCAACATTGCTGTTTTCCTCTTCTGTCAAAATTTAAGTGTGTTTTGCTTTATCGGTGCTCTGTAAACAAAATTGTTAAATTATTAGTCTACACTCTTACGGTTCACTCACTTGTAAGCTATCTTAAGCCAATCTTCTGTAAACCTACTTATATTCATTTGCATGTAGGATCACCTCATGTTCTGGTAAAGCTCTTTCATTTGTTTCCAAACATATAGAAATAGACAATTTCTGCTTGAAGGCATTTAGGCCAAAATATCACTTGAGCCCTTTTAACACAATGTGATTTGAAGATTTTTATTTGAGCCTTAAGAAAATAATGAACAATATTTTTATTTGATATCTATTTTCCTCTACTTATTCAGTTGTTTTAAGTACAATTTTGTAGAATGGCTATTAAGCTCTTAGATAAGTTATGTCATGTAACAAGGATATTACAACTGATCATCTTATAAGAAAAAAAAACATGACTTTCACAAGTCAGTTTATTTTGTAGTGAAAATGCATGGTGTTACAATGGATGGACAGGAGGTGTCCACTACTAGATTTAGAGGTCAAAAAATCTCAAAATCAAAATATTAAAATAATAAAGCATTCTTAGTGCATTCGAAGCCTTGACATAAGAGAAAAAAATCTGGTGCGTGCGCGCAACACACAACTTTCACTTACCAACTTACTTAGATTAGAAATTGACGTGTTTTGCTAAATATCATTTCCCAAAGTCACACATTTTTCTACATTCATATCTTATTTTTGTTAATCGTTAAAGCCGTTTTTGAGTAAATAAAAAAAACCCGTGAAAATGATACAAAATTTATTAAGTAAAGTCCCCCCTCCCGTAGATCAATTTTGATGAAATTTTTACAGTCATATCTCGGGCATATAAATACATCAAATACCAAGTTTGATCAAAATCGTTAAAACCGTTTTTGAGTAAATAAAAAAACACGTGAAAATGATACAAAATTTATTAAGTAAAGTCCCCCCTCCGGTTGATCAATTGTGATGAAATGTTGGTTATCACATCTTTGGCATATAAATTGTACATCAAATACCAAGTTTGATCAAAATCGTTAAAACCGTTTTTGAGTAAATAAAAAAAAACACGTGAAAATGATACAAAATTTATTAAGTAAAGTCCCCCCTCCGGTTGATCAATTGTGATGAAATGTTGGTTATCACATCTTTGGCATATAAATTGTACATCAAATACCAAGTTTGATCAAAATCGTTAAAACCGTTTTTGAGTAAATAAAAAAAACACGTGAAAATGATACAAAATTTATTAAGTAAAGTCCCCCCTCCGGTTGATCAATTGTGATGAAATGTTGGTTATCACATCTTTGGCATATAAATTGTACATCAAATACCAAGTTTGATCAAAATCGTTAAAACCGTTTTTGAGTAAATAAAAAAACCATGTGAAAATGATACAAAATTTATTAAGTAAAGTCCCCCCTCCGGTTGATCAATTTTGATGAAATTTTTACAGTCATATTTCAGGCATATTAATACATCAAATATCAAGTTTAATCAAAATCGTTAGAGCCGTTTTTGAGAAAATCGAAAAAAACGTAAAAAGTTATTAAATAAAGTACCCCCTCCCTTTGAGCAAATTTGATGAAATTTTTGCTGTCACATCGCGGGCTTATACATACTCTAAATACCCAATTTCAGGTTCGCACGGTTTATAGTTTTTGAGCTAGTCTATTCACACACACACACACACACACACACACACACACACACACACACACACACACACACACACACACACACAGACCATTTCGCGGGACTTGGTTATTTTGACTCAGGGGATCCCAAAAGGTATATTTCCGTTGAAAACTGGAAGTCGAAAATTTTCATGATCGCAATACTTCCACTTACTATATATTTCACATATAGGTAAGTGAAAGTAAAAATTAAACCCTAAACACTAGTAGTGGACAAACAGTGTCCACTCCTGAATTTTTCAAAAATATTGGTGTTAGAAGTGGCCACTTAGAGTACGACTAAACAACAATAACAATTCTAACGGAAACATGAAAAATGGAATATATAAAGTCTTCCTTATTGGGGAACACCTCAATACTTTGTAAATAACTACAGCGAATCTCCCAAAATACAAAAACAATTAACTACCTCCTTAATGGAATTGAACAGATGACATAAAAAAATACAATGTTGGAAGAAATATTAATTTGTAATTATTAATAGTTGGTTCCCTGGGTAACTTGAAGAAGCTGGATTTCCATATACCAGAACTAAATAGTAGTAGGTACATTCAATCTTAGTTTTAAGCTGATTCAAAGCCTAGATGCCTCATTTCCAAATTACATTGTCCAAGTGGCCACTACTGGAACAGTGTCCACTATAGGTACGTTTACCTTACATATATATATATAAATATAAATATAAATACATGTTTTTTAATACCTTATCACTTCTTTTTTTTCAGATTTTCAACAAAAGCCAAACAATCTATGAAATCGAACAAAAGAAAAAGTTAGTAATTTTTGAAAGTATTATGATATATCAATTTAAGCTGTGTTATTGAAAATAATGTAACATTTAATATGTTTTAATAAATTTAAGAACACTTCATTGTTACTGAATTTATTTTATTATTTTACAGCATAAAAGAGCCCGGAAAGCTGAGGACCGTTTTGAAATCTGTACGTACGTTCTGTATTAGTTGTTGTTATTCGAATGATTTCGATTGTTCACCATATACCTTTAAGAGTACCATTCTACTGATATCTCTTGTAATGTATACAATACATTTCCTATTTATTTATTAATAATTAAAAATTAATTTTTTGAAGGACTGCTCCACTAAAACAGCTTCATAAGAAAGGGAGTGAGGGGACAGAAGCATATTTTCCTGCTAAAAGAATTTCTTATTACTGGAAATTAAAAAAAAAAAATACAGAAAAAAAATATACATATTGAACAAAATTATGTAATTATATTAGAATATATTTTTTTAATACTGATGTTAGCAAGCATTTAATAAAAATTACTTATTAAAACTGAAGGGAGGAGTGGGGTTAGATAGAAAACATTAGTTCGCACGTTTCGTTATATTTGAAAGTCTCCCCACTCCTGTACTTAATCTACAAAATGACTTACCAATAGACAATAATCTACTAACTGATACCGTTATTATTACAAGAAACACACATACATGCCACCTTAACATTACAACACAACATTGACAACATGCAAAATTGGTGTAGGAATAATAAAACTTGTAAGACACGAAACATGCCTTGTTTACATAGACAATCACCTAATACCTCAAACAGATACAGTAACATACTTGGGACTTATTCTTGAAAAAAAGGATGGTATGGTCCACACGTCAAGATGAAACGAAAAACGCTGAATTTCCAACTGAGACTATAATCATACTGTATTATAATAACCCCCCAGATAAAAAAATAACCTATACCCCTATTTACTAAATCCAATATAGGTCTATGTTGCTAGCCAAATTTACAGACCTGCAAAAAAGACACATATTCAAAAAATACAAACGTTTCAATCTCAATATTTAAGGCTAATTACGAATTTACCACTCTATGTTCACTTTCACAATGACGTAATGACTGTGACAAATTGTATATATGAGGCGTAGAATTCCAAAACCAGCCAAGTCCAATTTCCAGATTTTTATTTTTTTAGATTATCTGGCTGGATTTGGAACAGACCTTATTTTTGTAGGGCCGTTTTCAATATGATTTTACCACTTTTGGAAGAAATTCTTCCGCCTAATGATAATCTAATAGAAAAACTATTAAAAAAAAAATAAAAAATAAAAATCTGGAAAAGGACTTGGCTGGTTTTGGAATTATACGTCTCATATAAAGGTTTTACGGTAACTAACAAACTACATGGGCATAGTAGCAAATTTGTACAAGACATGTCAATACGATGTATAATTTCCATATACCTCGGTGAAGGTTGAAGAGGTGTTGGACGAGGGACCTCATACTCTGCAAAATGCAATTTATATGAACATCAGGAGGATGCTGTTTTAGTATTGTAACAACAAACATTAAAAAACTGTATTGATTAATACAAACTTTTTTATTAACCTCTCACACGAGATGAAGTACATACCAATTCATAACATTAACTAACATATGACTTTTTTTATTTTATTTTATATATAACCTCCCATCTCGAACAGTGTAGCCACATATAACATCTTTCCTCTTTTCAATATTTTAGTCTAACTGGCACCCTCCTGGACCGTTGAGGTCTTGATGCTGGTGGGACCAAGTTCATTGATGATTTAGCCCCATCTTCATTGAACGACGCCGAGCGAAGATGCACTCTATTCCGCCTGACTACTCTGCCGGTATCGAGGTCTTCTACTATGTATGATCGTGGTGTTCCATGTTTTCGAAGAATTCTTCCTCGATGCCACTTGTTCTCTTTGGTATATTGAATGGATACACGATCCCCAGGTCTCAATTCCTCGAGCTCCTTAGCGCTCCGATCATAATAGCTCTTAGCAATTGATTGCTTCTTTTCTAGCTTAGCAGGTACATCAGCATTCACTTGAGGCACTAACGTATCTGCCGTAGACGGTAGCTTAGTGCGCCACACTCGATTCATCAACAGCTGAGCTGGAGACAACTGCTCCTCTATGGTGTCGACTCTTTTAATAATGTTAAACCTAACACAATCGTGCAATCCCAATAACGGAATTTTATTCATATTTACCATAGCAAATTTAATAATATGACTAACATCCCCAATAGAACATTTTAGCGCAGTCGACCCTACTAATGGTATTTTTTCTCCTGTGTATGTGACTGCAGAACAAGCAGGCTTAGAAATAGGCGCTCTCAACTTAGTAGCCAAGTCATTAGGAATAACACTTATATCTGCTCCAGGATCGATTTTAAAAGTTACAGAAGAACCACTTATATACACATCCTGAAGCCAAGAGCTATTTCTAGACCCTACTTCATTAATGGAGAACTTTTCGACAATTCCAACTTCGTTTTGCGATTCAAGCTCAACAACATTTTCAGAATATAGTTCATCAACTCTACAGGCTGCAGCAAAATGGTTCTTTCCTTTACATCTAGAACAAGTTTTCCCCCAAGCAGGGCAATTACGAAATTTGTGGTAGGTTGCACACCGAGAACATTTCTGAACGAATGTAGATGATTTTTTTTTAGCATTTTTTTCTCTATGAACTTGATGCACCTCTATAGAACCAGGGACCTCTGTATGTTCATCACGCCGGATATGGGCCTGCTTCTCTAAAAACACTAACAATTCCTCTACAGGCAAAAATTCTGTAGAGCTGTCATGCAATTCCCACAAATGCTTTGACTCTTTATCCAGTTTCCGCAACAGTAAAAATTGTAAAATGGCATTCCAGCCTTCAGTGTTGATACCAAAACTTTTTATGACATTGAGAACCGACCTAGTAGTATTAATCAAATTTTTTATATCCTGGCTAGATTCTACACTTGGATGGTCTATGACCCTCTCTAAATGTTTATACACGACATATTTATTCTTTTGATAAACATTAATTAGCCGATCAAGAGCTACTGCGTAATTTTCAGAGTTGATGTCTAGTCCAGATAACCTATCCAACGGTTCTCCCTCCAGCGATGACTTGAGAAGTTGAAAACGACGGACATCGTCTAAGGACTGGTTCTCATGAACGACGGATCTAAATAATTCATAAAATGAATTCCACAACGATATGTCCCCTTTAAAAACTGGAATTTTAATAGGTGCAACCTCACATTTAATAGTAAAATCGGAAGGCTTCTTATTAACAACTACTGAAGACGCTAGTGCAATCTTTTCCTCCAGAGTACTTTTGACATGGAAATAATCCTTCTCGAAGTTTTCAATATAATCATCTTCAATGTAATCAAGCATATGGATTAATAATTCATTAAATTCATTAAAAATCTTACCTGAGTCAGTACTTCTCTCTTTCAATTCTGATAATGAAGCAATCTCAAAATCAGGAGATGACACGAAATTTAACATCCGTGTTAATCTTCCCCTTAAAACAGAATTTTTCTTCTTTAACAATTCTCCCTCCATGATGGATTGCAATTCAACAAGAATACTCTGAAAAACTGTTTAATAAACAATGATTACAGCACCATTGTATGAACAATAAAGAACGTGTGAGTTCGACAAAAACCTGACACCATGTTTTAGTATTGTAACAACAAACATTAAAAAACTGTATTGATTAATACAAACTTTTTTATTAACCTCTCACACGAGATGAAGTACATACCAATTCATAACATTAACTAACATATGACTTTTTTTATTTTATTTTTTATATAACCACCCATCTCGAACAGTGTAGCCACATATAACAGATGCAACGCTGGTTGACCTCTCCCACATGCCTACCCATGTCAGATGTACGTAGCAAGGTCCAAAAGTTTCCGGACTGGGATAGAAGGAAAGGTGAAAGAAAAAAACTGGTTTTACTGTTTTTCAATATATTCTCCTCTAAGTTCAACACACTTAATAAAACGCTTTGGCAAAATTTCTATACCATGAAAAAAATGATTTTCTTCTTTGTTAAAAAAATGTTCTTCCACTGCTGCTTGGAGCTCTTCGTCGGTGTTAAATCGCCTTCCACGAAGGTCAGATTTTAACTTTGAGAAAAGGTAGAAATCCCTAGGGGACAAGTCTGGGCTGTAGGGTGGATGAGAGATTTCTTGGAATCCACAGTCCTTCATAGCGGCCTTGGAAATCAATGCTGTGTGGAAAGGGCATTGTCGTGAAGGAGGCGGACACCTCTGCTTAACTTCCCTCGTCTCTTCTCTTTAATGGCGTCTCGTAACCGGTGAAGTAGGGCTGCATAATACTTACCATTCATTGTGGTATTCCTTTCTTTAAAATCTATCAGTAGTATTCCTTTACAGTCCCAAAAAATTGTGGCCATTACCTTTTTTGTTGACTGCGTGGCTTTTGCCTTTAAAGAAGGCGCTTCTCCTGGTCTTCTCCATTCCATGGACTCTCTTTAGCTGAGTGGGTCATAATATAGAACCATTGTCTCATCCCCAGTTACAATTGAGTCCAAAAAATTCCTTGGGTCGGCATTATACTCGCGTAAAAATTCCTTGCATCAGTGAACTCGTTCCTGTTTTTGAGCAGCTGAAAGAATTTTTGGAACCCATCTTGCACAAACCTTGTTCATATGAAAATGTTCTTTGATGATCCTCAAAACACTTGTTTTTGAAAGCCCCAACCTCGCTGCTATTTCCTTGTTTTTTAGTCGCCAGTCAGACAGCAATTCAGATTCCACAAGTTGGATTGTTTCAGAAATGACAGCTTCCAATGGGCGAACGGGACGTGGGTCATCTTCTAGACTTTCTTTCCCTAACTTAAATAATTTTGCCCATTCTTTCACTGTGGAATACAAGTGGAAGGACTGCCCATATACACAATCCAAACGCTCTTTAATTTGCGCAGGAGTAAGACCCTCTTTACAAAAGAATTTAATAACCACACGGTACTCGAGTTTGAACATTGTAAAAATGAGGAGTTTCCTTGAAGGCTGGACACTGACTGACAAGAAGGAGGAAGTGCGGGGATGGGTATGGAGTGAGCAGGCATGGACCTGCATAGGCATGCAGGTCCCGGCACGTTTGAAGGAGGGGAAGCAGGACAGGCCGGAAACTTATGGACCTTACTACTTACCTTATTGTAAGTTCACAGGTGCACATAAAATTCTTCAGTTAAAAAAATAAAAGTTGGCATCCTTTCATATGAAACATGTGATGCTGCGTTTCTTTAAATATAAATTTCCTTTAATTCTCGCCGGCACGACCATTTTGTTTCCGTATTTTGTTTATTTGTCTGCGAAATAATTTCGTGTTGTATCGTGTAAAGCGAGATTTTTTTTTTTAAATTACACAGTAGTTTGTCAGGACTGTTTCATTATGTCGCGTTAATCGATATTTCGTATTAAGCGTTTTTGTTTTAAACGTATTTCATTGTATTTTCTAATCTGTAATAACTAGTATGGTACAGCAAATGACAGAAACAATCATACCTCTTTGTGATGAGTGGTTTTCCCCAACAGTTACGATATGCAGAAAAGAAGGACAAGATATATCTCATCTTGAGCTTGTTCTTTGCGATCTGCCTGGGATTCATTGGCCCGCTCAACATGTACTTGCTCCAAACACCGGTCCTAACTACATTCATCAGAGCAGAGACCGTTGGAAATGTGAGTACGAAACTTGGATTTAAAATTTAAATTTTATCGAAAAATATCCAGTTATATATTTATATTTATTTTGCAGCCATATAACGTCAATATGACAGAAGAGATTCCTACTATAAAAGTGCTCGGCTATTGTTACTTCATGACCGCTGGATTCACAATAATTTTTGGCATCTTTGAGGTAAAAATCACGCACTTTATAAATTGCTTTAATAATTTGATTAATCTATTATCTGAACTGTGTCAGCGCTTTTTGTTTTGAGACATCGGGAGTTAAAATTTAGCCCCCCACACCATCTCTGACCCATCACCAAACGCAACCCTTGGAGAAAAAGCAGATTCTGTCTCCGATCTCCAGATGGACGGGAAAAGGTATGGAGAAGGTGGGGAGAGAGGTATGCACCTTGCACTTTTTCTCCAAGGGTTGCGTATGGTGGTGGGGCAGTGATGGTGTGTGGCGCATAAATTTAAACTCCCGCACAGATTTGGTTCTTGTGAACTGTGGCTCTATAACTGGTGGCAGGTACATTACAGGTAGCATAGGAGGTGCTTGAGCCACATGTCATACCTTTTGCCAGAAATATCGAATCTGACTTTATTTTTATGCATGATAATGCCCGACCTCATGCTGCTCAATTAGCGCAAAATTTCCTCGGACAAGAAGAAATTGAAGTTATAGTTTGGCCACCCAGAAGTCCAGATATGAATCCCGTAGAACATGAATGAGACATGCTCAGTAGACGTGTCCGCGCCCGAGACCCACACAATTTGCGGATTTAAAGGAAATGTTAGTGGAAGAGGGGAACAACATTCCAGAAGAACACCACTTCTGTTTTATTTTTCGTTATTTTATTGTTGTTGTTTGAAATTTATTTATGAGAGAGGACCTCAACCCAAAAAACTAAAAGTACTTTCAGAGTTTAATACCTATGTAATTCTTTTAAAAAGACCAAACAAAATAAAGATGGCTAAAATATTGGTGGGCAGGGTCACGACCCCTTAGACATCCCCCCCTACCTAAATCTGCTCCTGGCCTCATAAATCCCCCAAAAGCTTTGGCATTACCATGAATTAGCTTGAACATTCGAGGGCAAAACATATTGATATTATAATAATTCTTTATTGGTCTTGAGGCTAAGCAGATAGTAGTCAAGTTTTTTTTTTAATTTTGATCCGATAATAATTTTAATTTTTGATTTATAAAACCGACAAATAAAGTGGGCAGCATATACAGCAACATGAAAGATAAAATTAATGTAAAAAACCAATCCGAAGTAGTCAATAAAATACCTTGTTTGGGTTGCCCAGCAATATACATTGGTGAAACAAAGCAATATGTTTCTGACCGGATGTATCAACATAAAAATGATGTGAAAAGTATACAAAAAAAATGAGAAAAAAAAGAGGTCTAGTGGAACATGTAAATAAAACACAGCATAGGTTTGATTTTGATGGAGTTGAGGTAATGCATAGGGAATCAAGGGTATATAAGAGAAGATGCTTGAAGCCATATCAATTTCAGAGAATATTTATAAAACAGTAAATTTTAGAAATGAATCTAAAAATTTAAACAAATACTATGCGGAAATTCTAAGTAAAATTAATAATAAATTGTCCTAATATTAAAAGACGTTATATGTCTTGATATTTGATATTATAATAATAATAATAATAATAATAATAATAAAGGATATTTGATATTTATATGAAAAATTTTATTATGAATTTTAAAACTTTAGAAAATTAATAAATAGTAAAATACAAAAATGCAAAAATTTTAATCATGATTTTAATTAATATTTTATAAATTTTTATTTAAGAAACAGTGAAGTTACATGTTGGAGGGGATAAGGGGACTGGTAAAATAATACATTTGATTGTGATGCTTACATAAAGAGACTATAGTTTTAACTAGTAAAAAGATTGTTATTTTTTGACAAGGGTGCTCAACCTATTTTATAAGAAAAATTGTGGTCATAGGTGGGTAAAAACACATTTCATCACTAAATTGTTTTTAATTTAATTTGTTAAGTTCAAAAGTATTGAAATTCTAAATTTTAGGTGTTCTTCTTGAAAATGGCTTAGTGCCGAAACGTAGAGCCGAATATTGCAAAATTGTGAGGTGAATAACGGATCAAAATATAAAAAAACTTGACTTGATATTTACAAAGATAATTTCGAGTCACCATTGAAGCCCCAGGTTAAAGTGTACTACTCAATCTACAATCTATCGACAAAGATTAAAATACAGTTTCAGAAATTCTGAGCCAACCCCAACGTGGGAAAATGCTCTAATTTCTGCGAATCTGGCCTTTCGCAATGGTTTTATCAATGGAGAAGTCAGCGCTGAAATCTTCGCTGATTAATTTGACCGCAGTTGGTATCCAATATTTTTCTCTCATCAGCAACAGACTTAAGATGAATCCTGCATGTATTGAATCGATGATAAAGTTTGCAAAAGTTATTTAATGATTTTTTTTTTAATTTTCAGATCATGGCTTCTGAAATGGCTTCCCGTAACATAATGACCAGGATCAAAACTGCCTACTTATCAAAGATGCTATCGGTGGAGGCTGCATGGTATGATAAATCGCATGAACAGTTTGTCAACACTGTTTCATAGTAAGTC